>CM042246.1:5251517-5504017 GCA_023566225.1 Romanogobio albipinnatus | reverse complement strand
AAGACCAACATCATAGTTTTAAATTAGGCCACATGCCCCTCGAACACACGCAGGATTACACTTACCTTGGCATAAATATTAGCAACACAGGAAATTTTAAAAAAGCTGTTAACAACTTGAGAGAAAAGGCACGGAGAGCTTTTTATGCAATTAAGAGAAATATACAAATTGACATCCCAATCAGAATCTGGCTAAAAATAATGAAAACCGTAATAGAGCCCATCGCGCTGTACGGGAGTGAAGTCTGGGGTCCACTCACAGACCAAGAGTTCTCCACATGGGACAAACACCCAATAGAGACTCTGCAGACTGAGCTGTGCAAAATCTTGCTGCGAGTTCAGCGCAAAACCCCAAATAATGCCTGTAGAGCAGAATTAGGACTATACCCCCTTGTGATAACCATTCAAAAAAGAGCCATTAAATTCCATGCCCACTTAAAAAATAGCGATGAACAGACCCTCCATCACAAAGCCCTGACCTACCAAGAGCTGACGCCAGAGAACAATGCCCTCGGCCGATTGGTCTTAGAGTTGACGTCACAAACTGACAATAAAAACACAGCCAGACCAAACCAAATAATTCAAACACAAAAAGAAAAATACCTCAAACATTGGACAGACGCAACAGACAAACAGAGTAAGCTGGAATGCTATTTGGCCCTAAACAGAAAATATGAATTGGCAGGATACCTGAGTAAAGTAAGTGACCCTAAACTGAGGAAAGTCCTGAGCATGTACAGACTCAGTGAACACAGTCTGAGCATAGAGACAGGCAGACACAGACAGACCTGGCTGCCCAAGGAAGAGCGACTGTGTCCTCACTGCACAGAGAAGCAGCTGGAAACAGAGCTACACTTCTTGACATTCTGCCCCAATTATAAAATCATTAGAGACACTTTCTATCCCCTTTTCACAACCCACCAGAAAGACTTCCTGCAAAAATCAAATATGGACAAACTCCCACTCCTGCTAGGAGAAAGCCCAGCGAACGCACACCTGGCTGCCCGGTACGTGATGTCCTGCCACGACAAAAGAGCCTCCAGCAGCAGGACAGAGATACAGACTGTGGAAATATTAGAAGATTAGACTTTTTTATTTCATTTCTATTTTATTTATTTATTTATTTTTATCGTATAGTGTTATGAATGCTTTGGCAATGTAAAGATTTCTTTCACCATGCCAATAAAGCTATTCGAATCTTGAATCTTGAGAGACAGACAGACAGACAGACAGACAGACAGACGGACGGATAGATAAATAGACAGATAGATAGACGGATAGATAAATAGACAGATAGATAGACGGACAGATAGATAGACAGACAGACGGACGGACGGATAGACAGACAAATAGACAGACAGACAGACAGACAGACAGACAGACAGACAGATAGATAGATAGATAGATAGATAGATAGATAGATAGATAGACAGACAGACAGACAGACAGACAGACAGACAGACAGACAGACAGACAGACAGACAGACAGACAGACAGACAGACAGACAGACAGACAGACAGACAGACAGACAGACAGACAGACAGACGGACATAACTTGTGTCAATAAAATTAAAAATTAAAAATGAAACCCACTGTGAACATTATATACTATAATGTGCCTTACTCCTGGTTCAGGGATACACAATTCATAATTAAAGCCAAATGCAACAGTGGTGGGAAATATTGATTTTGGTTGAAGACATATTGCTGAACCATAAGAACGAGCCGCTTGAGTAACTACAGATTACAGTTCAGCTTGTTCATAATTAATTGGATATTGATTTCTATATTGTGTACATAAAAGTGACCATCAAGCTGAAAAAAAATGTAAGTATTGACATCTCAGGTGCCATGGTGATGGTCTAGATCTTAAAATGTAAATGTACAGATTTACTTTAAAAACACTGCTTTGATAGACATTGATGGCAGCCAGTTTACCTTATTTAGAAACAATTATCTTTTATTAGAAGGAATAGAATATTTTTAACATTTTCTTTTTGAGATAAAATTATGGTTTGATTATCATATTTACACCATTATTCAGTTTGGGTTGGTAAGATGTTTTTTTGTTTGTTTTTGAAAGTAGTCTCTTATCACCAACACCAAATGTTTGTTTTTTTTCCCTCTGATTTTTCTTTATCAATCCTCCAGTGTTCAGTGTCACATGATCTGTCAGAAATCATTCTGATATGCAGATTTGCCGCTCAAGAACAAGTTGTATTATTATTAATGTTGAAAACAGTTGTGCTGCTTAATATTTTGAAGGAAACTGTGATATTTACGTTTAAAAGAACATCATTAATTAAAAAAAAAAGATATCTAAGTCTTTGTAACATTATACTTGCAGAAAAAAACTAAATCTACCATGTGATTCACTTGGTTTAGAACCTGAATGCACCAAATCAACCAGAAGTTTAAGACATCCATCAGGTCCGATTCACTTCTAAATCCCAGAGCACACCATGTGATTTCAGCCACTGTTTCACCATCTGGGACAAATTTTGGGGATCAGTCAAAATCATAACAGGATTATGATATCAAACACTAAGCGCAATCCTTACCGATGAGTTCCTCATGCGCCCTGGACATGCGTATCTACAGTGGACATGGAAACGTGACCCAACACTCCACAGAAACTCAACGGACGTGACTCTTCGCTAAACACTGCCCCACCTGCCAAACACTGAACATATTAGTGACACAAGAAAATCTCGCTAAGTATGTGTTTGAAACTTGATTTTAGAGGTATGGATAATTATTTTGCCTAGAAGAATAATTCAGATTAATGTGTGTATTTCAGTTTTATTCAAAAGCTTTGCGTCTTCTGTTACATTATCCAGTAGTCACATAATGTTATTTAGGGTTGTCACACTTCACTGTCCAGCCTCAGAATACATTAGACTTCAAAGGCACACACATGCACAAAGACACATGTTACTACATGAAACATGCACAGCGTTTGTTCAGCATCAGTGAACAAAAGGGTGCCCGTACAGCTGGTTATTAAGGTGTGTGTGCATGTGTGTCGGGCCCTGGTCTAATGCCATCTGGCTCTGGCACTCTCCGGAGGCTGGCACTGAGCCATAACCTTAACTTCCATCAGGCCGGTAATGCTTGCTTCTATTTCTACAGACAGAGCAAATGGTTGAGCGCAGACTTCACACAGCGGTATTAGCAGGGCCAGATTTTTAGTGAGGAGCAGGTCGTGTTCATTGTCTGGCACGGGATGCGGGCTGTTTAGGATGTTTCAACCAGTAAGGAGAAAAAAAACTGACAGAGGCTATTTCTGTAAATAGAAAACACAGTGAACAACTTTTGAGAGACTGTGAGGGAGTCAAAAATAAAAGTGTGGAAAAAAAAATGTTCACTCAAAAATTTAAATATTGTCATTATTCACTCACCCTCATGTCATTCCAAACACGTAAGACTTTCCGTTCATCTTCGGAAAACACATTTTCTGTCCCTCCATTGACAACTATAAAACTTCCAATTTGACACTTCAAAAATGCTTCATAATGAGATCGTAAAACCAATCCATTTGAATTGAGTGGTTTAGTCCAAAATGAGACTTGATCGCTTTATATGATGAACAGATTGAATTTAGGCTTTTATTCACATTTAAATATTGCTCAGCGAACATAAACAAAATGTGTTGCATAACATAAGAATGAACCTAATTGGTTCTTGAGGAACTCAAACATGCTGTATAACACGATAATTAACCTCATTGGTTCTTACAGAAGCTCAAACATGCTGCATAACACGAGAATGAACCTCATTGGTTTTTGAGGAACTCAAACATGCTGCGTAACATGAGAATAAACCTCATTGGTTCTTACAGAAGCTCAAACGTGCTGTGTAACACGAGAATGAACCTCATTGGTTCTTAAGGAACTCAAACGTGCTGTGTAACACGAGAATGAACCTCATTGGTTCTTGAGGAACTCAAACGTGCTGTGTAACACGAGAATGAACCTCATTGGTTCTTGAGGAACTCAAACGTGCTGCGTAACACGAGGATGAATCTCATTGGTTCTTAAGGAACTCAAACGTGCTGTGTAACACGAGAATTAACCTCATTGGTTCTTGAAGAACTCAAACGTGCTGCGTAACACAAGAATGAACCTCATTGGTTCTTACAGAAGCTCAAACGTGCTGTGTAACACGAGAATGAACCTCATTGGTTCTTGAGGAACTCAAACGTGCTGCGTTACACAAGAATGAACCTCATTGGTTCTTGAGGAACTCAAACGTGCTGCGTTACATGAGAATGAACCTCATTGGTTCTTGAGGAACTCAAACGTGCTGCGTAACACAAGAATGAACCTCATTGGTTCTTGAGGAACTCAAACGTGCTGCGTAACACAAGAATGAACCTCATTGGTTCTTGAGGAACTCAAACGTGCTGCGTAACACGAGAATGAACCTCATTGGTTCTTACAGAAGCTCAAACGTGCTGCGTCACATGAGAATGAATCTCATTGGTTCTTGAGGAAGCTCAAACGTGCTGTGTAACACGAGAATGAACGTCAAGCGAACATGCTTGAGCTTCCGTTTACCCCAACTGATGTTGAGTTGATGAAAGTTTATATGTGAATAAAAGCCTAAATTTAATCTGTTCAACACATAAAGCGATCAAGTCTCTTCAGAATATTTGGAAAATAAAGTGTAAAATAAAGTGTTACCCATTTTTTTTCTGTTTTTACAATCCAAGAGGCAAACTGACAACAGGTCGCAGATCTTATTGAATTTAACCAATCAGGACAGTCCACCCACAAACATGAGTCTGATTGTATCAATATATACACACATCCTGTCAACTACTATAAACAGAAGTCGGACCACCTTGGCAGGGAATCGTGCATTGTTTCAGTGCACAGATATTGAGAGGCCGTTTTCACAGCGGCATTATGGGACATCTGCTGGGCTGCAGAGAGCACCTGTTTCCACAGTGATATGGGCAGGGGCTCCATCACACTCATGTGCAGTTGTGGGATGTATTAGTTGCGGGCGATCATGTGCAGAGACAGCCTTCGCCCCTGGGCCTCCACACACTCTCAAATTCCCTATTAAAACAGTAATAGGAGAGGCTTGAACACAGCAGTGTGCGTGTGTATGTGTTTAGTTGCTAGGGTTTAATCTGGTATAGGATGTGTGTATTTAGTTGCTAGGATTTGGTCCTGGCAGCATTAATGTAACGCTGTTTGGTTTTGGTTGAGTGTGAGAGGGACGCATCCATTCTTTAAGGGTGATGTGAGTCACTTTGTCTTTGTTAAAATGCATCCTCCTATCCCAGATTTATATGCAGAGACAACTACAAGGTCAGAAACATACATACATAATTCAAGTATTTGTCGGGAACAAACCTCAGTACTCCAGGGGACGATAGGGTTTCCTTCAGATTGCTGTGTCTGAGAAACCTACATTACTTTTGCAATTCAGTTTGTTTCCACTAGTGCCACAGAAACACAGAAGCTTTAAATAAACACCACTAACATTCATGCACTGCTCTATACAATTACAATTGCATTATTATTAATTTAGTAGATGGGTGGATTTCTCATGATGGAATACGGGATGGACAGCCCCCGTTTTATAAAAAAAAGAACAAAGAATCAAAGTACAAACAATAGGACAAATAATACACTGACAGGCATATAGGCTGCTGTCACTTTTACCCCTTTTCCACCAAGGCAGTTCTGGTGCTGGTTCGGAGCCAGAGTCTAGTTTCAAATCGGTTCTTTGTCTTTCCACACCCAAAGCACCAGCTCTGAACCAGGAAAAGTGGTTCTTAAGTAGCACCAAATCATTGCTGGTCTAGAAGTAAGAACCGTTTGTGTCAGGGGCTGGGAGCGGGGTTACGGTGACCAACAAGAACAACACAAATTTGTGGCCACCATTTTTGAAATAGCAGCTAATGGAGCTAATAGCTGCTCGATCGTAATCTCCATCTATACAAATTACGGCGAGCTGCACAAATGCGTTGGACTCGCTGTGTTTTGATGCCGATGTAGGATCGTAAAGCCATGTGAATCAATAGTAACGCAACCATAGACTGTGAAAAAATATGGATGTAGGGATCGTAATGTCACCCATAGGTTTCTGAAGAGCAGTTTTGAAGCATAAAATAGGGTCGAGTTGGCCGTTTGCTAGTCACTCCCGAATAATAGAAAATGGGCAGAGAGGCGGGACGTGGGTGGAGCTGAGGTGACGTGATGACTAACAGACAGCAGACAAACGGCTATCCACCTGTCACTCAAAGTGGCCACGCCCTTAATTATGCAGAACTTTAAGGCTTTATATAATGTAAATGAATGAGTTATAAAAAAATCAAACAAGCCTGGTGAGTTTGTGTTTCCCGCTGCCTGCTGAGATAGATGAGACGTATACAGTGACGTAAGACCTGGCTCTGTGGTGGCTCTCTAGCATGTGGAAAGGCAAACCGGTTCTTAGAAGGCTCATCAGTCGAACCAACTCCGAACCGGCACTAGCACTGGCTCTGAACTAGCACCCGGTTCAAGCTGGTGGAAAATGGGTACATAAGACCAAATGATTGGATCTATTTACCTACATATATCCGGTTTTCACTTAAGCCATAACCGACTATATTTACATGAAATATATATGTACCATGATGGACATTCTGACATGTCTGACATTCTGACATGCTTTGGGTGTGGAAAGACAAAGAACCGATTTGAAACTAGACTCTGGCTAGACTGTGTCTGTATTTGACCATTCAGGCGCAAAGAGAACTGAATTCGGGATCTGGCGCTGCTGAGCTATCTGGCTGCCTTCACAAAATGCAAGTTAATGGATAACTATTTGTGATTGGACGGTAATTTCGTGGTAATTTTGTTCTCCAAAATATACTATGATGAGATTTATGACCACCTGTTCAATTTCTCATTAATGCAATTATCTAATCAACCAATCACATGGCAGTTGCTTCAATGCATTTAGGGGTGTGGTCCTGGTCAAGACAATCTCCTGAACTCCAAACTGAATGTCAGAATGGGAAAGAAAGGTGATTTAAGCAATTTTGAGCGTGGCATGGTTGTTGGTGCCAGACGGGCCGGTCTGAGTATTTCACAATCTGCTCAGTTACTGGTATTTTCACGCACAACCATTTCTAGGGTTTACAAAGAATGGTGTGAAAAGGGAAAAACATCCAGTATGCGGCAGTCCTGTGGACCAAAATGCCTTGTTGATGCTAGAGGTCAGAGGAGAATGGGCCGACTGATTCAAGCTGATAGAAGAGCAACTTTGACTGAAATAACCACTCGTTACAACCGAGGTATGCAGCAAAGCATTTGTGAAGCCACAACACGCACAACCTTGAGGCGGATGGGCTACAACAGCAGAAGACCCCACCGGGTACCACTCATCTCCACTACAAATAGGAAAAAGAGGCTACAACTTGCACAAGCTCACCAAAATTGGACAGTTGAAGACTGGAAAAATGTTGCCTGGTCTGATGATTCTCGATTTCTGTTGAGACATTCAGATGGTAGAGTCAGAATTTGGCGTAAACAGAATGAGAACATGGATCCATCATGCCTTGTTACCACTGTGCAGGCTGGTGGTGATGGTGTAATGGTGTGGTGGATGTTTTCTTGGCACACTTTAGGCCCCTTAGTGCCAATTGGGCATCGTTTAAATGCCACGGCCTACCTGAGCATTGTTTCTGACCATGTCCATCCCTTTATGACCACCATGTACCCATCCTCTGATGGCTACTTCCAGCAGGATAATGCACCATGTCACAAAGCTCGAATCATTTCAAATTGGTTTCTTGAACATGACAATGAGTTCACTGAACTAAAATGGCCCCAACAGTCAACAGATCTCAACCCAATAGAGCATCTTTGGGATGTGGTGGAACGGGAGCTTCGTGCCCTGGATGTGCATCCCACAAATCTCCATCAACTGCAAGATGCTATCCTATCAATATGGGCCAACATTTCTAAAGAATGCTTTCAGCACCTTGTTGAATCAATGCCACAGAGAATTAAGGCAGTTCTGAAGGCGAAAGGGGGTCAAACACAGTATTAGTATGGTGTTCCTAATAATCCTTTAGGTGAGTGTATGTATGTACGTATAAATTGGGCTATAATGCATTATAATAATGGATTCATAGAAAGTGTTACCAATATTTCCTATTAAAAAACAGTTGTGTGGCTTAATATTCTAATATTTTTGTGGAAACTGTGATACATTTTTTTTCAGCATTCTTTAATGAACAGAAAGTGAAAAAAGATAGTATTCATTTAAACGTTTGTAACATTTTGAATGTCTTTACTGTCACTTTTGATCATTTAAACACATCCTTGCTGAACAAAAGTATTAATTCCTCATTAATCTCTCCTCATTAAGCTCCTCATTAATGCCAGTTCTTAGAAATAAAATGTCCAACAAGCAACACACGTCACAATTGGGTTTCCACATTCTTTTGGCTATATAGAAATTGCATAAATAAGACATCTCTGGGAATAATCCAGGCATTAATGAGTTAAAGAACACTCTTTACACCATTGCATCTAACCAATGATCTGCTATGCCCGTAAACAATGCACCTCATAAACTGCAGGGGTCACAAAAGCAGCCATATTATCAGAGATTAAACAAAATACAAAAAGAAGACGACTCCACCCTGCTTTGCAGGAGCAGCTGATGTCAGTGCGGATGAGGAGCAGAAAGCTGAGGGAGCTCGCTATGTCCATCTGCTGTGACCTCCGCCCACGTCAGAGCTCGGGTTTTTAACACCGATATCGAATTGAACCTGGACGGGTTATACATAGGTTTTGGTAAAGTGCATGGCTATGGGCCAGCAGTACTACACGTGGCAGTCGTGACTGAATGTACTTTTGAGAGATGCTACAGCGTTAATAAGGTGCCAAGAAAAGACACAAGGACAAAGAGCTTATAATTCTAACATTCAAACAGCTTATGACAAGCTGCCGCATGTATGATGCCACTGGCGCTGAGTGAGCGGAGATGAGCGGGCATTTTCAATTCATCCTCGACAGGCAAACGTGAAGGATTGTGGAAAAGGCAGCTTAGCAAGCAGTGAGAGCATTAAAATGTTGAGAAAATCTCAAAATGATGCAAATGAAAAGCTAATAATAATAATAATTCAAACTAATGGCCCCATCATACACCCGGCTCAATGCGATGCAAGTGTTTTTTGCTAGTTTCACCCAGACGCAGTTATCATTTTCATGTCCAGCATTACTTTGTTTAAATGGCAAATGCACACGCGCCCATCTGTTCACCCATGGGCATGCTGGTCTGAAAACAAGGTGTGTTCAGGCGCATTGTTGGTGCGTTGCTATTTTGATGAAACTGAAAACAACTGCACCATTGACTAACAAAAACCTGCTAAAAAGTCAATAGCACAGTATATTTATATACTGTATATTTAAAGGGTGTGTTAGTAATATGCGCCTATAGGCGGATGCACAACTCACGTACACTCTGCTTATTACACACACAGGGACACACAGCAGCACACAAACATTGTTAGATATTAAAAATAAAAAGATTCCTCTCTGGAGAAGCGTTCAGTCTTTCCCCTCGCAAATTCTGCCATGCAAATGGCAAATCCGCTATGGTGAAAGCACAACTGGCTTTTAAAGGGAATGGGAGATGAGACTCTGATTGGTTTATTGCATGTTGTGCCCAAAACACACCCGTGACTCATTAAGAGACTAGGTACAACCCTTTTGGACCATGCTCCGGACGCGGATAAAGAAAACAAACATGAAGCGCGATCTGCAGCCGCTCTCTCAAAGACGTTCATTCAGATAGTCTTCAGAAAAGGAACTCTAGCTTAGTGAATACTTGTCTCACAAACATGAGACATATGTCTTGAAATATCAGGTTTTAAAGAATTTAAACCAAATCGAAAACAAATATGCTGTGTTTATGAAATCTGTTCGAAAAGAGATACATGTCAGTCACCCGTGAGCAACTTCATTATCCGGTTATGCGACCACGCCCACGGAGCGCGCATTCTATTTTACTGACGATCCAGAGTCGACGCCCACACATCAACTCATACAAACACATCTAATGAAGCGCTGTAACGTTACTTCAGCTACATCGTTTTGAGACGGGTTGAGCAATAAGCTGTTCATTTCTAAGAGCAACGGATTCCGCCGCTGATTGTAAGGTAGGCTTTATTCTGTTAAAGGGTTACTTCAGTGTGATTTTAAAGGGTTACTCAGTGTGATATTAGGCTTTGTATCAGTAGAAACCCGGTAGTATATTCAAATTATGGGACTTTCCCCCCTCATATCCCCCTGAGACGAGAGAATTATGCATTTTATTTCTGGAAAAATTCCTCCGATGACGCAAATATCGTCATTTTGCGTCATCTGAGGATTTTTGGGCCAGAGCCTAAAGACTACAGCCACTAGATGGAGCTGTTCCGCATGTTATCAACCCGCCCACAGGGGAGAGATCTCACGCACAGAATGTAAGACACAGACGGCCGCACGGACAATCATAATAATGGAGCGGGGTGCAGAGTAAAGTGAGTGTTTCAACTTTTCAATGAATTCCGGTGATAGTTTAGCTTCCATATGCGATCTGAAAACGTGCCAGACTGGCGCTTAACGTTACCTCAGCTCTGCTCAGCTCTTCGTGAGGAATGAAATCTGACACTGCTGTGTCTGTGCCGTGACTTTCCTTCGGTTCACTCACACTTTATTGAAAAGACACGTTCAGTTTTTAACTGTAGTGTTTATTCTCTAACTGAACAAAATGATTGCATTACTATGAAGATCAAAACGACGGTGTACGGAGTGGCCTCGTAGGACAGCGAAGCAAGTGCATTCTGGGAGTTGTTGTCTTTCATCCACATGAGACAAAAATACATTTTCTGTCTTTTCTCAGTCTAGAAGACACCAAATTCAAAAATAATTTCACATTTCTACTGCATAAATGACCCAGTTTAAATACAAAGCTTAATGCTAAATCACTGAAGTTACCCTTGAATATTAAACGCAATGCGTGAATATTAAACGCAAAAAGACCATTTAAATATGAATCCTGCATGTCGTACACGCAAGACTGTTTAGACAAGATTTATTTGTCCTGTTTTGGACAGATTATAACGTGTTTATTGTAAAATAGCCTAGTGTCACATCAATAAAGCTTTTATTCATAATAAAGCTTTATAGCACCAATTTTGGTGCTTCAGTGGTTCTTTAGCGGTTCTTCAGAAGTTCTTCACCGGTTCTTTGACTAAGGTGCTATATAGCACCACTGAAGCACCTCTGAAGAACCGCTGAAGAACCACTGAAGCACCCAAATTGATGCTATATAGCACTAAAAAAGGTTCTCTTATGATTACGAGCCAAGAACCATTTTTGGTGCCATATAGAACCTTTTTTTTTAGAGTGTAAATATACCAGTCAAACGTATTTTGCTTTATGTTGATGTTAAATATTATAGCCTAATGTTATTTTTTAAATTTAATATCAAAGTTTGTCAGAAATGATTCTGAAGTTTTGTTTTGTAGAAAGTGATTTTTTTTTTTTTTGTAGAAAGGAAATTGCTTTCTTTACAGTGAATTTCGTTTTGTATAAATTATATCTTAATAATAATTATTTAATTATAATCTTAATTATTTATTATTTAATTTTTTAGCATGAGACTACTTTCAAAAACAAAACAAAATGACAAAAAAATGCTCTTCTTAGTCATTTTTGTCTTGTTTCTAGTCTAAATATTAAACTAGCAAAAGTGGATTCGACCCCAATTTTTTTGTGTGTTTACATACCTAATGCAAGAAAAGTCACCAAGTTTCATATCATTCCGATGAAGCTGTGATTTTTAACATTTGAAAACAGAAAATTTTCCAGTCAGAAATGACTGAAGAGCACCAGAGGGTTAAGTAAGCAGAACTGACATCTAACATTTTGTCCTTGTATATTTTAATTATTCTTAACTTGAAATATTTGAGTATGCCAACTTAAAATGACCATGTAATCTCAACTTAAATATTTTTAGAAGTGAAAACTTGGATGGCTTTAACTAGCTAATTCAGTAAATGTTAACTTGATAATTGTAACACAATGCATTGCAATTTCTGGATGAGTATGACAATATAGAATATTTAACATATATCTGTTTTCAAACCAAGGTCATGGTCCTCTCGTCACCATGATGGTAACCCCTGAAAAAGAAAAAAAAAGAAAAAAAAAAAAACACTTAACAGAACCTCTTCTAAATTAGCTAAACATTAAACACGGTTACACTTTATTTCGATAGTCCACTTTAAACATTCTACTAACTGTAAGTAACTTTGCAACTACATGTCAACTAACTGTCATTAGAGTATTAGTTGACTGTCAGTAGACTGGTAGGTTATGGTTAGGTGTTAGGGTTCGGGTTAGTAGAATAAGTCGAATTGTAGTTGCCAAGTTACTTATAGTCAGTAGAATGTCTGTTGGGGGAACAACAAAATTAAGTTTTAGTTAATAATAATCAGACAGTCTACAAATACTCTAATGACAGTTAGTTGACATGGAGTTGCAAAGTTACTTATAGTTAGTAGAATGTCTAAAGTGGACTATCAAATTAAAGTGTTACCTTAAACACTACTAAATCTCCAAATTAACATTAATATTGCACACACACACACACACACACACACACACACACACACACACACACACACACACACACACACACACACACACACACACACACACACACACACACACACACACACACACACACACACACACACACACACACACACACACACACACTTTTAGAATTAAATAAAACAATAGATTTTAGCATTTACTCTCCCTTTAGAGTTTTATTGCAAAGCCTACTGGGAAATAAAAATCCCAGCCCAGTTTCAGTTCAAATTTACGTTTGTCTAAATTAAAAGAAACCAGTTCATAAAACTCAAAACAACGAAACAATTCAGATTTTTTTAACTCAAAAGAAAAAGTATGTTCTAAATACTCACAAAAGTTCATTTGATTGAACTAATTTAATTTGAGTTGGCTTTACTCAAAACCAACTAATTATTTTGAGTGTTAGGGTTCGCCTGGCATACAATTTGGTCCCCCCTTTAAGCCATAAGCAATATGTTCTTTCAGAAAGCACACTCATTAATATGAACACAGGTCGGTAATGGTGTAGGCATAAACGGAAGCTTGTCGTTTTATTTCTGGCTTAACTTTCAAACAAGTTAAGGGTCAGAAGAAATGAAATATCATGGCTGGCAACCCCACCTTTTTTCCACTGTAATACGTAAAGGACACAGGCGCTTTGTGGTACGACAGGGTGTGGAGGCCAGACCAGTTCTCACTTTTTATATTGGAACTGCATCTCGGATTTCCCAACTCTCTAACCTGAGGAGAAACATGTTATGCTTGGAGATGAGCCACCTACCAAGCCAATAAACCAAATTAAGCTTTAGTGCAAATGTGTGTATGTAGGTAAATGCTGAATTAGCTATCTTATTGGCTTTAGTTTGGCATAAAGAAAGATGAGTATTAAACTGGGTTTAGCTCTTCGGATTTCTCTTTCTCAATCTCACTCGCTCCCTGACTGGTGTCTTGTGGGAAAGGAGTAGTGCATCTGGACGACTGACAGAGTTTCTCACTTTTTTCAACCATTACCGGCTCCTGCCGTGGATCTGGCATGGCAGCTGTGTGGAGATTTAAACATCATCATTTAGCAAGTCAGAGAATACATCGAAACGATTCCTCAAGAGAGAAGAGGAAGGTGGTAGAGCAAGAGAGATAGAAAGAGGGAAGACGCAGAAGCTGAATTTGATATGTGCTCATCAGCTGCAGTTGGTCAGAGATGGTATATCTCGCTGACAGCACAATGTCTCCCAAATGAGTGCCGAGACGCGCTGTATTCTCACTGAATTACGTTATTGAGCGCTCTCTTTAACACTCTCTCTTTCTGTCCATCTTTCCTTTCTTCTCTTTCAGTCAAGGTAGGCTTTAAGCTGTAAAAGTGAGCATTACAAGGGAGAAACTTAAAGGAAAATCTTATTCTGGGTGTTTTTTCCTCATTGAACAAACATAAAAAAACAGACATAGTCGCATTATAGTTTGTCACGATTATTTATTGCAATCTAAATGTTATGCAATTCCTGTCACATACTGCCATCCAAATAATGGAATCAAATGTAGAAAATAATAATAATATGTATTAATTATTAATGATTTTGTAATAAATATAAGAACAATATGCAATGGTAAATATTATTAATATTACATTAATGTAGTTTCATTTCATATTCATAATATTTACCATTGCATATTGTTCAAATACGTGAATTACAACATCATTCATAATTCATATTTATTATTATTATTTTCTATATTTGCTTCCATTATTTGGATGGCAGTATGTGACAGTAATTACATCAAATTTAGATTTCAATAAACTTTAATCTGAATGTTGTCTGATTGTTCACTTATATTATTATTGTTGTAATAAATATTAGAAAAATATGCAACAGTAAATTGTATTCATTTTAATAATATAATATTCAGGTTCCTTCGGTTCCAAAAAAAAAGAAGTATTGAAGTAAGAGAAATATTGTAATTATTATTAAATTACTGTCACATATTGCCATCCAAATAATGGAAGCAAATAATAATAATAATATTAATCAATATTGATTATTGTAATAAATATTAGAATAATATGCTTTTGTAAATATTACTTATATTACATTAATATACTGTAGTTTCAGGTTTTATTTATATATTATTATTGTTCTTGTTATAATATTCAAGTTCACTCGGTTCCAAAAAAAAAAGATAAATATTCGAAACATTTGTAGATATTTAAATTATTAAAAAATATTAAAATGTCATTCTAACCTAAACATTTTATTACATGTAAGTTGAAAATAAACTTTTTTTAAAGTGTATGTGTATTAAGCTTACACTCTATGATAAAATAACAAATACTCCTCATCCAAAATTTTATGATTTAGTACAACAGTACAATATCTTACTTTTCCCCACCAACCATAATTAGTTCCCATGTCACCAGCATTTATTCTACACTTTCATTTCTACTACAGAAAAAGATCTGCCAGTAATTTTTTTTGTCCTCCTTCTAGGTCCAATCATTTATTTTCCAACTCATCCTTTGATCATTTTCCCCGATGAGCAGGAACGATAGCGAAGGCCGTTATTTTTTCATCTCCGCCCCAATCGGCTCGATGCTGACCGCAGAGGGAATGCGAGGCAGGGACGGATCGTCAGAAGGGATTCCAAATCAATTTGTCAGGTCAGCCGCTGAGGGCCTGATTGCAGTTTGTTCGATGAAAAAGCGGGAATGCTCAGGTGACTGACGTGGCAGCTGCGACCGTTTCACAGGGGGGGGGGGGGATTTGGGAGAGCATCCCAGCACTGGGCAGCCATTCCCATCCGGAACGCTGGCCCCATACCAGCCATCCATCAGCAGGAATTTCTACTCCCACTCACTTGGACCCATACAGGATGTGCAGCCCTGAGTACATCGGCTCTGTATCGGAATACCTTTGCCAATAAGCTTATCAGCCAAAAGCACAGCTTCTTCTGAGTTAGACAGCAAGAAGGCAAGATGTTCTAGAGTGATCTACACTCTTTAGTGTAGTTCACACTGTATTTATGGTTCTCTAGACAGAAAAGTTCTTGATGTTACATTATTGGATCATAAGATGAGCGTTTGGACACTCTTGACTTAAAGGTAGGGTAGGCAATTTCGGAGCGGCTAGCAATAGCAAGCTAGCTTTGAAAGCATCGTCCCTTCAGAGCGTCTCCAAAGCCACGCCTCCTTCAAAACACATGATCGCACACAGCCAGACCACAGTCTGCAAAGCATCAGAGCTCGGACTTGTACCACCTGACTGCTGCAGTTTCATTTCAGCGTTGATAGCGTTGACAGCTTAAATCCGAGTCTGAGGACGTGAACAGCTTGTCACGGGTTGCCATCCACATTTGCTATTACGGTTATGAATCCTCGTGTTGGTTCAGGAGGAACTGCTGCTGTTTGTGGTACTTAGCACTTGCTTTTCAATTACAGATTTACGCAAAACTTTTGCGCTTTTTTCTAAATGTTGATTAAAAAACGATAACATTTCCATTAACCGATGTTATGTGACTAAAACTAAAACGTTTTTTTTCCCCCTCTCGTGAGAAGTCATTCCAAAAATCATGACAACAGATGTTTACGTATATCCCATAATCTGGTATGTTTACATTTTGTATTTTATACTGATGTTCATTAACATGCGATAAATACACAAATAATAAATTATTTAAAGGGGTGGTAAACCACGATTTCACTTTTCTAGCTTTAGCTAGTGTGTAATGTTGCTGTTTGAGCATAAACAACATCTGCAAAGTTACAACGTTCAAAGTTTAAAGCAAAGGGAGATATTTGCTTTTAAAGAAATCAATTTCTAAGAACTACAGCAAACGGCCGGTAGGGACTACGGACATTCCTCCAGGGTCTCTGACATCACCAGCCCCAATATTTACATAAACCCCTCCTCCTAGAATATTTAATAAGGGGGGACGAGGCCATTTTGTATCGCCGCAGGGAAGCGTTGTTGTGGTATAGTTAGTAGGCTGGAGTGTTGTTGCCGCAATGCCGACGAAACGCTGTTATTTTCATCCGGATTGCAGGTCCACTTTGTTCAGCCTTCCTAGGGACAGAGGGGAACAGGTCGCATTTGCAGCAGATATATGCTGCCCATCATAAATCAAAGCACGAGACAGACAGGGGTCGGAGGAGAAGACCGGAAAATGTGACATAATGGACAATATTCGTCTGTATTTGCAATACACGAGCCGCGGTTCAGCTGTGTGAGACAAACACTGCCAGTGTGAGACGGGTGCGCGCGGCTCTCGCTGCACATTTCACAGAGGAAAGCTTCCATAATCTTCGCGAGTTGAAGGATTCACACAACGGCTTGTCCTGAAAGATGGATTCAAAACTGTTTACGGGCCACAACCTGTAAGTATGCTTTATTTTTCGTTGATGTGTTTTCCTGTAATAGTTTGTATTGTTAATTGTACATTGTAGCAAGGAAGTACAGATGACAACGCTCATTTGGCTCTGCAAATCAGTTTGTTAAATGCTCATTCATACTTAACGTTATCCGACAAACACCTAACGTTACAAACTTTTTTTTAAATCTCAACAGTGAACTTGACATTAGTGTAAATTATTCTTTGATTAGAGCTTTTATGTATTGTTTATCTACAGGCATGCTAAACATGGTTCTGTGTTTGATTTGGCTACTATAGTGAAGTCAATGATTAGTGTTCGTTTTGGGTTAATAGTTCTTGCGACAGATATTTGGCAAATCGTTCTAAAAATACAAAAGTAACAGTGCCATTCAGTAGTGATCACTATTAGATCCGCAGTCTTTACTCTTGAGGACTGAACAGGTTCTGCTCGATCATCTTCACTAAAATGTTCTGGATCTGATTCGGGCTCAAATTGGTATGGTTTTATTGACGCCATTGTTTCTAATACTACCCAAAGCACAGTCTACCGGTAAAGGTAAGGGGCGTGACGTTTCCGACAAACGTGCACTAGGCGGTTAGCGAATCACAACAAACTGGGTCAGCTAACCAATCTGAGCCCATTGCGTATTTTTGAGGGACTGGCTTCATAGACCCCGGAAACCATCAGACCGTTTTTACAAGGAGGGACAGAGCAGTGTAGAATAAAGGTAAAATATATGAAAAATAATGCAATTTTATAAAAACGAAGCATGAACACATGTTACAGTGCACCCCACAAACACAATCAAGCCTTCGAAAGAATGTGTTTTACCACCCCTTTAAATTATAGGGCATACAACTCATGTAAATATTTTGTTTGACTAACAAAAAAGTGTGGGAATCCCTGGTCTAAAGAAACATCAAACTTAAAAAGGTTAACCTGTAGAATCTGAATCTGAAGAGGAAAAGATGGTTCCACAACAGCCCATGCGTTTGTTCAGACTAAACACAACCAGCAGTGGTAAAAAAAAAAAAAATCACACAGATTTCTTCTGTGGACAGACAGGCCTTTTCAAAACCTGGATCAATACTTCCTTAAAAGAAGCAAAGAAAGCAGAGCATTAACATATGGCTACAATTAATGTGAGCAAACTGCAGAAATGCAGTTTTCAATCAGCTTTGATAGAACAGACTAATACACAACTCCATTTGTCAAGAAACACATACCGCAAAAAGGTGGTGTTCCATTTCAGTTCCTCTCCCCCGAAACTTTCCCCAGCAGATACGTTTATTCCCATTGATCTGGGAATATTTAATAAGAATTTATATTCCAAAAAGACATATTTCAAGATGTTTTTCCTTCAGAATTAATAGAGTTTTGCATGCAAGGAACAGACTATACAACAGGCCTGGCCTGGCCTGGTCTGATCTTACTCAGAATGGTCCTCTAAATGGGAAATACACATAAGGCTAACACAGATGAAATGTCATATGACATTTTTTACAATTTGTACTCTCATCTTTAATATTCCTGCCTCTTGTTTCTGTAATACGAAGTACAGGTTTAGTTCTGTGTAATATCTCTACACATGTAACGTCCAATAAATTTAGAGCAAATTCGTGGCATATTTTTTTCTTAAAAATATATGTAATAAGAAATATATATGTCTGTAAAAGTTTGAAATGTCATACGGAATACAAAAGCCAGGAGAGTAAAAGTCTCTTGTTCTCACAAGGAGAAAAGCCATCAAAAGACAACAGATTGTGTTCATTAGGAACAATGCGTTCCTTTGATAAAATGATAAATCATGTTAACAATCATTTATTATAATTTTTTCAAAGAAAGCTGCTTTTTCCAGCACCGAACCCAAAGATGGAGAAAGGTATTTGCTGTGACATGTTTTAACCCGTGACTCAGAAGGTCTAAGTATGTGATTAACGAAACGACCTCAAGCCTGAGAGAGTTCAGGAGAGAACGATGGTCTCTTCCTATGATGCATCACAGAGTTTCTTGCTTCATTTAATCAAGTGAAATCAAGGCCCTGTATCTGTCATCATCTTCAAAAGCACATCAGTCTCTCTGCTCTCTGAAGCGCAGGTCGAAATGCTCCCAGGGTTCGGTTTCATACTGAAAACCCTTGAAGAGGACTGCAAAGCGATCTTCAGGCTGCTGAGGTGATATCCATCTCTGTAGAGGAAGATGATTACAAAGATTTAGATTTTGATGAATTTAGGATCTCTGCAGGTTGCAGGTACAAGTGAGACAGTGCCTTCCAAAATCAATTGGACGTGAAAGCAATTGACAGTACAAAATAAAGACAAATATTATGAAATTTGAGATCAAATGGGGATATGTAATACTGTCCAAAAGCAACATCAAGGTTCAGGTGGAGTTATGCATGCCACAAGTGCAAAGCGGTAACAGCGAAAGATAGGCCTTTCTGGGCCTTGAAGGTGGTAATAAGGTTGCAATCTATGTGGGGTCAGAAAGCTCTTGGATTTCATCAAAAATATCTTAATCTCGGTTCCAAAGATAAACAAAGGTATTACGGGTTTGGAACGCCATGAGAGTGATTAATTATTAGGGTCTTTTGCACCGGGTAACTCTAGGAAATAACCATCAGGGTGGTTCCCCGAGAACTAAAAGTTCCCCTAGGGCCGTTTTCCTGGTTGCATTCGCACCACCAGTAGGAACTCTGAAGTGACGCAAGCCGCGCTTATTGTGACTTATTTTGACTGTGTGGCAGACCTTTATTTTGACAGCACTGAGAACGCCAGAGCCTGAGCACACAGCTCTCACATTCTCCGTCTTCATTCATTTTATGATCTGTTTAACAGTACTGTGACTACGACAAGAGACCCTACAGAGGTTGCAGAGGCAGTCCAACTCCTCCAGGATGGCACATCAATACGTGCCATTGCCAGAAGGTTTGCTGTGTCTCCCAGCACAGTCATGTGAGCATGGAGGGGATTCCAGGAGACAGGCAGTCACTCTAGGAGAGCTGGACAGGGCCGTAGAAGGTCCTTGACCCATCAGCAGGACCGGTATCTGCTCCTTTGTGTAAGGAGGAACACTGCCAGATCCCTACAAAATGACCGCCAGCAGGGCACTGGTGTGAATGTCTCTGACCAAACAATCAGAAACAGACTTCATGAGGGTGGCCTGAGGGCCCCGTCATCCTCTAGTGGGCCCTGCGCTCACTGCCTAGCACCGTGGAGCTTGATTGGCATTTGAAATTGAACACCAGAATTGGCAGGTCCGCCACTGGCGCCCTGGGCTTTTCACAGATGAGAGCAGGTTCACCCTGAGCACATGTGACAGACGTGAAAGGGTCTGGAGAAGCCGTGGAGAACGTTGTGCTGCCTGTAACATCGTTCAGCATGACCGGTTTGGTGATGGGTCAGTGATGGTCAGGGGAGGGTCGCACGGACTAGACAATGGCACCCTGACTGCCATTAGGTATCGGTATAAAATCCTTGGACCCATTGTCAGACCCTACACTGGTGCAGTGGGTCCTGAGTGTTTTCCTGGTGCACGACAATGGGTCTCATGTGGTGAGAGAATGCAGGCAGTTCCTGGAGAATGAAGCAATTGATACCATTAAATGACCCCCACGCTCGCCTGACCCAAATTCAATAGCACACCTCTGGGACATTATTTCAGTCCATCCGACGTAGCCAGGTTGTACGTCAGACTGTCCTGGAGCTCAGTGATGCCCTAGTCCAGATCTGGGAGGAAATACCCCATGACACCATCCGTGATTTCATTAGGAGTATACCCCGACGTTGTCAGGCATGCATACAAGCACGTGGGGGCCATAAAAACTACTGAGTACCATTTTGAGTTGCTGCGATGAAATTTCAGCAAAATTGACAAGCTTAAAGGGATAGTTCACCCAAAAACGAAAATTTTATGTTTTTCTGCTTAACCCCAGGGCATTCAAGATGTATGTGCCTTTGTTTCTTCAGTAGAACACAAATGAAGATTTTTAACTCCAACTGTTGCCGTCGTATAATGCATGTGAATGGGTTTCACATTAGTTTCTCGCAGAAACCGATCGTTTCATATCTTAAGACATCAATGTGTCGCCACAAGCCACAGGGTTTAATTTGAAGTTGTCTGTGCATGTTTTTTTTACTCTAATAGAATTAGACCCCATTCACATGCATTATACGACTAACAGACGGCAACGGACGGAGTTAAAAATCTTCATTTGTGTTCTTCTGAAGAAACAAAGACAAAGAAAAACATAATTTTGTTTTTGGGTGAACTATCCCTTTAATGCATAATTTTTTCACATTTTCGGGGTGTCTTTGAATTCAGTCCTCTGTAGGTTGATAATTTTAATTTCCTTCAAATGATGTGGCATCTTTTCGTTCCTAACACATTACCCAGTCTGTTTTAGTATAGATATCCAGCATGAACCCCCCCCCCCCCCCCCTCCCTAATTGTTCCTTACATTTTTTTGAGCAGTGTATATAACATTGATATAAGTGATCACCCGGATTTAGACCTAATAATATTGTATTTATATAAAGCATTTACAGGCAAATTTGCTGTACGTACTTCCCTGGCGTCGAAGTCAGGCACATGTCAGGAAACAATTCCTGGCTTCATGTCAATATCCATGGATCACTGGATCTTTGGTAAGTTGCAAGGAACATTTTTATCGAGTCCAACCTTTTATATAAACTGAAAATAATTTATTTTACTCACGTTTTAGCCTATTCAATCCATTCATGCAGCAGCTCTTTTGCCACTCAGTCCGGCTGAGGTGGCGTGTTCCGGCGGGAATGTGACGTCAATGCATTGTGCTGGGTTGGACCCTACTCGGAAGTAGGAGCTAAATGAGTTCCTCCAAAAAGAGTAGAACTAAAATCATTCCTTGTTCCTGTGGTGCGAACACGCCAAAATCTGGGTACTTCCGTCAATAGTTCTAGGAACTATGTAAAAGTTCCTCCAGCCACAAAAGGCCCTAATGACAGAAATTTAATTTAAGAGCTTAAATAAAAATTCAAGCTTGACCTAAGTAATCAAAAGCATGCAACAGATGCTATCAATTGATTTGAACTTGTACATAGCTTGTCATCGTCTTTTAAAATGACTGATTATCACCGTTCAAATATGTTTTGCCATACGTGCATGTCTTAAAAGGCAAACAGATGATTCAAAATAAAGCTGGAAACAATTTAGTACAACAAAATCTTAGATCTAAACAGTCCCGTGGCATCATATTTCAGACCATTTAATAAACTAAGAAAGATTTGAATCAGATAGTTCCATATCCTATAACATCAGCCGCCTAATGCCTGTACCATTTACAGCCCACTCTCAATTTCAGCCATAAATATTTGATACCACATGCCACACAACATTTACAACCATCTCAGCTGCAAGAGTTACAGGTCCTAGTATCACCAGGACAGAGCATGTGTGATTGTGTGAGCGAGTACAAAATGTTAGGTTTCAAGGGGAAGGCCGCAGTAGCAGGCATTGTGAGCGATCACTCGCAGGCCGCCCGACTAGCTGTTGGTACTGTAATTGTGCACGATTTACTTGCGCTCTGTGAAACCGCACTTGCGTCCAGAGAGCCGTCACGCCTGTTTACAACAGAGGGCTCTGATGTCATTACAGAGGGCCCGAGCCTTTGATAGCCCTTCCTCTGGAATGTAACGCTCTGTGTGCGCCTCGGATATCATAAGAAGCTCAGCTGGCAGGTACAGTAGAAATCTCTGTTTTATTGCCTGGGGCCAAACAAGAGGACCCCATGCCACACAGAACCACCTTCAACCTCCCGACGCTCTCAAAAGAGCCCGTTCTCACGCCATGAAATTTCATGGCGAGGCTCGCTTTGGCTAATCTCTCAAAGCACAATAGAATCCGGCCCGTCTCAACATTTGCACCCCCGGAGGAATGCAGTTTATTGATCTATTTACAGTGGGAACACATGCTTCACACTTCTGCGGCACACGCGGATACGGACGGCAAGCAGCATTATTTTCGCTTGCGTTGACCTGTTCCAACATTAAAAGAGTTCAATAATAAATACGTATCTGAATCGAACATGACGTGCAGAGATATGCATGAAACCCATGTGTTAGAGGCATCCATCGTAGGCGAGCAATACGGCGTGGCAGTTCTGCTATATGCGCATGCCAAGATCTTTCTGGAGCCGGTTCAAACCCTAAGCACAGAGATAAGTGAGCCGCATGAATACTAACAAATTTAAAAGCATGTTGTACATTGAAAAGTCGCATGCTCAATTTCCTTCACTCCACATAGATCTTTCTGACTCTAAATGGTGCGGCAGGACGTCAGGGGAACAGGTGAGCGCACAGAAGAGTGATTTCCTGTGGCACCCTAATAATGTCATGGGGCTTGTGGCGTACAGTGCTCTTGCTGAAAACGGCTCTGGATATATAGCATTCCTGCTCGATCCCACGAGGCGGCAGTCAGAGCAGAGCTCCTCCTGACAGGAGTACAAATTTATCTTTTGCTTTACGATATCCCCAAAAATCAGTTCAAAATGCCTTAACAACAGCTATGAGCAGGCGGCGTACATGTGTAGAGCTGCTGCATGTCTGTGCTTTCTCTCTCTTTATAGCATAAATCGCTGTCTTTCTCGGAGTCTGTCCACCGAGAACATACTTTCTCAATAAAGAGCGATCTCAACCACTCCCCCAAAAGGTTGAGTAATAACTTTACATTGACTGACCTTTCAACCCGCAGTCACTCAAAACAAGCCTCGAGTTGGTTATGGCTATTTTGAGTCTAATATATTTCTATGGGGCGGACAATTGATTCAAATATTTAATTGCATACTAATACATTAGATTTGTTTTTATGGAAAGAAAACTAAATTTAAAAGGGTACTTCAGCGCTGGGAAGATGAATGTGTATTTAAACTGGGACATTTATGTAGTAGAAGTGTGAAATTATTTTTGAATTTGGCGTCTTCTAGACTGAGAAAAGACAGAAAATGTATTTTTGTCTCATGTGGATGAAAGACAACAACTCCCAGAATGCACTTGCTTCACTGCTCAACGAGGCAACTCCCAAAGCCACGGCCACTGGTTATCACTTGCCCACCATTACACCATCGTTTTGATATTCATAGTAATAAAATAATTTCGTTCAGTTAGAGAACAGACACTACAATTAAAAACTGAACGTGTCTTTTCAATAAGGTGTGAGTGAGCCGAACTAAAGTCACGGCACAGACGCAGCAGGAGTCAGATTTCATTCCTCACGAGAGCGAAGAGCTGAGGTAAGTGTGTCATTCTCGACGCGTGTCCAGTCTGGCGCGTTTTCAGATCATGCCTATGGAAGCTTAACTTTCATAGGAATTCAATGAAAAGTTGAAACACTCACTTTGCTCCGCACCGCTCCATTATGAATGCCCGATCCGAGCGACCGTGTGCATTTACTGAAAACATGCAGAACTAGTAACTGTAGTCTCGAGCCTCTGGCCAAAAATCAGTAGAAAAAATCCTCCGATGAAAAAATGAAAAAATCCTCCTTTCTGGAAAAAAATCCTCCGATGACGCAAATATCGTCATTTTGCGTCATCTGAGGATTTTTTTCCAGAAATAAAATACATAAATCTCTTGTCTCAAGGGGATATTAGGGGGGAAAGTATGAAAGTATTTGAATATACTACCGGGTTTCTACTGATACAAAGCTTAATGCTAATCGCGGAATGTCTATTTACACCAATTGCAAATAGTGTGCCTTGTTGGCAAGTGCTATTCACGCTAGCTCCGCCTAACAATGTATGTTTGGGAAAAAACAACATACATTTTTTTTTTCATATTTCAGCCTTTTCAGTGGTGTACTCAGTAAAGCATAAAGCTTAACGATCTAGGTTTTGACGCGATCAAACCGGGTCCAAAGCATTTATTAGCTAGGGTTAGGGATTGGTGTAGGGAGGGCCATTAAGGCGGCATCCATTTAAAAACTTTAATAAAAATGTTATTATTGCATCCTGTTTATGTACAACAATACTGAGGTGCAAATAGTATGTAGCTCTCAAAATAAAGTATAAATAGCATCTAATTACTATTTACACATATTGCAAATAACTACTTTTACATGGCATAAATATATCACTACTTTGACTTAGTATGCAATTTCAATAATTAGTAAATAGCATCTACAGCTATTTGCACTTAGTGTAAATATCTAGCCTGACGTCGTCATACTCAATTCTAGTCAGAATTTGAGTCTGATACTGCTCCGTTGGGCTGTGATTATGGGGCGTGTTTCAACCGAACCAGGAAAGACCTCAATTGGATAGACCTACAACCAATCAGAGCAACGGAGCGACGCATAACGTTAGTTGTCAAACGTCAACAGAACTCAACTGCACTGTGTTGCCAAGTCCGCGGGTTGAAGCGACCCCAATTATGTGATATACAGACCCAGGAATGCGAAATTTAGCAGCCCAGCCAAAAATAACACATATTTTACCCCCCAAATGCCATTTTTCCCAGAGAACCCCCCCACCCGGAAAGCTATTGGGCTTGTTTTTAGCTAGTTTTGAGTAGCAATTGGGCGAGTAAAAACGTTTTTACGTTTTGCTGTAAAAACTTGGCAACCCTGTCTGCACGCACGCTAGAATAAGTTACGTTAGAAGAAGAAGATGAGTGTAAACGATCTTTGCCGGTGTTGTAAAAAAAGAATTTAAGGATACACAGAGTACTTACCAACACGATCATCATTTCTGAGAGAAATAGTAAAGGTGAATGCATATACGAACAAGTTCTCCGTTTAGGATTAGAACAAATTCAACCCAAGCGCATTTGATGACGTGGATGATTACGTTACTGTTTATCATCTGTCCATCATCGTCTAAAGCCCGCCCTGACAATTTCATTGGTCCGAACAGTTTCTGTTCGGGCATAATTACTCCTCTATGGATCAAGTCCAGACCGAACTGCCCGTGCAAAAATTTTTGTGGGCGGGGCTAAGTTTGTCTGGCGTCCAGGCTAGCAAATATCTGTCACTAAGAAAATATGTTATTTTCACTTAGTGCAAATAGCCGCTGCCTTTATTTTATCTCATGAGTTGAAAAGTGACTCTTAAACCTGAACATTTTAGCCTAAAAATCTAGACGCACACTAGCGGCAGCAAATGTAATTTGCAGCCAGGGTCGTCTAGCAACTCTCCGTTGGCTTGCAAACTGAAAAAACAAACTCTGGTCAGGCCAATCACATCGTGTATAGAGTCGGTGGGTGGGCTTAACATAATAATGGCAGAGTTGCGGCGATTCCGCTTGCTACTCGTAAACAAAGAAGCTGAGGAACAGCGGTCTTTCGACTCTGGAAGACTTGGAGTTAAGCTTTTCTTTGAGGAAAGAACAAAGAACGGCATTGAAGTCATTCTTAAGAAAGGAAGACGTGTTCGGAGTTTTGCCGACCGGATACGGCGAAAGTTTAATCTATCAACTAGCTATCCTATTGCGTGCAGGACAACCTTTTATCCCGCCCCTCGGATTGAGCCCTGCCAATGGTGTGTTCCCAGACCCAACATCTCGATGTGGGTCTGGCTTGTCAGGCTATGAACATTTCTTCCATATTAATAAATTATGTTATGGCTTGATGCAGGACAGGCTCCTGCTCGGTATCGTTTATTTAAGATTTGGAAAATGCTATTATCTCACTATACGATATTAAGAAAGTTTTGTTTGCGTATCACAGAAAGCACAACATTGTAGCTTTCAGCAGAATTCCGCATCGCTCTTATCGGCAGTAAAAACATTATTCTGTAATGCACATAAATCCGTCACACAGAACAGATAAATGCTGCGATATTGGCTTGGCTAATTTATTTACTGAGATGCTTTCAGAAGAAAAAAAGCAATGAAACGTCGAAACACTGTCTTTTTTCTGTGAGTGCAATAACTAGATTAGATGATAGATGTGAGTCTGGGGATGACTGCTGCATCCAGTCAATTACAGAGCGCCGCTTTCCTGAATCCTCTTCAAACACGGTGTCGGATGACAATTTCATTAGCTAAGATTAGAGGAGGATGTGGGAAATTACAGAACATTATTGCACTTTACTGCCTGAAAGATCCACCTTGTCATAGACAGCCTGACAAGACCTGACAGATGTATTAAGAAGTGTGAGACTCGGGCAGAATCTTAAAGACTTCAGCTCAGCTGGGTGCTTGGAAGGCCCTGTGCGTGAAGGTAGAGTGTTATTGAGTATGTACTTCTATCTCCCAGAATGCTCTTCATATCCACAATTTGCATGGAAAATCGGAGCGTGTGAAAAACAGTCACACCGAAGCCTGAGGGCACGACTATCATCACCAGCGTGTGTCATTTTTTCCCTTCATTTTCTGATCTACAGTTTTTCCAAAAGCTCTTAAATGGCTGCTGAAAGTTTAATGGAGGTGATAACCGGCTCTGGCTTGGAATCCTCTCACGGACTGATTTGTGGGCACTGCCTCTCGGGCAGGAATAGCTAATGCACAGCGGCAGCCATTTCTGTGCACAAGCAGCAAGTTTAATGAGGAAAATAAAAGCAGATCAGCAGCAGATGCTCTTGGTCAAAAGCCTGAAAACCACAGCTCTTTTTCCTTCCCTCCTCCTCCAAAGAAATGCATGTACGTTTGGTGTGGCTGTCAGCAACCTTGAGATGCTGAAACAGGATTTGTAGAGCACTTAAGACTGATATTTAGTGGGTCTCGGGCAGGAATTGTAGCCACACTGGCCCTCAGGATGAAGAAAGCACAAGGAAAACAAACTTTAATGCCATGACTCAGGCAAGCTAACAAATACCTTTTTAATTAGGGCTTAATTTATGTAAACCCTAATGCTCAAAATAATGAATTGGTTTGAGTAGGCTAAACTTAAATAAAACAAAAACAAGTTCAATCAAATTAACTTTTATAAGTATTTAGAACTTTCTTTTTCTTTTGAGTTCACAAAAGTGACACATAATCTGAATTGTTTTGTCGTTTTGAGTTTCATGAACTTGTTTCTTTTAATTTAGACTAACTTAAATTGAACTGAAACTGGGCTGGGATTTCCCAGCATGCTTTGCCATGACACTCAAAATGGAGAGTGAATGCTAAAATGAAGTGTAATAATGTTTTTTTGTGCAAGACTAATGCTAATAGGGAGATTTAGTGAACCATGAGCTTGTTTTGAGAACAGATATTCAGTGAGGAAAATAAGTATTTGAACACCCTGCTATTTTGCAAGTTCTCCCACTTAGAAATCATGGAGGGGTCTGAAATTGTCATCGTAGGTGCATGTCCACTGGGAGAGACATAATACAAAAAAAAACATCCAGAAATCACAATATATGATTTTTTTAACTATTTATTTGTATGATACAGCTGCAAATAAGTATTTGAACAGCTGAGAAAATCAATGTGAATATCTGGTACAGTAGCCTTTGTTGGCAATTACAGAGGTCAAACATTTCCTGTAGTTTTTCACCAGGTTTGTACACACTGCAGGAGGGATTTTGGCCCACTCCTCCACACAGATCTTCTCTAGATCAGTCAGGTTTCTGGCCTGTCGCTGAAACACGGAGTTTGAGCTCCCTCCAAAGATTATCTATTGGGTTTAGGTCTGGAGACTGGCTAGGCCACGCCAGAACCTTGATATGCTTCTTACAGAGCCACTCCTTGGTTATCCTGGCTGTGTGAAGTCACCCGAAGCGGGTCATTGTCATGTTGGAAGACCCAGCCTCGACCCATCTTCAATGCTCTAACTGAGGGAAGGAGGTTGTTCCCCAAAATCTCGCAATACATGGCCCCGGTCATCCTCTCCTTAATACAGTGCAGTCGCCCTGTCCCATGTGCAGAAAAACACCCCCAAAGCATGATGCTACCACCCCCATGCTTCACAGTAGGGATGGTGTTCTTGGGATAGTACTCATCATTCTTCTTCCTCCAAACACATTTAGTGGAATTATGACCAAAAAGTTATATTTTGGTCTCATCTGACCACATGACTTTCTCCCATGACTCCTCTGGATCATCCAAATGGTCATTGGCAAACTTAAGACGGGCCTTGACATGTGCTGGTTTAAGCAGGGGAACCTTCCGTGCCATGCATGACTTCAAACCATGACGTCTTAGTGTATTACCAACAGTAACCTTGGAAACGGTGGTCCCAGCTCTTTTCAGGTCATTGACCAGCTCCTCCTGTGTAGTTCTGGGCTGATTTCTCACCTTTCTTAGGATCAATGAGACCCCACGAGGTGAGATCTTTGGTCTTGGCCATGTTAGTAGTTGGATTCTTACTGATTGTATGGGGTGGACAGGTGTCTTTAAGCAGCTAACGACCTCAAACAGGTGCATCTAATTTAGGATAATAAATGGAGTGGAGGTGGACATTTTAAAGGCAGACTAACAGGTCTTTGAGGGTCAGAATTCTAGCTGATAGACAGGTGTTCAAATACTATTTGCAGCTGTATCATACAAATAAATAGTTAAAAAATAATTTATTGTGATTTCTGGATTTTTTTTAGATTATGTCTCTCACAGTGGACATGCACCTACGATGACAATTTCAGACCCCTCCATGATTTCCAAGTGGGAGAACTTGCAAAATAGCAGGGTGTTCAAATACTTATTTTCCTCACTGTATGTAAAATAATCTATATTGTCATACTCATCCCGCTGTGCTATGGCTATCAATGCATTGTGTTAGCATTTATTGAATTAGCTAGTTAAAGCTATCCAAGTTTCCACTACTAGACATATTTAAGTTAAGTTTACATGATCATTTTAAGTTAAATGTATGAATTTGCGGTAACACTTTACTATGGGGAAGACATATTCACTATTAACTTAGCTTAGAAATCTAGACGCACCCTAGCGGCAGAAAATGTATTTTGCCGCGAGTGTAGTCTAGCGACTCTCGGTAGACCTGAGAGCTGGAAAAACCAAACTCTGGTCAGGCCAATCAAAGCGTGTGTAGAGTAGGTGGGCGGGCTTAACATAATGACGGCACGTCATGGAGTTGCGGAGGTTCCGCGTGCTACTCGTAAACATAGAAGCTGACAAACAGCAGTCTTTTGAATCGGCTTTGGCCGCGACTCTGGAAGACTTGAGTTAAGTAATGTCTAGTGTTTTGGTTTTGTTTCATGTTCATTGTCTTGTTTCCTGGTTTGTCATGTGATTCCATTGTACCCTCATGTGATCATTGTCATGTGATTCCCTTGTCCTCATGTGTTATGTTCTCATTGGTTCTTTTAGTCATGTGTTCTTAGTTCAATTCTGTCATTGGTTCATTGTCTTGATTGTTCACAGATGTCCCTTGTTTAGTTATTAGACTTTGTGTATTTATAGCCTCATGTTTGCCATGGTCCTTACGAGTATTGTTACCTGTAACCATTGTTGGTGAGTGTTCATAGTTAAGTCAAGTCTGTTTACGTTTCAAGTCAAGTCATCATTGGATTATGTTTGCTCACTTTGGATTATTGGATATCTGTTCATGTTTTGGATTCACTGTAAATAAACTGCACTTGGGTTCATCACAACTTGCCTCCAGTGGACTAACGTTACAGTGATTTATAAGTACTAATAAACAGCCAATATCCTAGTTATATGCATGCTAATAAGCAACTAATAATACAAAAAAGTGTAACCGCATTTGCTTACTCAAATATTTTAAGTTAAGAGCAATTCAAATATATGAGTACAACTACAAAATAAAATTCTGCCAGTTCTGCTTGCTTTAACATTAAAGAAATTCAACGTTTAATAAATGATGCAACTGATTACCTCCAATTTTGTTGAGTTTTGCCAACATATTCGAGTTTGCAGTATAGAAAGCAGAGGTCTTCTACCAATGTCACATTTTCCTGCAAGGCATAGAAATATCTCAGTGACTGTTTCAGTGCACAAGAATAGTCTGATCAAAATAATCATAATCAAAATCAAAAAGAAAATGTACACAATGGTAGCAACATGTTCAGTAATTCCAGTGAAAATCTTCAGTCAATAATCCTGTAAGATGGAAGTGTAAACCATTTATTGGAAGACAACCAAATTAAAAAAGTGAACATAAGTACTTTTATGGTACTTTTCCAGTAACATACAACATCAAATTTGGACCCGCCACATCTAACTGATAACCCATTGTGGATACATATTCAGGCATTGGATGAGTACAAAAATAGTGTAGGGAAAAGCATTGCCCTTGAAAAATGAAATGTGTTGGAATGTTTGTATCCCACAGTCCTTCAAACCACAAGACCATTTGTTCACTTGCATCACGTGGGCGGACAACAACGACTCCATGAAGTGTCAAATTTCCCTTTATAATAACTAAACACCGGCATCCCTCTCAGTGAAGAAAGGCGAGGAGATCAAAGAGCTCCTTCAACCCCGGTCCTGATTCTGTTTAGTGTTTCTCAAACCTATAGAGGGCTAGAAAACAGCATCCACATATCCTGCACTCCCAAAAAGGCGCCCCTGCTGCGAAACAGATCGGGTGCTGAAAGAGGGACGTCTCCAGATCCGGGCACTGCGAGTCCAATGCTGAGCGAGCCCAATGACCGTCTGCTCGTCCTATGAGGAGATCCTCGCGAACGCATGATAATCACTGCCAGTTGTTCCTCCGTACATCCAGAGCTGCACAATCACGCACTTCACTTTTGGCTTCGGATCAATCGCATCACAAATAGGCCGAAAGTTGGCCGTCTCCGAGAGCCTTGCTCTATCGTTCTGATTGCTCCTCAGAGTGTTTGTGGAGCAACATTCATCCGCAGCGTACAAGTTAACGTTTCGGGATTTATCACTTACTTGTGAAGAAATCTTCCGAGATGGCAGAATGAGCGCGTGTTCAGGGCCGAGCCAGTAGACGAATCCTCTTTTACACCGTCAAATACTTTTTCATGAACAACACCAGATCCATTTCAGCGATAAACGTCCAAAAGCACCTCCTGTCAAATAAGCATCAGCACATCGGAGCACTTGAACATGGCATGACCCCTGAATCAACATTACAAAATAACTTCAGAGATAACAGACCAACATTTTTAAGTGACACTTCCACACATCAAACAACGGACAGCATCTATTTTCCTTTCAAATGGGCCACTTTAAGCTCCTTTCGCTAATGGCAGTGGGAGAGATAGATCACTTAGAAAAGGAGACACACTCCCGGACCCTCCCTATACATCATTATACAGAGAACTTCACCTGAATATGGCCAGAGTCACCCTGGAGGTTCTCCATTAAACTTTACGGTTCATTGATTCAGAGAGTCTGCATATGGTTTCCATCAGGCACCGCAGCCTTTATCAAGAACATACTCCGGTCCAAACTGTCAGTTGGATCCGCCCCAAAAACTTTGACTGACAAATTTATACAAGTGTTGAGATTTTTCCCCGTTCACCCACTCTTTCTTTTCTTTTATACAACATTATTCTCTAGTGGCGAATGGACTGTGTGTGTGTGTGTGTGTGTGTGTGTGTGTGTTGAGGAAAAATTTTGACGGCTGGTAAAATTGAGACTGGGCCAAACTATATAATGCTGTAAAGTTGTACAAAAAAAAACACACATGCTGAGGTATGAATAACATTTTGAAAGCCTGAGATTTTATGAATAAAATGAAATGTCCTCACATTGGGGTCAAGCTAATTCATTGCAGGTTCATTTCCTGTAATAAAACATTTTTAGGCATCATGCTTTCATGCTTAATCTTAAAGGGATAGTTCACCTAAAAATGAAAATTCTGTCATTATTTGCTCACCCTCATGTCTTTCCAAACAGGAGTTGTATGACTTTCCTCTTTGAAATACAAAAGAAATCTTGAAAAATGTGTTTATTTGTGCATACAAAGAAAGTCAATCATTTCAGTCGAGGGCCAATGGTAAGAGAGTCGGACTTGTAACCTGAAAGTTACAGGTTCCAGTCTCAGGTCCGGCAGGAATTGTCATGGGCGGAGTGAATAACCAGCACCCTCTTCCACCCTTAATACCACGACTGAGGCGAGAGCCTTGAGCAAGGCACCGAACCCCCAACTGCTCCCCGGGCACCGCAGCAATATGGCTGCCCAGGTTATTTATATATTTGTTTGCCACGGACAGGCCCATCATGCAGGGACAGCGGCCCATTGGTTTGTCTTTTATATTGACAGCCCCTCGTCCATATTAGGCGCTGTTTTTCTCTTTTTTTGAGCGCATGGGAAACTGCAAAAGCGAATATCCGCACAGTGCTGCCGCTGACGAACATGCGCTGCGTTTCTGCTGCTCTATGAAGTCATGAACGGCACTTTGACTCCGAAATTTGTTTTATACAGTCATGTGATATGGGAACATTACATGTTCTGTGGTGAATCAGCTGAAAACAGCCGCGAGCATGTAAAATACATGAGGTAAATTGGAAAACGTACACACACAACTACACACTTGTCAATCTAGCACCACCACACTTACCTTGCAGCTACTTACAGTGAAGGAACATGGCGTTTTGGCAGAAATGTATTTATAAAAAAAAAAAAAAAAAAAAAAATATTATTACTTAGATTAAATATTGCAGAATTGCAGTTTTCGTATTTTCTACATGTGTTTACAATATTTTTATTACAAATTAAATAGTTTATTATTATTTATTTATTTTAGAAACCCATGTTAATTAGGAGAGTGGTTGTACCTGTGACTAACATGATCTTACCGTTAAATGAAACTACAGTTAACCTATAAATACAATTTCATTCGGGTAATTAAAGGATAATTCAACAAAATAGCTTTAAAGACTGGATCCCATTAATTAAGGACAACACTTTTTCTCTTTAAATGTTTTACAAACGTTTTAATAGTTCTAATGAAATTGTATGAAATGTTATTTCAATGAGAGCAATCTCATTGAAAACGTGTCTTAAACGTGTCTTACGTTTATTAGGTGTAAACTCTAAAATATTGATTTTAAATGGGTAGTTAAACCTAAAATGTGATCATTTACTCACTCTAATGTCATTACAAACCTGAATGAATTTCTTTCTGTGTAACATAAGAGTCTTTTTTTTGTCCAAAATGGTTTGGTTGCCAACATTCTTTAAAATATCTTCTTTTGTGTTTCACAGAGTAAGTTCGGAACGACATGACAGTGAGTAAATGATGACAGAATTGAATAGCAGTAAATTCACTTTAATGCATCCTGGCTCAAAATCAGTTCTTTACTGTCAAGTGCATTTCTGTGTGACAAAAGTGCAATATTGAATTTGTTAAATGCATTTGCAGTAAATTCGATAATATCCATAATTATTTGTCCCAGTTCTAGTTTTATTTATTTACTCGAATTTAAGGCAAAAACATTCACGGGGAACTCATGTTCAGGATGGGCTGGGCTTGTCCAGGGCCGAATTTTAGCCCCAGTCCAGCCCTGCTGCCCACTGCTCTGTGTGTGTGTGTGTGTGTGTGCACTTGGATGAGTTAAATGCAGAGCACAAATTACAAGTATGGGTCACCATTGGCCACACGTCACTTCACTTTAAAATTGTAAAAAATAACATTTAACATTAAAAAACAGAAGTGTAAATCATTTATTGGAAGAAAACTAAATTCAAAAAGTGAACATAAGTACTTTTAACACAACTTCAAATTTGGACCCATCACATCGAACTAAGTGCAGATAATGATTCAAGCATTCGATCAGATCAGCTCCAATGTTGTTTGAAGAAGAAAGAAAGAAAGTGAGTAAATTAATATGATAATACTAATAAACATTATATGTATAGCACTTTCCAACCAAGAAATGCCTCTAGTACAAAAGCAGCAAGTACTGTACATAAACAGATAAAGTAAAAAGATTGAAGTTGAGACACACTTTATAATAATAATAATAATAATAATAATAATAATAATAATAATAATAATAATAATAATAATAATAATAAAAGATGATCAGATTAATATGCATAGAATGTATATCCAAAACTAAGTAATAATAAATCGTTTTTAAAATTAATGATAAAAAAATATACATAAATTAAATGACCTTCTTTTTGGATGGACTATTCCTTTAAGGAAAAAAAAAATACATTGTCCTGCTACAGTAAATACAAAAACAAGTATGCACTTTCATGTAGTTATAGAAAAGGACCATATTGTTCTTCAGACAGCACTTGATATCATAACCTGAAAAGTTCACAGGTCAAATTACAGGCACATGGCGCGCTCTCTTAGTGGACATTATCTTGCTTTCTTTGCGCTGAGGTAACCCAAGTAAGATGACTTAACGACAAAAAAGCCTGGACTGAAGTGTCCCTTTAATCACCAAAGACATTTTAATGACAGTCTTATGGAGAGTGACCACCACAGGTCAGAGTAAAGTACGAGTCTGCGCTCGACGACCTGACATCTATAGGACCCATTGCTACAATCGAGAGTACCGGTTTTATTTCAGAGAAGAGAAATTACGAAAGGGAAAAAAAAAACAGACAAAAATGTTTCCGCCACAGCCAACAATTGCAGAACTCCCAGAAGTTCTTGACGAAGTTCTTTATCATTTCTCATGCGCACAAAAAAACCCCCCCAAAAGATACGATTTTGTCAGCTCTAGTGTCCTGGATCAAATCCTGAAATGAACTCGAAAAACAAAATGTCCTCATGCCGTGATGTTTGCCAACACATTCGACGAGGAATGCTTTGACAGATGTGATGCGCTCATTTTTGAGACTAATTAGACTTTGAGCTATTCTTCCATTTCTGTTAACCATTTTTCAACGCAGGCCACAGATCTCGTTTCCCCTTGTGTGCGCGAGTCGGTTGCATCTGGTTCCTTCACAGTTTGTCGCTAGCGTTGGACACGGAAGACAGAGAGGACCAGGTGCTTTTAACAAGACCCTTTACGCTCTCTCGGCTCTTTATTGGGTTAACATTGAAACACTGAGGAAACTCAATCTTGGTATCAAAAGCAGATGCTTTGCATGATTTAGAATCTTACATAAAGTCCAATTGATTATTGCTGGTGTCTTTAAGGAAAAACAAAGTTGCTTTTGTTCCGGTGCCACAAAAATCGGCCCGCTTGGGTTGAGGGAAGGGCTGATAGACACGTCTCCATGGAAACGCTGACCCTTAAAAACTCCCGAAACCGGCTGAAGATTTACGGGTGTTTTCAGCTTGTTACAGGAGATTTATATTTACAATAAAAAAGAACAACAATCTGCAGAAGCCATTAGCGAGGGAGCAGGGGAAGAGTGCTAAGCTAGCAGACAGGGAAGTCTGTATTCTTGTTTTCACTAATATCACTGATAACCAGCGTTCGTTAAATCTCTTGTAACGTGGACAGAAAGTAAACACTCATAAATAACGCAAGACAAACATTACCTCATGTTCTTTTTCAATCTTTTGCAGATATTTCTGAATAACTTAAATATGTGGTCATCAAGTGACCAAAAGAATGCTGCTGAGACAAAAAAAAAAAAAAAAAAATGATGGTCTGGCCTCCATGGAGTCTCGGAATCCGTTCTCAAAGATGATGTCGTCAGCACCTGATTAAGATGGATGTCACCGAGCGGCGAGGAAACGGAGAGGCCAAGTGGAGAGAGAGAGAGAGAGAGAGAGAGAGAGAGAGGGGAAACAAGAGAAGCGTTTGACTCTGGTATGTGAAGCAGCACGTCTTCATTCCCTGCAGTCGACGTGAAAGATCTTCTTCCATTCTCCACGCTCTCGGGCCTGCTGACCCTGGAGGTTCGTCCTCAAGGGCTGGCCCCTCGCCACGGTCACTGGCTGCGGAGCTCCTAAGCAGGCTTGACCGTGGATAGTCACACACAAGTGCGGTCAAGCCCTGGGCAGCAGGATTTGGGACGTGACAGCATAATCAATTTCCATGATTCATGGCGACCCAGCGGAGGAGACACCGAGTACGATGCTGACAGTGTTGTCTGGGTTAGAGTTCTGATGCGGTGTGACGGAGGTTCCTGCTTCTGTCTCCACTGTCTGCTAGAGAAGCTCTTTTGCAAAGCCACAACAACTCTAGAAATACTGCCAACATGAATGTACAGTAAAACTGAATGCTAAACAGTAGGCCACAAGAATCTGTTACATATATATAATCTGTAATTTATAATCTGTTATATATATATATTTTGGAAGCTTGTTTCCGCCACAGAATACAACGATTTAAAAGATAATTGCGACTTTTTATCTCACAATTCAGACTTTTTTTTATTGAAATTGTAGGTTTAAATCTCACAATCATGACTTTTTTTCTCGCTATTCAAAGTTTATGTCGCAATTCACTTTTTTTATTGCAATTGCGAGTTTATATGTCACAACTCTGACTTCTTTTCTCTGTACTGTGAGATATAAACTCACAATTGCGAGAGAAAAAAAAGTCTGAATTGTGAAAAATTACCTTTTTATTTTTTATTCTGTGGCGGAAACAAGCTTTCTGGAAAGATTCTAATTGAATATGAGAAATATGTATATATTTATACTTATAAACAATATTGTTTTAACAATAACATATAGCATATATGAATAAAAATAAAATAATAATAATTGAATAATAAGAACAGCAACATCATTCCCTTCAAGTATTACAATGCATATTAAAAACTTTACGATTTTAAATTAAATTAAATTACACAATTAAGAATCCAACTGGATTACTATTTATTTTATGGTGCTAGTGTTACAGTGTAATTTAATATTTAAGTAATGAACAACAATTAAATGCATTTACTATAAGGTTAGGATCAGGGTTTGGTTAAATTATGCAAAATGTATAGTTATTACTACAGCAACTGCATGTAACGTGTAACAAGGACACTGTAAAATAAAGTAATAGTAACCTCACAATGATCTTTAAAATAATGTTACCTCCAGTTGATCACAGGTGTCACAGGTCAACAGCTTAAAACGTGGCCAATCCTAATTCAAAGTATGGAACTATTTGTAAAGTGACGTCTACCATATTTTGAACATAAAACATCTGAAATCTATGGAAGCTTGTTTCGGCCACAGAATAAAACATTTGAAAAGATAATTGTGACTTTTTTTTCTCAGAATTGCAAGATAAAAATGCTCAATTGCGAGTTATAAAGTCCAATTCTGAGGAGGAAAAAAGATACACTCGCTATTCTGACTTTATATCACGCAATTCTGAAAAGTTGCAATTACCTTTTTATTTTTTTTTATTATGTGGCAAAAACAATCTTCCATAGAAATCACACCCATAATTGAAAAAAAAAGGCCATTCATCAACATCCTGTGATAATCGGTAACACGAGAGTACCGTAATCACTCTCTAAGGGTCAGAGGTCACGGTCAGATTCACTCTCCTTCTGAGAAAACGATGGTTATTACCACTCAGAGGTTGACATCCACCCCACTCTCATTACACGTCCATCCGCTCGCCAATATTACAAGCACTTCAGTGACGTGGATGCAGCAGGTGGACAGCAATGCTGTGTGTTTGTGTTTCTGTTGACAGATTGTGGTGTACATTAGTCCACATCAGCTTTAGTCAACAGACAGTACAGCCCAACTTGTTGTTTAACATTAAATAACTAAGAATCAGTCTAATAACTACACACAACCACATAGGAGGGTCAAATTTTGCATTACATTGCCACTATCTTACACTGACGTGTCAAATGATGTATATTCTGTAGGTAGTACTTACAAACACAATCGTTACGAAGACAGTTTGTAAAAGGCAACAGGTGAATTCCACTGGCATTTCCTGAGAGGACGAGCCAACTTCTCTGGACAAATATAGACCTCTGACAAACTCTATGTGGCAAATGAATAGTTTGAGTTCTAATAATGACTCTCCCTTTGATCTGTATGCCATATACTTCTATATCTCATTGTCCGTTGTTGTCAATTATTACTTTTATTCTTGCTCTATCTAGGGAAAGCATCAATATAAAAATAGAGTAATACATGCCACAGCAATACATTCCTCTAGGAAAACATCAATAAAGTCCACACTTTTATGATAATCATTTTTAAATATGTTTTATTAATGGCATTCTATGGAGAAAGATGCTGTTTCGAACCAGATGGTGTAGGCTAGTTACAACATCTACCAGCCGGGGCTAACAAGGTCATGCTAGTGTGACCCCTCCTGACTCGAACCCGCGTCCGCCGGTATGAGAGTCGTACGCTCTAACAAGGAGGCTAAAGGCTGTAACCTCTAGCATCAGTCGCTATAGTGTCTCTTGAGATCAGAGGAGTGAGGTTTACTCGCACAGCGACTACTAACTGGCCTCTGTTACACCAATCCCCCAAACCTCACTCACGTCCGGGTCACGGCACCAATGCCGTGTTTCCCACAGATTAGAAACCAATTTGTGGTGGCGATGGGATTGGGGGGGAGGGGGGGGATATCACAAATATCGATTTCGATATATACAAATATCTGACACAAATATCGATTTCGATCTTGATTCAGTATCAATTCATACGTGTATAGCCTACTGTACATATAAGGAAAAATAAGTTTGCCTTTTTAGCACTATTTTAATCTTTTCTTGGGTTAAATTATATTTGCCCACATTCATTAATATTCACTCGTGTGTGCTTATACAAGTATCATTAAAAATATTAGGATATAAGTTCTAAACTTTTTTAAATTTCACATTTAAAGAAATCTAGTGTTTGATCATGTCTAAATATTTATTCAAATGCAAAAGCTAAAAATAAGCAAGCAGTTATGATCTGCATTATTTCTTTGAGCAACCAGACTAGATACATGTATATTTATTAAGGAGCCATGCAGGCACCTGGTGGATAAACCATGGCTTTACAAATGAAAATTATTATTTTTCCAGCCACAAAATGACTCTAATTTGCCGCTTTGCATTGGAATTCTCTATTTTAACCTTAATTACTACACTAATTGTAATATAAATAATAAAAAATATTTTAAGTGGTCATTAAGGGACCATAATTATTGCACAAATAATAGGCCTATTTAGTACCAAAAGATATCCTCGAAATATTCAATAAATATTATTAAACTAAAATATAGAACATTTATTTAATTGAAAAATAGTTAAGGTGTATTGTCACATTTGACCATCAATGAGTATGAGTGTGACCAATTAGTAAGGAATACCTGAGGGCTAAATACAAGAAAAACATTAACATTAATGTTAACAACGTTGCATCTCCATCACTCTCCATAATAAAATGATACTGTAAATATGGTTGACGCAAAAAAAAAAATAGCTGCAAATATCTGTATAGTAAAACTGTTGTGTATCCGCTTAAGCCATTCAAATGCATTGACACTGCATTGTTTGTGTGAACCACGTGACCGCGCGTGCCGCCGGGAGGTGAGAGCATGTCGCAAATCTGTTTTTCAATGCCTCTGGCTTTAACTGTTAAAGCCAAAACGCTATTTAGTTTCTTTAACCGCCAAAACGCTATTTATTGTTTGAATTTGGTATTAAATTTGAAAAGCTTAGACTTTCATATCAAAAGCAGGTTTGGCAGTTTGGCATGAGATTTAAAAAAGTTAATGAATAACGACGCGAAATATGTGCCGGCCGGTGTTGATTCTGTGATTCACTAATTAGTCTATGTGTGGGAAACACTGCAATGTAACCCCCCCTGTTCGAACCACCCGCTCCAAGCGGGACTCAAACCCGGGTCGCTCTAACAAGGAGGCTAAATGCTGCAACCTCTAGCATCAGTCAGTCGCTAGAGTGTCTCTTGAGAGCAGGGGAGTGAGGTTTACTCGCACAGCGACTACTAGCTGGCCTCCGTTACACTCACCCACCTAAACCTCAATCCCATCCGGGTCACGGCACCAATGTAACCCCTCCTGTTCAAACTGCCCGCTCCAAGCGGGACTCGAACCTGGGTCCACCGGAATGAGAGTTGGGCACTCTAACAAGAAGGCTAAAGGCTGCAAACTCTAGAATCAGTCACTAGAGTGTCTCTTAAGATCAGAGGAGTGACGTTTACAATTTGTCTTTATTTATGCAAGCAAAACTTAACTGGATTTGATAAATGGTAGCATAACATGGCCAAACATGTAGTTGGACTCACAGGTCCATCTACGGAGGTGCCCCAACCAGGAAATCTTGAGAAATATGAAGTTGGAATTTTATTGCTGCACTTCAGCCAGATAACAAGAACAGTCAGTCTTTGAACTCTCTCTCTCTCTCTCTCTCTCTCTCTCTCTCTACACAATCTTTTCTTTCTCTCTCGTTTCCCTCTCTCTCTCAGCTTCTGGTTATAAGACAAGCGAAAACATTGTTTTTCAGCCATGTAGTAAATCTCGCTGGCGGACACGTTCTTTGATTTCTTTGCCCTCCCTTCTCCCGTTTCCACGCTGAATGAACCTGTACAGCACATGGACATGTTCACGACAAAGCTGATGGTTTTGGGCACAGTTTTACCTCAGTCTAAGACGATGCCAGTAACATTAGTAGTACTCGGCGGAAGGGACTCCCCCCACTTCATTTTGTAGTCTGTGTGGGCCAAATTTTACCATCCATGCTGTGCTGAAATTATTCGCTGGCCTTTAACCAGAATCTCTCACATTACCACATGCTAAAGCCAGAGCCAGCTGTGTTAGAGGATTCAGGAAAATCATCTCAGCCCCAGAAATTTTTTTTTACCATCTCACATTTCTGAAAACTTGCCACATTGTAATCACTGGACACTGCAAATTAATGCTTTAGAGAAGTAGAAACAGTCAATTCACATAGAGGGGAAATGCTAAACTGGTCATATTCCAATAGTACAATATCACACAGGAGCTTCCAACAAGCATCCTAGTTGAAAGGTGGAATGATGGTTGTTGCATTAACGATTTGATCCAATAAGATGCCAGGATCCTCAACAGTTCAGATGGATTGGAACGTACCAAACAACATGTCTTGCCTTTGGCACCATATCCAACCCTTATTTGCCCCCCTGAACCGCAAGTATGAAACACTCAAGAGCAACCTGACAAACCCCATAAAGGAACCAAAGTGCTAAACAGGTGCTAAAGGCACACGAAAGACAGGCTGGCTTGAAGGGAAAACTGGTTGGGGTAAGAGAAAAGAAAAAAGAACAAGAGAGTGGGGTTTTATGGGGTTCACCAGGTGACCTCTGACCTTTTGCTCTCAGCAGGACGGTGTTGTAATAAATTGCTGGTCGTTAAGGGCCCGGACACTTCTTGGCCCTCACTTCAAACGTGCACTAAGGTTGTGCCTGTTAGCTGGAAGTGGCGTGGCAGACAGGCCCAGTTACGGCCCAATCTCTTCTTCGACTCGCGCACATCTGGAGGGCAGCACCTTGGCTGAAAATGAGACTTTGTGTCTCTTGATGTTTTCACATGACATCTTTATTAACGCTCAAAGCGTTCATCCCTACACCTCTGTCATATTTCTGTTTTCTTGCTCTCATCGTTAGGCTTTAATGCAAAACATTTGCGCCCTCTTCCGAATCGTGCCATCTGCGGCTAAGTAGCTTGCCGAAGAAGGTGCGTGTCAGCTTGTCTGCAATAGCAACCAACACTGACGAATTTTTACCTTGCACTGATCTGCAAGTTTTATTGTTTTGCTCAAGAACGCCATTCATCCCGGCTCTCCAGCCCTCTTCAGATAAGGTACAAAAAGCATCAGCGGCCATTGCCTTTTATACAGAGGCCGTTTGACCCGTGGCAGCCCTGGCAGGGAGACAGAGCTGATTGTGGGAGCTCAACAGGTGTGAAGCTGAATCGCAGAGCCAGGGAAGATACATAAATTACCACAGCGGCTAAATCACACTCTTCTGTGGCTCTGTTAATCTGCCAAAGGCTTTGAAGGCTGAAACAAGAGTTATGAACAGCACAGCCTGTGAAGACAGGGGGGGGGGGGCATGCATACACAACTAAGTGCTGCATTCACAGCACACACACACACACACACACACACACACACAAAAACTATAAATAATCTGAAGCTCTTTTGGATTTTTCTGGTAAAAAGAAAACAAAAATATCTTTGATTTACAACAAAACACACAACGTTGCTGGTATCACTATGTACTCAACAATGGAAAAGCTATTCAAATGACAGAGGGAGAGAGAGATGGACAGGTACAACAATAGAGAAAATGAACAACAGATTCAATAGATACAGTGCCATGCAAACGTTTGGAAATTGTAATTTTGTGATGACGACTCTGCATTGCTATGTGACACAAACTGTGGGATTCAGAACATATCAAAATACTACAGCTATTAATAAAGCATCTCTAAACTGTTCTAATTGCTTTAATTTTGATTTAATCAGTGAAGTTAGGTGTTTGGACCACTGATCTAAATGACTGGATTGCTCATTGCGTTCTAAACTGCCAAGCGATGAAGCCACCGGAAATGTTCGAGCGGCCATCTTATGACTCCCTACAGACAGAGGGCATCATTGACCAGCCAAAACGTTGACCTCAAATGAATCGATTTGCAGCGTATCAGTCACACATACATACTTTTTAAGATATATGTATGTATATAAATTGATATTTAGAACGTTTTCTGTAATGTTTGTGGTCTTTTCAGGCAGGATATTTGTCTACTGCACATTGGCGACACAGGTAACTGATCTAACAAAATAGATTTCTTTATGTACGTAATTATGCAAGGAATATTAAGCATGGATATATATCTGGGATTATTAGCAGAAATTGATTCCGATATTAAATATTACAATACATACAAGCCCCTTGTATCAAATTCCAAGGTTTACCAACAGTACAACAGTGGCAACAGTATACATTTTTGGAAGTATAAAATAAAATAAAAATATAATGTCTTATATGCAGTCAGCGTCATTGCCTTGAATAAGTTGTGAAGTGTATATTTTTTCCTGATGTTTGTTTTGTTGACCAACATCCAATTCAGACTGCATATGTGTTATTTGTATATATTGTTGAGCTAATTATTCATTTAACAAACGTTTAAGTCGTTATCTTTACTGCTTCGAAATACATGCTGTTAACGAAAACACTGTATAATCGTTTACAGTTACTGTACACTCTCAGAAAAAAAGGTACAGTGGAGGTACAGTTTTGTTCCTTGGGGAACAAAATGTATAACTGTGTCTTTAAAAGGTACACAATTGGTCCTTAAGGCCTGTACACACCGGGACGAATATAGCGCGCGCTTATCGCCAGCGTTTTTCGTGACGTTTTTCGGCGCATCTTGAGTGTTCACACCCAAGCGATTTTCATTGGCGATGTGCCGAGTGAACGTGCACATGAAGTAGATGCGCTCCTGGTACACAAGGTGGTGCTGCGGCACTTTACGCTTCTGACACTCGCTTGTCACACACCGAAGAAGAAGAGAGACAGTTTTTACGTGCTTGCCAAAACCACAGATATATTATGTCTATGGCCAAAACCATTCACACACTTTTTTCTAACTAGCATGCAGCATTAGCAGCTCATCTTCTTCTTTGTCTACTTACTACTTCTTCGTCGTATCAATGTGTGCTCGGCGAGACCGTTTCGTGCTTGAGCGCCACCAAGTCGTGTTTTACTGTCACTTCAGCAGCTCCAGGCATGTGAACAAAAGCGCTGATCTCATTGGTCAGCCAGTTTTTAACGCGCCGCGTCAAAATAAAAAAAACGAACCAGAGGCATTTTTTTTTTTTAAATGACGCTTTTATGCCTGGTGTTTTACGCAACAGTGTGCACACTCACATTGGCGCCCTTTGTTTAGTCACGAGGCGTTAAACGTCGGTGATAAACACGCGCGAAAACCGTCCCGGTGTGAACAGGCCTTTAGGGTACAATTATACCATTGTTTTCCTCTACTTAGAGCAGGGGTAGGCAAGTTCGGTCCTAGAGAGCCGCGGTCCTGCAGAGTTTGTCTCCAACACTGAAAGACATCTATAGAAACTCTTATTGAGAATTAACAGACGTTTAGACGTTGATGTTTTATTGACAATGTTTGGTCACCATTATGGTGATCAGTGTTTCATTTACTCTTGGCTTTTTATGTGAGTTTGTGGTTTTTGTTACAGCGTTACCAAAACACACAATCTGTTAAAATAAAAAATTATCATGAAGAAAAATGTTTGACTAAATTCATCACTGACTAAAAATGTTAATAAATAATATTCACCAGCAATACTTTCTTGCCACAGATCCGACATTCATAATTTTTGATTTTTAAATACATTCTAGGGGAAAAAAGTTTAGACGCACACAGATATCAAGAATAAGCATATGCATCTCAACAATGGTGACATACTTAATGCTGCAATGAATGCTGGGAGCCATGAATTTTATACTGTGGTGGCTTAGTAGGGTTGGAGCTAAACTCTGCAGGACATCTCTAGGACCGAACTTGCCTACACCTGACTTAGGCCCTGTCCCAAATGGCACATTTCATGTGCACTTTGGGTCTTGTGGACTTACAATGGCCGCTGTGTGCACGTGTCCATTAAGTCCACGAGACCGAGGGTGTCCCATTTGTCATTTTAGGTCTCAGAAGGGTGCTCGCGAGCGCCTCCTTTAAGGTCAATATGCGCCCTCGATGCCTTAAATATGCCCCCTCGATGCCTTAAAAGGTACAATTTTGTACTTTTTTTTTTTGAGAGTGTACGTATAAAAACAGTTTACTTTTTTACATAATTAGTCCATAACCACAGTGAACTGTACATGGCGAATTAAATTATGCACATGCCTAAATGTGTATTCAAATTTTTAGAAGAATCATCGTGGCATTTGTAAAGTAAATGCTGAGGTGTCTCGTCCATCAGCTGATCTGATATTCACTACTGTAAGATGAATGTAACTTTTAATAAGCAAGGGAAATTTCTAACTTTAAACAAATAACAATTTAAATGTTTAGGAAGTTTGTGTTGTAAGAATATACAGGGAGACTTCAGATATAATGTTTAAGTTCTCTCATGATTCTCAGGTAATGTTGTTTTCTCATTAAAATCAGATGATTTCCTATTGATTCAATAGAATGTGAGGGAATAGGGAATACCAATATGGCGGCATAGTGGCTTCACTTTTTATGATGTCATAAGCGATACATTAATTTATAGATCAGTAGTCTGGATGCCAGCCGAACTTAGCCCTGCCCATAACATTTGAGGTCGGGAAGTTCGGTCTGGACTTGATCCGTTGTGGAGCAATTATGCCCAACCAGAAGCTGTTCGGACCAATCAAATTGTCAGGGCGGGCTTTATACGATGATGGACAGATTACAAACAGTAACGTAAGCATCCACGTCACCAACGAGCGCTTGGGTTGTATTTTTTTATGATAATTGCAAGTTAATGTAATGCATTTAGGCCAAGAAACAATGATGATTTTCTTCAAAACTTTCATTTGAAAACCCTGGGTGTTTACAATTTAGAGAGTACTGTAGATTTATAGAATTCATGAAAGAACATAAGATACAGTAGATAGAAGAGTATATAGATAGACAGCACAATAGAACAGATGGGAACAAATCTAACTATCGACAGAACGCTACAACAAACAAATGATACAATTCTGATTAAAAAAAATGAACTAACAATTAATAGAACAATGAATGAACAATAGAACAAATCAAATTAAACAAACTATAGCATATAGTAGATAGAACAAATGATATAGTGACGATAAACAATAATAAATAAATTATATGATAGAACAATACAACTAACACTTCATACAGATTAAATGAAAGATCAAACAATCAACAGATAGAATGACAGAATGAACAGAGAAAATAATAGAATGAATGAACAATAGAACAAATGAAAGATAGACAATGAGCTACAGTATATAGAACAATACAAAAGAAATGAACGACAGACAGAAAGAACAACTGATGGAACCAATGAAAACAATAGAATGAGCAACTGCTTTACAAAACAAGACAGAATGAACAATACCTACACTCCAAAAAATGCTGGGTTAAAAACAACCCACGTTGGGTTGAAAGTGGACTAACCCAGCAATTGGGTTGTTTTAACCCAGTGAATGGGTCATTTTAACCCAGCGGTTGGGTTAAATGTTTGCTTAAAACAACCCAATCGCTGGGTTAGTCCATTTTCAACCCAACTTTGGTTGTTTTTAACCCAGCATTTAGAGTGTAGAATGTATGAAAATATTTACAGAACAACAAAAAGAACAAATGATAGTTAGAAAGAAAGAACAAGAAAACAAGCAAATCATGCAGATTAATTTGCTTGCATTTTTCATTTGCAAGTCAATTTGGATAGAGGTGTCTGCTATAATGATTCAATGGAAATGTGCTGTATAGCATGAGCAACAGTTTGATATTAGAGAATAGGTTGTTTGCGTGACGTCACTGCTGTACCACAAAATGCAGATGGAGGGCAGGAAGTGATCTTCTACATAGGAATCACTGTATGAATCACTAACACAAACTCAAAATGCCTATGTTTTGCATCGTTTATTGTTGCTCAAATCGATCAAACCGAGAAACCACACAGAGCTTTTATCCTTTACGTAACTTCTATCATTTTACTTTAAAAGTTGTCGCCTTTAATGTCGTTTTGCGTCTGCTGATACTGAACTTAATACGGACACAGGCTTACCTTGGTTTTTGACTTGGTTAAATATTCACATTCTTCTTGGTACCGTTTGCAGTTTAGAAAATATATTTTATTTCATTGCATGTCCATTTGATGTTTTCACTGAAGTTTTGAAGAATTTGGTTCACAATGTTGATCTGGTTAGTTACCGTAAAAAACGTGTCATACGCCGCTGCTTCAGCATCATTATATGGTAAATGTGTCCAAAATAAAAATGTGTTAAACAAGCTGACAGAAGTCGATCTATTTCTTTGTTGGAAAGATGTAAATGTACTGAAACTTCACGCAGGAGAGTCGGAGCTGGTCACATTACATTTACATTTATGCATTTGGCAGACGCTTTTATCCAAAGCAACTTACAGTGCCCTTGTTGAAGGGACAATCCCCCTGGAGCAACATGGAGTAAAGTGCCTTGCTCAAGGACACACTGGTGTTGACCGCTGGGATCGAACCAGCAACCTTCTGCATATCAGCTCCATCGTTTAACCCACTGGACCACCATCTCACATTCAGCGAATAGACACTGACACAGTGTATTTTTAAAAATATATATATTTATTTCAACAAATGACAATCAAAGTCACATCTATGGAAGCTTGTGAATAATTTTGAAGTGGCTGCGTGCAAGTTAAGTGAGAATCATACTCGCAAATGTAATGTCACTTATTAAACCAAACAAAATACAGAACCTTAAAAAGCAATGTGATTATTTTATTGAGTGATAGGCAGTAGGTTAAATCAGACAATATTACTAGATTTGCAATCGTCTTACCGTCACCTCTTCAACCTGTGTTTTTACACCTAGAAGTCTCCATGTGGAGATGGTGGTCCAGTGGGTTAAACCATGGACTTGATATGCAGAAGGTTGCTGGTTCGATCCCAGCGGTCACCACCAGTGTGTCCTTGAGCAAGGCACTTTACTCCATGTTGCTCCAGGGGGATTGTCCCTGTAAAGCGTCTGCCAAATGCATAAATATGTGGAAAAGTGTATCACATTGTCCAGTTTTCCACCTGAAAGATGGTGTGAGTTCATATGGCAATTCTCGATGCAACATAAATTACCTACAATGGTGAAATTTTTCACAATTACGAGTCGACAGAAAATCAAAATAACCTAAACTCACTAGCAGAAAGGCAGCGCGATATAAACAAACCAGACCAGAATTGAACAGCGTGACGACAGCTTCACATTCTCTAACTTAGTTATATCAACCGTCTAGATGGCAGGTAAGTCTTGCAATTCAGTAGAAAAAAATAATAATAATCGCTCCTCTTCATAATATAAGGATCACGTCCAACATATGTTGTGATTTTTCTGTTTATAGCTTTCTAAACCAGCACTTTACGGACTTTCCTCCATCTCATCCATTCTGTTTTCCACTTCCTGTCCTCCATCTGAATATCTATCTATGATAGATAGAGAGAACGAAACAGATCTCTGAGGAAGACAGGAAGCTCTGAGGAACAGGTCACTGGAAGAAGCCGAGTGGGTCCGAACCAAAACAAAGGGACCAGTGTGAACACAGAGTCAGCGGACTAACACAGGAAATATGAAGTTATTCTAACCTAATATCCTGCCGGTGTTATGATTTCAGAATTTAGTGCTAAGGGCTGAGCTAAAGACACATTTCTATGTGACACATTTCCAAATAAAGCAAACACATTCAGGGGGAAATACTGAAAAAGATTTGTGTTGTTATTTAGAATCACCAGCATTGATTAATAATGTTTAAATGAGACACCATGCATACAGGATAGATTTTGATTTCATGTTGTCTACCAAAATGTTTATGATTGCTATTTTTACAGAAATTCACCAAAATTGGGTAAATAGAAAATGAAATGCTACTTTGTTCTTATTGCGGCACATGTGATAAACACAATTTGTTCAATACATTAGTTTACACACATCAATAATAACAATGGTTAAACCATTTAGCTGCTAAATGGTTAAAACACTTTTCTTTTTTGAATGCGCTCAAGTCCAAATGCTCCTTCTCGCGTCTGTTCTTTCTTTTTCCCTTTTTTCCCTTCATTTACAAAGACCATCTGACTGTTTTTCTTCATCTTCATTCCTTTATTCTCCCTCTCGTTCTCTTTTGGAGAGCAGGACAAGAGGAAATTGGTGTAATGAATTTAGGGTGCCTGTGTTCGGCGAGCTGCGGTCCCTCTGGCACGGTTCGGTCATTTATCTTCCGCACTCTGTCAGAGGGAAATACAGCACAATGGGTGAAGGGGGAGTGCAAATTGACTACCAATTACGCGCCTGTGAATAAGGAGAGATTAGAGGAGGGAACGCAATATGGTTCACTGCTAGCGTTTATTTTAACCCTGCGAGCAGCGGACCGCCAAGGTCTGAAAAGAGGAGGAGGGGTTAGAGAGAAAGAGAAAAAGAGAGTGATGGTCAACCAAGGGTGAAATCTGTAAAAGATTCTGTGTGTTTGCAGGGATGAGAGCTTTTTTTCCCCCTCTCTTTCCTTTCTGAACACAGTACAGAATGGATAGAGTTAAGTGCGTCTGCCTTTTATGGATGTTATGTTTGTTAGTGTGAATGCACCTTCCAATCTTCAAACCAATGGCCGTTTCAAAAAGTGCCTGTCTTTTTAAACACAGTCTAGAAGTGTTTTGAAACCCTAAAATGTTTAGCGTTTTGTCTAACAATAAAATACTGAAAATGAAATAAAAATGCTTTTCTTGTTTAGAATATTTTTTGTCTCGTTTCCAGTTCAAATATCTAAAAATGCATAAATCAAGATGCATTTACTAGATGAGTAAAATGTCTCGAGACATAATATTATATAATACATGTATCTTGATTTAAAAATCACTTTTTTTGACTTATGAAATATTTTTGGATATTTGGACCAGAAACCATACAAAAAATACTAAGTAAGAAAAGCATTGTTTTGCAGTGTGAAGAATTGATATTTCAATCACAATATTATACATTGTTGTATTGTATTATAAATGATCAAAAAGTAAAATCGCTAGTTCAAAAATACTGCACACATGATAACAAAACTGAATAATTTTCATCTAACAATGTTTTGGGTTTTTTTTTTTCTTAGTGCTAATATTCTGAAATTTTCAGAATCGTTTCTGTGATATGAACATGCAATGCAAATGTGCTGACTGGCGTCCGAGACCCCGGATCAGACCCTCGACCTAATCAGGTGCGACTCCCCGACAATAAGAACTTCAACATGAGCCTGGAGCACCATCTCTAATGCCAGGCCAAATGTTTGCAGCTAAAGTAACACATTTCATGCGTGTTTGTTGTTAGACAGGGTCGGAGGAGCATTCTGTGGATTTTTTGGGGGTGGGAAAAATGGAGGAGGGAGAACGGGCTGGAATGAATGCAGACGTGGAGTGTGTTGAACGCCTGTGCAAAGAGGAAGAAGAATGTGAGTAAAATAACTTACAATGATTGCCAATAGAGAATGTGAGGGAAAGGGGAAAAGAGAGACAGATCAGAGCCAGCCTCATTGTGAATTTTGTCAAGCAACTGGTCTACTAAAGGTCTTGACGACTTTTGAGAAGCAAAATAAACTATGCTTGCATTTCCTCAAGGAAATATGTGCATGCAAGGCAACAAAAACAGAATGTTAAAGTTTTGGCGTAACATTGTATCTGAGCAACTTTGCCACTGTCATGCCATTAGAGCACGTCTTGTTTTCTGTCGGATACATGAGAATCAACACATGACACAACACTGTTTTACAGTGTAAAGGCGGTTGCAAGAAAGAAAAGTCAGAATCAGAATTCAGTGTGCAAGCATAATGACATCATTACTGTTGGTTAGATTTTAAAAGGAGTAGTCATTTGTTAGGATAGGCTGAGATACAACTATTTGAAAATCTGGAATCTGAGGGTGCAAAAATAAATCTAAATATTGAGAAAATCACTTTTAAAGCTGTCCAAATGAAGTCTTTAGCAATGCATGTTACTACTATGTTTGATATAATTACGGTGGGAAATGTACAAGATATCTTTACTTAATATCCTAATGATTTTGGCATAAAAGAAAAATCGATCATTTTGACCCATACAATGGCTATTGCCACAAATATACCCGTGCGACTTATGACTGTGGTCCAGGGTCATATATTATGCTGAAGCTGAATTAATGACAAAAGATACAACCAGAATGTTGCCTTGCAAGTGCTGTAATAAAAAGTCAAATACATCATGATACTGTAGACATCATCTTTAGGTAATGTATCTTCAGATGGGCAGTATACATCATTTATAAAACAGACAAGATACAGAAAGAGAATGCAATACATGCATTCACAATGCTTTAAAATGCACAGTGAGGTAGATCACTGCTTCTCAGACCAGCTAGTGGGACATGACCCAAAATTGTCTTAAAAGGTCTAAATACAAAATAATAAAAAGTAAATAACCACATAAGGCACAGCTGGGAAAAAGAAAGAAAAACATATATTTTGAAGTCAAACACAAACTTTATTGCATCAGTCCTTTTGTAAAAGCTAGACAAATTAAACAGCTGCCAATATGGACTGTGGACAATATGGAGGTTGCATGACATGTTGTCTCTCATTTTGAAAATAATAATACATTAAATACTATAGGAGTTATCGGCTGCAAAATTCTTAACATTTCTATTAGGTCTGCATTATTTATATTGTGCATATTGTTGGGTCTATTAATAAATTGAAATATGTATTCATTTATTTACTAATGTAGAATTTTGCTACTATGTTGGAGCACTCCTTGGTGTCTAAGTCATATCTACTCATGTCCAACACTTTTTGTGATTCACCTCTTCATGACGGATCACTTCCTGTATTCCTCAGTTGTAAGTCCCTTTAGATGCTAAATTAATACATGTAAATGTATTGTAAAACCACGGAAAACACACACTGGTTTAAAATGAAAACTGCTTCACATACAGTAGTAGGGCTCAATCGAATCGAAAATCGATTGCATAATCGATCGGACCAACCAACACAAGTTTCGAAAACGAAAATAGGGAATCGATTTTTTAACCAAATATGTACACTATTAATTTTAAACGAATTAAACAAATAAAAGATAGATAGAAAAATAAAGATAGAAAAATAAAATAAAAAATTTCAAAAGTGCAGTAGGCGTTGCGAAATTTCAACTCATTTTACGCTCCTATAGTTTCAATCGGTTTCAACCGGCTGCTGCTGGTGTTTTGCCAACAAAATGGAGGACAACGGCGATCAACCTGTGCGACATGAGAGACGAGTGATAACCCCTAATAACTTGAGGAGTTCGATATGGATGCACTTCAGGTTTTGGACTGTAGATCAAATAATGAAGGAAAAAGTGCTCCCATATCACTGCAGCACTACAACTATGAGATGCAGCTTCATCATCCAGATGAATACAAAGACCTCGACCCGGGAGAGGTAGTCTAGTCCTTCATTTTCAACCTCTTTTCATGGGCTACAATCGCCTATGTAGGGAACATTTGTTTGGCATTTCTAATGGTAAACACAGCCATGTTGAAGCCTGCAGTGATGTTGTTCATTAGGGATGGGCGATACCACTTATTTTGTTTTCGATACGATATCGACATTTTCAAGGCCAGTATCACCGATATCGATACGATACTTCTTAACTGAACTTTTTAATTATTACATTTATTAAATTATTAAAACTACTAAGAGTAAAATGGGTAAATATACCCACTTAACATTATATTTGAATTTTAACATTCAATATGCCTTAATTGCAACTTATTAGATCATATTTTTGTTTACACGTGGTTAAAATATGTTTACTTGTAGTTGTAACCATGGAAATTTACAAATATTAGTTGAACTACGATCACTGTAGAAAATAAATAAACCATGGTTAATTTTCATAAGGGACTGCCAGGACGTTGCACTCATAAAATGCAACCTTTTTATTCTGACATGATATTATAGTTACAGAATAGAACATGATCAATATCAGCTTTTAACAATACATTTAAAGAGTGTAATGCACTATGTAGGCTACAATTTCTATTTGTTTATTGTGAAATAACTCAAACATATGTTTTTTGTCTTCTGATGAGTATTGTTCTGGGCTGCGTTTCCAAAAGCATCAATGGTTTCTTATGATAGTTTTGGGAAACGCAGCTCTGTTTGGATACAGTGTCCGCAGTGAGCGAACTCACTCTCTGTGATTGACTGGTTCTGTCTTACAGCATATGCGTGCATTCAGATCATGGTTCAGATGAGCAGGAAAATAGTTCTAAACTACACAACTATTCAGTAACAGGTTATTCGTATTGTATGCATTAAATCTTAAAAAAAAAAAAAAAAACCTTAGTATCGATACTTTTCGATGCTCACATCAGTATCGATATATCGATACTTCAAATCGATACGCCCATCCCTATTGTTCATTGATGTTATGGCAGTCCACTCTGCTTATTGTTTTCGGAGAATTTTGCACTCCTGTTTGTCATTTGTGCACGAAACTTCACGCCAATAAATCATCAGCTATATTACTGACTTGTGCGTCTCAAGCGCCCTCTTTACGTTCGTCCTAATGACTAATCCGTGGATTGGCCTATATTTTGACATGATTTTACAATCGATTCAATGAACACACAGGATTTTTTGGGTCATGATCACAAAGCAATCGGCATATATTCTCAATAAGATTTCATGCATCTCAGACTAGAAATACTGAGAAGCTGCAATGCCCTTAGCAAACACATCAAACCTGACGCTGCTAAATCATCTCCACTGCAGGTTCACAGCGGTTTATTGTGTGTCTCTCTCTGCTGAATTCTCAGGCATCAGATGGATAGATTGCACTGTCCTTCAGTACCTGTGGTCAATTCCTGTTGCACGAGCTGTATTGCTGGTAACGGATGTGGGCGAAACCACACTGCCACCTACAGACCCAGAGAAAAACATCCCCACGGCACTGTCAAGAGTGTGTGACCTAATCTATGCCCACACCTTCAGATTTTTATTTACAGCTTTATAAACGTATAATCTTCACTTTATTTGGATGCCATTCTAAGAAGAAGGGGCAAACGCAGCTCAGGGTTTTTCATGCAGTGCTCATCTACACATTCCATACGAGATTTCTGGCCTCGCGTTTACACAGGCGAGTTTTGACAGCTCTGACAACAATGTTTAGGCAGCTCAAAAGACTTCCTGACGAGAGTTTATCCAGTGCAACAGCTGACACGTGCTATGTAAGGTCTAACTCTTGTTTTATTTAACATTACCAGCTAAGTGCTTACAATAACTTTCCTTAACCCTTTCCTTTCTCGCTCTCCCCAGTGTACTAGTGTAATCGGGCGACGTGCGTTGCTTATCCCGCTTGCAACTCTACAAATATCTCATGGTCTTCCCTGAGCACAGGGACATCAATCTCTTCCTAATTCCATCAAGTGTGAAAGGGCCCTTATGCGAGTGCGCCGGGGACACACCAGCTCTTTTGTAGCTCGTTGTGGGGAGTGGGGAGATGGGCTGCACCCTCACAATGCCCCTGCCCCAGACCCACCGTGCTCCTGACAGCAGAGCAGATGGCGTCGGCACTAACCCAACAAAAGAGATCTAATTAGAGGAACAATGGAGGCGAGCCGCACGGGAGGACGGAACAGCGGATCAAGGCTTTGACGGAAGGAAGGAGCAATGGATAGGTGGGGAGAAAAAGAGAAAGGAGAGCAGTCAGCCTGCCTTTCTCTCTCTCTCCTGCCCCCCTGGCACTAATATAAGGGACTATGACTTTATTACCCCTCATTAACACAAATTAGGGCACTCCAAGCCCCCTGAATGAAGGTGACAAACTGAATTAAGCATGTGAAAACAAACCCACCCCACCTCGCACCGGGCTGTGACCATATTGCGTTTACATTCATGGGGGTCCCTCTACAAAAGCGCGGCTGCTCTTATGGGATTCCTCCATGAAATGTGAAGGGAGAATTCCAGGAGAAAAAGGTTTCATTGCATCAAGCACTGACTGACTTTGGGCTTCAGAAGTTACCATAAGTAAAAGTCACTTTTATATTAATTGAAGAAATTGAAGAGTGAAGCTCTTTTTATTTATTTATATATATATATATATATATATATATATATATATATATATATATATATATATATATATATATATATATATATATATATATATATATATATATATATATATATATATATATATATATTATTATTATCATGTATTATATCAATATTTGTATTGAAAAATAGTTTTTGATGTATAAATATTTTATATTATATAAAAAAATGGAATCTATATATCTCTCTCTCTCTCTCTCTCTCCTCTCTCTCTCCTCTCTCTCTCTCTCTCTCTCTTCTCTCTCTCTCTCTCTCTCTCTCTCTCTCTCTCGTCTCTCTCTCTCTCTCTCTCTCTCTCTCTCGTCCTCTCTCTCTCTCTCTCTCTCTCTCTCTCTCTATATATATATATATATATATATATATATATATATATATATATAATATGCATTTTTATATATCGCATTGCTTCATAAACAGCACAGCAATGATTATCTGCAGTAATAAAAGTTAAATATTTTTCCTAAAACAACTGAAAGCATCCACAAGATTTCCATGAAATATCCAATGTTTTGCCATTTCTCCAAAATACATGAGAAATCTTTCAGTAAGCACAAAAGTAAACAAACAAAAACAAAACAAACCCTTCAGACCTGAATAAACACCATTAAGATCAGTTGTTTTTGAAACACTTGCACTTCTTTGTGGATGCTAAACATCTTAAAATGGTCTAATTTCCTCTAATCAAACACTGTAAAAATATTTATTCTAACATCTACTTACATTTTGTGTAACTGAAACCAAATCAGTTGAAACCTAATAAAATGAAAACACATGAAATCAAATAAATCACTTTACAGCGATTAGTTAGTAATAGCAAACATGCATGTGAAAACACAATTAAACATAATGACTGAAAGAGAGCAAAGAAAATATCACTAAAGTGAAACTGACAAAATGTTCAAGAATTGTGCTGCATTAGCTCATTTTAATTTAACTGAACGAGCTACTTTCAGTCATATTTGACACGATTCATATAATAAATAATAACTATTAGGTTTTACAGTGCAGTTACTTAGATTATGAAATGCAAGTTGCTATCAGACAGTGCCAGTGAGCAATAATTGCAACCTGGAAATGATATAAAACACTAAACATAGGCTATAGTGACATAAGCATGCTTGACGTCTACTTATGCCAAATACAATTATACACTGTACTTGTAAACAACAAGTCACGTTGTGTCACGTTTGTCCAACAATATTCTCCTGAGAGAGCTACAGGTCACTCTGAGAAAAATACACACTTCAGTAATAAACAAGACTGATTATTTGTGTACCTTTTGATAGTGGTTTGATTTTTTTTATTAACAAGACCGAATATTACAAAAAAATTACAGAATACAAGACAATACATCATAAATGTAACAAACACTAGGGGGGAGGGCTTAGATCTACATAAAGACATTGAACATTTTACACATTTTAACTGCTTTTTGCTTCATAGAAAATTGGATTGATTCAATATAATGCCATTTCTTTCTTGAAACATTTATATTTGTGAACATGGAATTTTGCCATTAAAAGAATAGCATTTATTATATAGTCACTGAGTGTGCTTGTCTCTATAGTTCTCCAAAAGACCAAATAATAAATGTTTCCAAAATAACACAAATTGGTCATCAATGTTCTTTGTGATAAAAGCACAAACAGTTTGCCAAAACTGTCTTACAATTGTTATCATGGCGTTTTTTATTTTTATTGCACTTTAAGCAAACAAAGTCAATGTAGCCTACAGTCAGAACTGCAATAGTCTACAAATAGGAAAACACAACAGTCAACCCGGGGGGGGGGGAGGCTAAACATTATATAAAAATATCAAAGGATTCACCAACAGAAACAGTTTTAGGATAGGATAGTATTGATATATGTCTGCATTTGTTATCATGGCGTTTTCAGCGTTTGGTTGGTTGGAATCGCCTCAGGATTCATGGCCTTCACCAAGTTAACCCAGTTTTTACGATCGACTCGATCACTTGAGAATATACTCGATTTCTAGTCACGTCTGTCGTTAATTTAACTCACACATGTAACGTTATAAGTTGACTGTCAGGTGTCTGACGTCAAACGGTTATCGTGAGAGGAATGAAACGTTAATTCGACGATTTGATGCTGCCATAACGAAACACTGCTGTAAACAGCCTACATTAAAACCATTAAATGTTTTAACTGTATATTGGGGATACGTATTATTGGTTTACACATGACTTCATAAGTGTTTCACCTCGGTTTGACCACACCTCTAGAATGAACTTCGCTTACCTGCGTGTCTGGACAGGTGCACGACGCTGAGGACGCTTTCCGGTATGTTTTTAGTTGCAGGATTTCAATGGATTTAAGTCCCCTCAAATAATTAATGTTAATCCGAGCCGACTGATAAAAAGTGTTTCAGTCTGAAATATGGGAGGCTTTGCTATGACTTGCGCAACAGCGACATCTATTGTTAAAAAAAAAAGGTTCTATATGGCACCAAAAAAGGTTCTTGGCTCATAATCATAGGGGAACCTTTTTTAGTGCTATATAGCACCAATTTTGGTGCTTCAGTGGTGCTTCAGTGGTTCTTCAGAGGTTCTTCTCTGGTTCTTTGACTAAGGTGCTATATAGCACCTCTGAAGAACCACTGAAGCACCAAAATTGGTGCTATATAGCACTAAAAAAGGTTCCCCTATGATTATGAGCCAAGAACCTTTTTTGGTGCCATATAGCACCTTTTTTTTTTAGAGTGTACTTGTGTTGCCGCACAGTCAATCTTGACTATAACAGTGAACCAAGTTAGGATGTCTTTTTAGAATATCTTATTTGTATGCGTTAATTTTGTGTGCAGATTGTTGTCTGGCATAATTTGCACATGTTTCAAAGAGCATATTGTGTTTCAGTGGAAGCAAGAACGTCTGTGCAACAGATAATATGATCAACGTTGCATTTCACGCCATTACTTTTCTTTGTTTTGTATTTCCCGAAATCAGGAAACTTTTTTTAACTTCCGTGTTCATATGGGATTTTGTATTGCACGAAAAGAAAAAGAAAAAGAAAAAAAAACATTATCCTCCTGGGACCCAGAAAAAAAAAGTTTTTTGAATTTAGTATTTTTTTTTATGTCATTACATTGTTTAGAGAATAAGAAACAAATGGCTTTTTTTTTTTTGAAAAATGATATTTTATTCATATGTTATGATATGTCCTCTGTAGTTGACAGCAGGACTCAGTTGTTAAAAAAATTAAATGACATGAAATTGCATGTATAGGCAAAAACAATGGGATTTATTTTTAATTCACCAATCAATTTTTAGGTTTCAGGGGTTTTTTTTTAAACAAACTTTATTTAAAGATGATTCTGAACTATGTTATGAAAGATATAATGCAATGCATTCATATACCATTTTACTTTATTAAATATGTGGGTAAAATGACAATACTTCGATTTTCCCATTTAATACAATGTATCTATTCACTGCATCTAATTTGCATATTCATGTGTTCTTGGTGCAACATGTAATGAAAAAAGAAGTGTAATAATGGGAGGAAAAATTGGCAACATTTTCATAATAATATCTAATATTTCATAGGAATATTGATATGTAATTTATTTCCCTGTTCACTTGTTATGTCTCCAAAATGCCTGATAATCATGATTTAAATCCTGGCGTCCACTACAGTGGTCATGTATGAAATCAATGCCCTGTTTTGTAACAGAAAGTCATATTTTCATTAGAAACCCCATAACATTTTCCTGAGATGTTGATTTATAACAAACAATTTGAAAATTAATCCGATTTAAATTATAATTAAAAATATGATCATATTTCCATAAGAGTGCTAAACATTAATGTCAGCCGTTTTTAAAGACCAAGAAGTTGTCCTGGTGAAACCTCCAAACATTTGGTATCCCTGCAAAGCCCAGAATGTGCTCTTTACAGGACATCCAGACTGTGACATGTGACATGTATGATGTCAGAGAAATTCACTAAAATATAATGTCCACTACAGTGGACAAAAGTCTATTCTTGGGTCCCAGGAGGATATTGCATTGAAATACAATTACATAAAAGGAAAAAGCAAGAAAACAACCAATATAGCACATCAGTCAGTAAGAAAAATATGAGCATAACTTTTAAGAAACTTGTTATCAGCGAGTTTAAGATATTTTACAATAAGAGACATGAAAAATCTCGTGTTAGCATGAAAGACAACAAAAAATATTTTTGTGAATAAAGAAAAAAATACAATGCAACACAAAGAAATTAACAAGGTCAATGCTCACTTCCAGAAAAATTAAGACATATATCTTTCAGCGAACATTTTAAATCATATTTTATTATATGGGGTTTTAAATGACAGATTTCTCAGATTATTCTTCACTAGGCTTTATGTACCCCATAAGTAACACTAGAGGGCAGGAGTGCTCTATCTTTAAATCCAGTAAATTCATAGACGCTCTATTATAGTTTTTTTATTTTTGTAATGCTTACACACTAAAAGTGGTATAGTGAAATCATTCTCTCGGGTAGCTTATCTTGAGACCAAGTCTGCAAAACTGCAAGTAAATGATCTGCTTTACACTCAGTTTGCAATTGTAAAACAAACTTTATGCAACATGCCAAACACATCACTCAAAACAGCTCTTTGCCATTTAATTCAATTCAAATTTCAATTCAAATGTATTTGTATTGCGCTTTTCACAATACACATTGTTTCAAAGCAGCTTTACAGAAAGTGTATTTCATAGATGTACAGTAAAAATGTTAGAAAGACAATGTTAAAGACAAATTTAAATGGCACAATAATTTACCGATTATACCTACACCCAATTATCACAATATTTGTTCACTTAGAAATTTAAACTCTTTGTTTTGTCAAAGAAATCATGTATTTTTACCATCTTGCATTTCTGTTTATTGTGTGAATATATCTAAAAGACAGAGTTACATTCTTCATGTGTGTAGTTTGACGTGTATATGGCCAATCCTTTAATAGTTTCTGTGTAGAGTTACTATGCACAACACCATTTTTAGAAGTGTTTTGAATGAAGCGGTTGCTTTTGCAAGAGATGTGTGATGTTTTGCATGTTGTGGTTTTGTATGTAGTTTCAAGAAATGGAGCCATGGTTTCAGAAAATGTGTGCAAGCAATTTTCTTAATAAAAAAAAACTGTAAGGTTCTCAATAAAAAACTGCATATTTATTTAGTGAGAAACTTGATGGATAATAGTTTGACATTAAGAATTTGATTTTGTAATAGACTTATTATTTAAAGGGTTAGTTCACCCAAAAATGAACCATCAACTATTTGATTACCAACATTCTTCAAAATATCTTCTTTTAAGTTCCACAGAAGAAAGAAACTCATACAGGTTTGGAAAAATAACATGAGGATGAGTAACAGATGACATCATTTTTATTTTATTTTACTATAAAGCCTTTAAGGGATAGTTCACCCAAAAATAACCTGTCATTATTTACTCACACTCATGTCGTTCCAAACCTATCTATCTTCAGACACAAATGAAGATCTTTTTGATCAAATTGGAGCGATTTCTGTCCCTCCATTGACCGCTACGCAACTACCCCTTTAACGCTTCAAAAAGTTTGTAAAGAAATTGTAAAACCTGAAGAGATTTGATCACTTTATATGATGAACAGATTTAATTTAGGCTTTTATTCCCGTTTAAACATTGATCAACAAACATAAACAGAAGCTCAACCTTGACGCGTGAGAATGAACCTCATTGGTTCTTGAGGAACTCAAACGTGCTGTGTAACACGAGAATGACCCTCATTGGTTCTTGAGGAAGCTCAAACGTGCTGCGTAACACGAGAATGAGCCTCATTGGTTCTTGAGGAAGCTCAAACGTGCTGCGTAACACGGGAATGAATCTCATTGGTTCTTGAGGAAGCTCAAACGTGCTGCGTAACACGGGAATGAATCTCATTGGTTCTTGAGGAAGCTCAAACGTGCTGCGTAACACGGGAATGAATCTCATTGGTTCTTGAGGAAGCTCAAACGTGCTGCGTAACACGGGAATGAATCTCATTGGTTCTTGAGGAAGCTCAAACGTGCTGCGTAACACGGGAATGAATCTCATTGGTTCTTGAGGAAGCTCAAACGTGCTGCGTAACACGGGAATGAATCTCATTGGTTCTTGAGGAAGCTCAAACGTGCTGCGTAACACGGGAATGAATCTCATTGGTTCTTGAGGAAGCTCAAACGTGCTGTGTAACACGAGAATGAATCTCATTGGTTCTTGAGGAACTCAAACGTGCTGTGTAACACGAGAATGAACCTCATTGGTTCTTGAGGAACTCAAACGTGCTGCGTAACATGAGAATGAACCTCATTGGTTCTTGAGGAACTCAAACGTGCTGCGTAACATGAGAATGAACCTCATTGGTTCTTGAGGAACTCAAACGTGCTGCGTAACATGAGAATGAACCTCATTGGTTCTTGAGGAACTCAAACGTGCTGTGTAACACGAGAATGACCCTCATTGGTTCTTGAGGAAGCTCAAACGTGCTGCGTAACACGAGAATGAGCCTCATTGGTTCTTGAGGAAGCTCAAACGTGCTGCGTAACACGGGAATGAATCTCATTGGTTCTTGAGGAAGCTCAAACGTGCTGCGTAACACGGGAATGAATCTCATTGGTTCTTGAGGAAGCTCAAACGTGCTGCATAACACGGGAATGAATCTCATTGGTTCTTGAGGAAGCTCAAACGTGCTGCGTAACACGGGAATGAATCTCATTGGTTCTTGAGGAAGCTCAAACGTGCTGCGTAACACGAGAATGAACCTCATTGGTTCTTGAGGAAGCTCAAACGTGCTGCGTAACACGAGAATGAGCCTCATTGGTTCTTGAGGAAGCTCAAACGTGCTGCGTAACACGGGAATGAATCTCATTGGTTCTTGAGGAAGCTCAAACGTGCTGCGTAACACGGGAATGAATCTCATTGGTTCTTGAGGAAGCTCAAACGTGCTGCGTAACACGAGAATGAATCTCATTGGTTCTTGAGGAAGCTCAAACGTGCTGCGTAACACGGGAATGAATCTCATTGGTTCTTGAGGAAGCTCAAACGTGCTGCGTAACACGGGAATGAATCTCATTGGTTCTTGAGGAAGCTCAAACGTGCTGCGTAACACGGGAATGAATCTCATTGGTTCTTGAGGAAGCTCAAACGTGCTGCATAACACGGGAATGAATCTCATTGGTTCTTGAGGAAGCTCAAACGTGCTGCGTAACACGGGAATGAATCTCATTGGTTCTTGAGGAAGCTCAAACGTGCTGCGTAACACGGGAATGAATCTCATTGGTTCTTGAGGAAGCTCAAACGTGCTGCATAACACGGGAATGAACCTCATTGGTTCTTGAGGAAGCTCAAACGTGCTGCATAACACGGGAATGAACCTCATTGGTTCTTGAGGAAGCTCAAACGTGCTGCATAACACGAGAATGAACCTCATTGGTTCTTGAGGAAGCTCAAACGTGCTGCGTAACACGAGAATGAATCTCATTGGTTCTTAAGGAAGCTCAAACGTGCTGCGTAACACGGGAATGAATCTCATTGGTTCTTGAGGAAGCTCAAACGTGCTGCGTAACACGGGAATGAACCTCATTGGTTCTTGAGGAAGCTCAAACATGCTGCGTAACATGAGAATGAACTTCATTGGTTCTTGAGGAAGCTCAAATGTGCTGCGTAACACGTGAATGAACTTCATTGGTTCTTGAGGAAGCTCAAACGTGCTGCGTAACACGTGAATGAACCTCATTGGTTTTTGAGGAAGCTCAAACGTGCTGCGTAACACGTGAATGAACTTCATTGGTTCTTGAGGAATCTCAAACGTGCTGCGTAACACAAGAATGAATCTCATTGGCTCTTGAGGAATCTCAAACGTGCTGCGTAACATGAGAATTAATCTCATTGGCTCTTGAGGAATCTCAAACGTGCTGCGTAACACGAGAATGAACCTCATTGGTTCATGAGGAATCTCAAACGTGCTGCGTAACACGAGAATGAACCTCATTGGTTCTTGAGGAATCTCAAACATTCTGCGTAACACGAGAATGAACTTCATTGGTTCTTGAGGAAGCTCAAACGTGCTGCGTAACACGTGAATGAACCTCATTGGTTTTTGAGGAAGCTCAAACGTGCTGCGTAACACGTGAATGAACCTCATTGGTTTTTGAGGAAGCTCAAACGTGCTGCGTAACACGTGAATGAACCTCATTGGTTTTTGAGGAAGCTCAAACGTGCTGCGTAACACGTGAATGAACTTCATTGGTTCTTGAGGAAGCTAAAACGTGCTGCGTAACACGAGAATGAACCTCATTGGTTCTTGAGGAATCTCAAACGTGCTGCGTAACACAAGAATGAATCTCATTGGCTCTTGAGGAATCTCAAACGTGCTGCGTAACATGAGAATTAATCTCATTGGCTCTTGAGGAATCTCAAACGTGCTGCGTAACACGAGAATGAACCTCATTGGTTCATGAGGAATCTCAAACGTGCTGCGTAACACGAGAATGAACCTCATTGGTTCTTGAGGAATCTCAAACATGCTGCGTAACACGAGAATGAATCTCATTGGTTCTTGAGGAAGCTCAAACATGCTGCATAACACGTGAATGAACCTCATTGGTTCTTGCGGAAGCTCAAACGTGCTGCGTAACACGAGAATGAATCTCATTGGTTCTTGCGGAAGCTCAAACGTGCTGCGTAACACGAGAATGAATCTCATTGGTTCTTGAGGAAGCTCAAACGTGCTGTGTAACACGAGAATGAATCTCATTGGTTCTTGAGGAAGCTCAAACGTGCTGTGTAACACGAGAATGAATCTCATTGGTTCTTGCGGAAGCTCAAACGTGCTGTGTAACACGAGAATGAACCTCATTGGTTCTTGCGGAAGCTCAAACGTGCTGTGTAACACGAGAATGAATCTCATTGGTTCTTGCGGAAGCTCAAACGTGCTGCGTAACACGAGAATGAATCTCATTGGTTCTTGAGGAAGCTCAAACATGCTGTGTAACACGAGAATGAATCTCATTGGTTCTTGCGGAAGCTCAAACGTGCTGCGTAACACGAGAATGAATCTCATTGGTTCTTGAGGAAGCTCAAACATGCTGCGTAACATGAGAATGAATCTCATTGGTTCTTGAGGAAGCTCAAACATGCTGCGTAACAAGAGTGTTGGCGCACATTTAAGTCGTTTTGCACGCGTGTTTTTGACGTGCTGTTTCCTTTTGGCTTAAAAATAAAAACAAAACAAAAAATAAAAATAATAAACTTTCAAGAGTGTGAACTTAAAGTCGGATATGCCAATCCATTTATTAAGATAACAAAAAATAAAACAATAAACTTAACTCTCAGTCTCCATGATTAGCTCACACGCCGTCTCACGGTCAAAAACCATATACCTTGCTGTGCGCCACACCTGCAGTAATTAGCCCCCGTCTTAAGAAGACTTGTGGGAGATCACAGCGCCAACCCATGCCAATATACAGAATGGCTCCAACACAACCGGCCCCTAATTGTTCATGGCACTTCAAGACATAACAATTATAAACATATTCATGTATGGAGACATTAATACAACAAAAAACATCTTACAATAAAAACAATAAACAAGTAAACAAACAAATAAACCCCTCTTTTAGTGTATTTGTTCACTTTTACATTGACTGCTCTACCAATAGGCCTAGTTTTGTTACTGGTCTTTCAATTACGTTTGTTTTGGTTTGCACTTGCACAGATCTGACTATGCCTGATTTGTCTGGAAAGGATTTAATAATCCTTCCAATCATCCAAGAATTTCGTGGTGCTGTAGCATCTGCAATCAAAACGATATCTCCTGCTGTAAGATGAAAACCTCCTTTTTGACAAAGGTCAGCCAGGTCATGGACGATCTGTTCTGCTTTCTGCAGACGGGGAGCTTTTCAGACAATCGTCCACGTAGAAATTTCTATGTACACACGGTACACATCAATCACTTCATCCGAATAACTATTCCGATTGTCGTATGCAGTCTTCCTTAAAGCATAACATGCACAACTAGGCGACGACACTGCTTCAAAGAGATGTACAGTCATTCTGTACTCTTCAACTTGCTTGCACAGATTTCCATTAGGCCACCACAGGAACCTTAGGAAGTCTTTGTCTTCCTCATCCACTTTAACTTGATAGAACATAGACTTGACATCTGACATAAAAGCAACTGGTTCCTGTCTGAATCGTAGAAACACTCCTATTACGGAACTTGTGAGGTTCGGACCCTGCAGAAGTTGTTCGTTTAAAGAAGTTCCTTTAAACTTGGCTCCGCAGTCGAAGACAACTCGCAACTTGCCTTTGCGCGGATGATACACTCCATGATGAGGAATATAGAACAGGTTATCTTCTCCACAACGCAACTCATCCTGTGGTACTACTTCTGCATAGCCACTGCTGATGACATTTTCCAGAAAGCTTGTGTATTCTTGGTGGAACTTCTCATTTCTTTCCATTTTCCTTTTTAGTCCAATGAGGCGCTGTTGAGCAATACAACGATTGTTTGGCAGGGTTACCTTTTGTGCTTTGAATGGCAGCTTTAAACTGTAATGTCCGTCCTTTAACTTTACAGACTGAGCCATTATTTCAATGAATCTTGCCTCCTGCCTTGACATTTCTTCTTTGTCGTCAGCGATTTTTTCATTGAAGTCACTTTGATACTGCTTTTCCAATAGCAGCTGAAGTGATTCCACAGATAATTTGTTTACAGCAGCAGTATGATAGCCATTGTCATTCATGTTGTCTTTGGGATCCTTTCCTAAGCCATTGACCACCCACCCTAATAGGGTTTTAAAAGCAAAAGGACCCTCACCTTGGCTATTCAAAATTTCCCATGGTTCCAGCAACTTTGAAGCATTAGTACCTATTAATAACTCCACGTTAGCATCAATTTCAGGGATTTCAATGTGCTCAAGGTAAGGCCACTGTGTTATGTCCTCTTGTTTTATGATGTTTGCTGTATCAACTGGCATTGTTTTCTGTGTGTAAACATTTGGAAGACTGTAGTACCTTGTTCCACTAAGGCTAGCTACTTCAAGTCCAGTCACAATGTATGTTGACACTGATGTCTTTGGGCTCATCGTTAACAAACATATTTTTGACTTTGTCCCAGTGAGATTAAGTCTACGCATAAGAGCTTCAGAGCAGAATGTGGATGTTGAGCCATTGTCCAGAAAAGCGTAAGTCTGAATCACCTTGTTGCCCTTTTGTGCTTTTACCTGAACTGGCAGGATGGAGAGCATTCCACTACTACCGGCCCCGGTCTGGCTCCCAAATGTCTGAGCCGACACAACCGTATGGTTTACAGCTGGTTTAGGTTCATTGGGATAGATGCTGCTGTTTATTGATTTGTCCACTTGTTTGACGTGAATGTGTAAAGCTGTTGGATGGCTCCGTTTGCATTTTTCACAGATTTTACGCTTATCGCAATTTTTGGTCAAATGCCCAGTGTTGAGACACCCAAAACATACTCCTTTTTCCTTTAAAGGTCCCGTTCTTCATGATCCCATTGTTCTAACTTTAGTTAGTGTGTAATGTTGCTGTTAGAGCATAAATAATACCTGTAAAATTATAAAGCTCAAAGTTCAATGCCAAGCGAGATATTTTATTTAACAGAAGTTCCCTTTCAAAGCCTACAGTGAACGGCCGGCTTGGACTACATCCTGGTACTTCCTTCATTAATGACGTCAGTAGAACAGTAGAACAGACTAACCTCCGCCCACAAGAATACACGAAAAAAGGGGGCGTGGTCTTGTTGCTGTCCCACGTGGAGAAGAGGACGTGTCGCGTGGAGAAAAGGAAGTGGTGCGCTTGAGTGTGTTTGTCGCCATGTCGTCGAGACGCTGTTATTTTCATCCCGGAGTCAAATCACCTTTGTTTGGCTTTCCCAGGGACGCTGTAGAGATCATTAAGCGCATACATCTCCAGTTAAGAGGCGTGACCTTTCCGTGCAAGTTACGTGCGCTAAGCTGCTGTCGAATCACAACACAGGAACCGTGCCACGTTCGCTAAGCTGCGGTCAAATCACAACACGGGAACCGCTGGCACAATCAGAACTCGTTACGTATTTCTGGAGGGACTTCATAGAACAAGGAACTCATCAGCCGTTTTTAGGACAGTGAAAACAGCGGTACACAGATAAGTAAATTGTGTGAAAAATACTGTGTTTTTTTACACGCGAAACATGAACACATGTTATATTGCACACTGTAAACACAATCAAAGCTTCAAAAAAACACGAAGAACGGGACCTTTAAGAAGTTGATCTTTTCACGATGTTTATTTTCGGCAAATCGTTGACATTGATCCAGACTGTGATCTTGTAAACAGAAGAAACAATTGATACTGAGGTTGCTGTCCCTTTGTTTACCTTCTTGTGTGTCCTTGTGTTGTACTTTGCTAACAGCGCAGACGTTCGTAACAAAGTTATCTCGCTTCAACTTAGACTTTGCTGTATACACATCCCTTTTAATCTGCCTCTCTCTTTCAGTAGTTTGAATATCACCAAAAATAGGATCAGACAAGATTTTGACTTGATATTCCACAAAGTGTACAACGTCTTTAAAGTTAGGTCTGCGGTGGTGTCTCTCCCGAATATCACATGCAGAACTTCTACATTTTCCCCTCAATTTAAAAGGAAGTTTTGAAACGATAATTTTGAGGTTAGCAGGCAAATCCAGCTCTTTCTTGTCCTCTAAATCTGACATTGCATTATTGCATCCACGTAAAAATAATGCATAGTCCTGTAGTAACAAAACACTTTCAGCCACAGGCCAGTTGAGAACCTTTCCCATAAATGCTGCTGTAATCTTGGTTTCATTACCGAAGTGTTCCTGTAAGAGAGCTATAGCTGTTACAAAGCCTCTCTCCGCACTCATATGTAAACAGCTTTGTACAAGATCGTGAGGGCGCCCCCTGGTGTACCTTTCTAAAAAATACATACAATCACCCTTAGATGCAGCTTTCTCCTCCACACAATGCCTAAAAGCTTGCATGAACATTTTGAACTTCAGTGGGTCACCTTCAAAAACAGGTACGTGTCTTGGCGGCAGTTGGCTTGCTTTGTGTTGTTGTAAGAGCAGCTCAGATATTTCATTTTGCCTTTGCAGAATCTGTCGTGTAGAATTGTCATCAACTGCATGTGCAACATTTTCAGTAGATCTTGCAACTGCAACAGGTAAACTTTTATTACTCATCAATCTGGTAGATTTCTCAAACTTCACATCAGAAAAGTCAGGTATTTTTTTCGATTTTTGCTTCTCAAAGTAAGATCCCATTCCATCTTGATCTGAAAATCCTTGCAGTACTGCCAACTCTGCATCTGAGGCTTCAATCTCAGCATCCATTTCCACTTGTTCCAATCTTTTCCGTATTGATTCCGCCTCCCTTTCCAATTCATGTTTCTTTTTTAGCGCTGCTGCGCGTGCTAGGAGTGCAGCTTTCTTGGCTTCTGCCTGCGCATGTGCAACTTCCAATGCAGCTTTGCTTGATCGACTTGATCTTTCACTGATGCGGCTTTTAGTGCATGATGATGTTCCAACATTTGATACACTGTCTGTTGGCCTTATATCATCCTCAAGGGAAACAGTTTCAGTAGTACCATTATTTGTACTCTTAAAATGATTTTCCACATACTGGCAAAATTCGTTCACACTTAAAAGCTTTGCTTTGAACCAGGTTTCATGCTTTTCTTTTTCATCCATGGGTAGCAACTCAAGCAGATTGTTATGTGCAACCTTTGCGTCATTAATCAAGGCTTGATATTTGCTGAAGCTACTTTTTATTTCAGTTTCATAACCAGACTGACACATTAAATCTTGAACAGTTTGTTTTATGTTGGCAGCTTTACTTAATTTGGATTTTCTTAGTGTCTCCAAGTCACTTAGTTTAGAAAGCAGTGCTTTTGTTGTAAGTTTTGTAGACCTTTTTTTTACAGAGGCTTCATCCTCATTAACAGTTTTTAAGTCAGCTGACACCACATGAGTTACCTTAGTACCTTGATGATTTTTCTCCATTTTACATTGTTTTTAAATCAACTACCCAGTAACAAAATATCATGAAAACGAGCATCAGAATCAAAAATAAAGCATAAACGCTTTCATTTTCTTGTAAACCCAAAAGTCTCTTATTTCAAGTCCTCCTTTGAAAATGTCAATGTCAATAAACCAATGTCAATGCATTGTGTTCCCTTGTCACCGTTTACACTTTAATAACGGCAGGCATCTGGTTCATACATCTTCTTATGTGTGTGTTAACTGCTCATACCTCTTTTACTCGTTCCTTTCAACAGAACTTCACTTAACTTGGTGATGGTAGTGTCCAATTCTCACTGTCCAATGTGAGAACGCTCGCCGTCCTTAGCGCCCGTCCTGACCGAGTCCAGACCGCCTCACTATCCACTGTGAGGCTCAAAGCTTTTTACTCCAACATCCGCTGCCGATCACCGACCACCATCACCGATCTCTCTCCGCTACTGGTCCCGACCACCATCACCGATCTCTCTCCGCTACTGGTCCCGACCACCGTCACCGATCTCCCCCACCGGTCCCAACCACCGCCACCGATCTCTGTTACCGCTCACCGTCGAAGACAAGGTGCTCAAACAGCACAAGGTCCGTGTCGTTTAAACTTGATCAGTCTTTTTCTAATACAGAGGTGGGTATTTGTTGGCGCACATTTAAGTCGTTTTGCACGCGTGTCTTTGACGTGCTGTTTCCTTTTGGCTTAAAAATAAAAACAAAACAAAAAATAAAAATAATAAACTTTCAAGAGTGTGAACTTAAAGTCGGATATGCCAATCCATTTATTAAGATAACAAAAAATAAAACAATAAACTTAACTCTCAGTCTCCATGATTAGCCCACACGCCGTCTCACGGTCAAAAACCATATACCTTGCTGTGCGCCACACCTGCAGTAATTAGCCCCCGTCTTAAGAAGACTTGTGGGAGATCACAGCGCCAACCCATGCCAATATACAGAATGGCTCCAACAACGAGAATAAATCTCATTGGTTCTTGCGGAATTCAAACATGCTGCGTAACACGAGAATTAATCTCATTGGTTCTTGAGGAAGCTCAAACGTGCTGCGTAACACGAGAATGAATCTCATTGGTTCTTGAGGAAGCTCAAACGTGCTGCGTAACACGAGAATGAATCTCATTGGTTCTTGAGGAAGCTCAAACGTGCTGTGTAACACGAGAATGAATCTCATTGGTTCTTGAGGAAGCTCAAACATGCTGCGTAACACGAGAATGAACCTCATTGGTTCTTGAGGAAGCTCAAACGTGCTGCGTAACACGAGAATGAATCTCATTGGTTCTTGAGGAAGCTCAAACGTGCTGCGTAACACGAGAATGAATCTCATTGGTTCTTGAGGAAGCTCAAACATGCTGCGTAACACGAGAATGAACCTCATTGGTTCTTGAGGAAGCTCAAACATGCTGCGTAACACGAGAATGAATCTCATTGGTTCTTGAGGAACTCAAACGTGCTGCGTAACACGAGAATGAATCTCATTGGTTCTTGAGGAAGCTCAAACATGCTGCGTAACACGAGAATGAATCTCATTGGTTCTTGAGGAAGCTCAAACGTGCTGCGTAACACGAGAATGAATCTCATTGGTTCTTGAGGAAGCTCAAACGTGCTGCGTAACACGAGAATGAATCTCATTGGTTCTTGATGAAGCTCAAACGTGCTGCGTAACACGAGAATGAATCTCATTGGTTCTTGAGGAAGCTCAAACGTGCTGCGTAACACGAGAATGAATCTCATTGGTTCTTGAGGAAGCTCAAACGTGCTGCGTAACACGAGAATGAATCTCATTGGTTCTTGAGGAAGCTCAAACATGCTGCGTAACACGAGAATGAATCTCATTGGTTCTTGAGGAAGCTCAAACGTGCTGTGTAACACGAGAATGAATCTCATTGGTTCTTGATGAAGCTCAAACGTGCTGCGTAACACGAGAATGAATCTCATTGGTTCTTGAGGAAGCTCAAACGTGCTGTGTAACACGAGAATGAATCTCATTGGTTCTTACAGAAGCTCAAACGTGCTGTGTAAAACGAGAATGAATCTCATTGGTTCTTGAGGAAGCTCAAACATGCTGCGTAACACGAGAATGAATCTCATTGGTTCTTGAGGAAGCTCAAACGTGCTGTGTAACACGAGAATGAATCTCATTGGTTCTTGAGGAAGCTCAAACATGCTGTGTAACACGAGAATGAATCTCATTGGTTCTTACAGAAGCTCAAACGTGCTGTGTAACACGAGAATGAATCTCATTGGTTCTTGAGGAAGCTCAAACGTGCTGCGTAACATGAGAATGAATCTCATTGGTTCTTGAGGAAGCTCAAACATGCTGTGTAACACGAGAATGAATCTCATTGGTTCTTGAGGAAGCTCAAACGTGCTGTATAACACGAGAATGAATCTCATTGGTTCTTGAGGAAGCTCAAACGTGCTGTGTAACACGAGAATGAATCTCATTGGTTCTTGAGGAAGCTCAAACATGCTACGTAACACGAGAATGAATCTCATTGGTTCTTACAGAAGCTCAAACGTGCTGCGTAACATGAGAATGAACTTCATTGGTTCTTGAGGAAGCTCAAACGTGCTGCGTAACATGAGAATGAATCTCATTGGTTCTTGAGGAAGCTCAAACATGCTGTGTAACACGAGAATGAATCTCATTGGTTCTTGAGGAAGCTCAAACGTGCTGTGTAACACGAGAATGAATCTCATTGGTTCTTACAGAAGCTCAAACATGCTGTGTAACACGAGAATGAATCTCATTGGTTCTTACAGAAGCTCAAACATGCTGTGTAACACGAGAATGAATCTCATTGGTTCTTACAGAAGCTCAAACATGCTGCGTAACATGAGAATGAACTTCATTGGTTCTTGAGGAAGCTCAAACGTGCTGCGTAACACGAGAATGAATCTCATTGGTTCTTACAGAAGCTCAAACATGCTGTGTAACACGAGAATGAATCTCATTGGTTCTTGAGGAAGCTCAAACATGCTGTGTAACACGAGAATGAATCTCATTGGTTCTTACAGAAGCTCAAACATGCTGTGTAACACGAGAATGAATCTCATTGGTTCTTGAGGAAGCTCAAACGTGCTGCGTAACACGAGAATGAATCTCATTGGTTCTTGCTGAAGCTCAAACATGCTGCATAACACGAGAATGAACCTCATTGGTTCTTGAGGAAGCTCAAACGTGCTGCGTAACACGAGAATGAATCTCATTGGTTCTTGCTGAAGCTCAAACGTGCTGCGTAACACGAGAATGAATCTCATTGGTTCTTGAGGAAGCTCAAACGTGCTGCGTAACACGAGAATGAATCTCATTGGTTCTTGATGAAGCTCAAACGTGCTGCGTAACACGAGAATGAATCTCATTGGTTCTTGCGGAAGCTCAAACGTGCTGCGTAACACGAGAATGAATCTCATTGGTTCTTGAGGAAGCTCAAACGTGCTGCGTAACACGAGAATGAATCTCATTGGTTCTTGCGGAAGCTCAAACGTGCTGCGTAACACGAGAATGAATCTCATTGGTTCTTGAGGAAGCTCAAACGTGCTGCGTAACACGAGAATGAATCTCATTGGTTCTTGAGGAAGCTCAAACGTGCTGCGTAACACGAGAATGAATCTCATTGGTTCTTGCGGAAGCTCAAACGTGCTGCGTAACACGAGAATGAATCTCATTGGTTCTTGCGGAAGCTCAAACGTGCTGCGTAACACGAGGATGAACCTCATTGGTTTTTGAGGAAGCTCAAACGTGCTGTATAACACGAGAATGAATCTCATTGGTTCTTGAGGAAGCTCAAACGTGCTGTGTAACACGAGAATGAATCTCATTGGTTCTTGAGGAAGCTCAAACATGCTACGTAACACGAGAATGAATCTCATTGGTTCTTACAGAAGCTCAAACGTGCTGCGTAACATGAGAATGAACTTCATTGGTTCTTGAGGAAGCTCAAACGTGCTGCGTAACATGAGAATGAATCTCATTGGTTCTTGAGGAAGCTCAAACATGCTGTGTAACACGAGAATGAATCTCATTGGTTCTTGAGGAAGCTCAAACGTGCTGTGTAACACGAGAATGAATCTCATTGGTTCTTACAGAAGCTCAAACATGCTGTGTAACACGAGAATGAATCTCATTGGTTCTTACAGAAGCTCAAACATGCTGCGTAACATGAGAATGAACTTCATTGGTTCTTGAGGAAGCTCAAACGTGCTGCGTAACACGAGAATGAATCTCATTGGTTCTTACAGAAGCTCAAACATGCTGTGTAACACGAGAATGAATCTCATTGGTTCTTGAGGAAGCTCAAACATGCTGTGTAACACGAGAATGAATCTCATTGGTTCTTACAGAAGCTCAAACATGCTGTGTAACACGAGAATGAATCTCATTGGTTCTTGAGGAAGCTCAAACGTGCTGCGTAACACGAGAATGAATCTCATTGGTTCTTGCTGAAGCTCAAACATGCTGCATAACACGAGAATGAACCTCATTGGTTCTTGAGGAAGCTCAAACGTGCTGCGTAACACGAGAATGAATCTCATTGGTTCTTGCTGAAGCTCAAACGTGCTGCGTAACACGAGAATGAATCTCATTGGTTCTTGAGGAAGCTCAAACGTGCTGCGTAACACGAGAATGAATCTCATTGGTTCTTGATGAAGCTCAAACGTGCTGCGTAACACGAGAATGAATCTCATTGGTTCTTGCGGAAGCTCAAACGTGCTGCGTAACACGAGAATGAATCTCATTGGTTCTTGAGGAAGCTCAAACGTGCTGCGTAACACGAGAATGAATCTCATTGGTTCTTGCGGAAGCTCAAACGTGCTGCGTAACACGAGAATGAATCTCATTGGTTCTTGAGGAAGCTCAAACGTGCTGCGTAACACGAGAATGAATCTCATTGGTTCTTGAGGAAGCTCAAACGTGCTGCGTAACACGAGAATGAATCTCATTGGTTCTTGCGGAAGCTCAAACGTGCTGCGTAACACGAGAATGAATCTCATTGGTTCTTGCGGAAGCTCAAACGTGCTGCGTAACACGAGGATGAACCTCATTGGTTTTTATACGTCAAGCGAACATGCTTGAGCTTCTGTTTACCACAACTGATGTTTTGTTGAGCCATCATGAATTGATGAAAGTTTATATGTGAATAAAAGCCTAAATTCAATCTGTTCATCATATAAAGCAATCATGTCTATTCAGAGACTTTGGACTACACCGCTCAATTCATATGGAGTAGCATTTCTTTTTGAACAACTTTTTCAAGTGGCGAAGTGGTAGTTGCACAGACTGTCAATGGAGGGACAGAAAGCTTGCAGATTTAATCAAAAAGATCTTCATTTGTCCCGAAGATGAACGAAAGTCTTATGGGTTTGGAGGACATGAGGGAATTAATGATTTTTGTGTGTTTTATTAAAGGCATAATTCACACATAAATGAAAATTCTGTTGTTCCTTACCTGTATGAGTTTCTTTCTTCTGAACTAAAAATAAGATATTTTGAAGAATGTTGGTAATCAAACAGTTGACGGCACCCATTGTCCTCCGTCGTAGGAAACTCATACAAGTTTGGAACAACATGAGAGTGAGTAACAGATGACAGAATTTTCATTTTGGGGTGAACTATACATTTAAGCTTTCTTTGTGTATTGTCAGCTTTCTGTTGTCGTAGGTAGTCAACATGATTTGTACGTTTTATTAAGTGGCTTTGGTAAGAACGTTTCTGCTAGGAACATTAATGCAAATTACTTTACCCAGACTCACAAAGTACAGTAGCAAAGTAGAACTACTGTAAATACCATATACCTTTACAAAGTGTGTTTCACTGAAGGCACAGTTAGAAATACATTGTGTGTGTATGAGGGCATGCTCACGCAGCCTGCACAGTGTACAATTATGTGGGAAGTGTGTGTTTCCGCACTGTGAAGTGTGTGTAATTTGAGGCAGTTCTGTACAGTTATGCTGAATGTGTGTGTGGTTTGTGTGTTGTACTTGAAGACTTCATTTAACTCACACATGAACTATATTAATTACCTTGTGTGTGCGTGTGTGTTCAGATTACCTGGTGGCACCATATTGCAGGAAGCTGCAGTAATTTCCTCCATCCTGCATCTCCAGCGCTCAGCGATCAACCCAGAGCCCAAACCACAACCACATGGGATCATAGCTCTCGTTCGCTCAGTGGGAACATTCCAGAACCCAATGACCCAAATTAAATATAGTCAAGCAAAATAACCTCAAATTCTATTTAAAGTAATATCCTGGATTCAAGTATGAGGTTCAATACAATTTGATTACCACAAAAAAATAATTTCGCCTTGGCCCTTGTTTTCTTAAAATAAAAAATAAAAAAGATGATGAAGGAGAAGAAAAAGGTTTTTGCTGTGGGATTCAATGGGGCCCAAACGCAGAAATGTGAAATCAAAGCAATTACATTAATTTATCTGTTAAAATCTGTGTATTGTACTTTTTTTGGTTAATTTTAGGGGTGGTTTTTTTTCCGGTTTTCATTGTCACGGCAATGATGGGATGTAATTTTACACAGAAAATGTGTAAAAAGTGATTCTTTTTTCACACTTAAACAGATGGTTTATGTCTTGTGGCTGTTCTATTGAAGCAGTGCGTATTTTAACGTTTACGGATTGACCCCATTCACTTCTATTCTCTTTAAAGCTGCACTATGTAACTTTTCCGTCCACTAGAGGTCGTCTGTTCAAAACAAAGGCGTAGTTTGATGACGTCACGTTTGAGCGCAGAATCTTGGGAGATGTGGTCTGCACCTCACAGCCCATGTGGTTTTCCCACCTCACAGCCGGTGGGAAGGAATCGGGATAGGACTCGGGCAGAAATCCTGTTCATGGATGAGATTATTAACGTTACTGTAGTATGAAGCAGAGCAGGACCGAGTGTTGTGGAGCTGAGGAACCGCTGGAGCGATTGTTAATAAGAAGAGCGGTGGGACTTTTATTATGGCATAGTTGCCAACGGGACTTTTATTATGCCACAGTCACCGGCGCCATTTCCGCTTTTCCGGTCATGAGTGTGAGGTAACGCAGCTCTGTTTATCATATTAGACACATCTGAGAATGTTGAAAATTATGTTATGACGTTACTCTGTGCGTTTTCTCGGCGGCTGCTATGACACTTGTTCACACTGCAGTGAGAGTAAAGCGTTTCTGCTAAATAAAACTGGAAACCGAGGGTAACGCAAATATGATGCAATTGACAGGCGACTCCCTCACACGTCCCGGTTTCATAGGTTAAAATAGCAAATTTCTCACGATTTACAAATAGTTGGAAACATTTGGGATATTGTAAGTACTCAACTGAACAAAATATATAAAACTGGCCTAGTGGTTTTTGGATATTTTACTGAAAAAATGTTACATAGTGCACCATTAATGGGATAGTTCACCCAAAAGTGAAAACTTTACAAACTGTAATCTAATTTTGTAGTCAAGACCACCTAAACCGAAACCAAGTCGAGACCAAGACCAGCATGGGCCGAGACCAAGACTTTTTGGGGTTGAGACCAAGACCAAGACAGGGCGAGACCGAGTCAAGACCAGACCAGCACTCCTTAAATTCATCTAAAAGATCCATATCGACTGTCTGAGAAATCTTATACAATTACACCTGCATAAATAATTTTCAGATTAATTTAACATTAAAACATTAACATTATTTAACAGTCACGGAATCATTTATTCAACCGAATTGTTCAAAGCAGCTGATTCATTTAATAACGAAATGTTGCTGAATTAGCAAAGACAGTTTAAAATTTGTCATTTAATATTAACTTCTTGTTTATTGAACGTTTATATAAATCAATATCATTTGCAATCACGCTTATATTCATGAAAACGTCTCTCTTGCTCTTGCGATATTGCTTAATTATATTCTATGTTCTCAGAATTTTGTGGGCATTTATATTAATTTGGGGCATTTTTGAGACAATGCTGCATTGATTTTGAACCCGGCAGCACAGTAACAAAATAAATCACATTACAAAGAAGTTATTGATTGCATTTTAAGCTGTAAGTTTTATGCACCGGCAATTTGGTGATATCCTTGCAGGTGTGGTCTTGACTGGTCTTGAGATAAAATCCCGAGTCCTCTAAGTCCGAGACCAAGACAAGACCGAGGAGAAATGCAGTCGAGACCGAGATAAGACCAAGACCATCAAAAAATGGTCTTAAGACCGGTCTCGAGACCAAGACCGGTCTCGAGTACTACAACACTACTGTAATCTCTAACTTCCGTTAACTGTCGGGCGCACGTTCACGGGAGACTGGCGTTCCAGCGTATGACATAGAATGCAGACGTAGCATAAGTTCCAGTGATGAAGAGGATAGTGCAAAACAAAACTTGGTTCTCGCGAGAACTAGCATATTCTCACCGGAGCATCCTACGCTGGAACGCCCGTCCCTCGTGAACGCGTGTACAACAGTTAACGGAAGTTAATATACACCTAGGATGACTTGAGGCTGGGTAAATCATGGGCAAATTTTTGGGTGAACTATTCCTTTAACTCATCTAGCCGTGAGGTTATGAATTGCAACTGTGCACCGCTCACCCCTCCCTTTTGAACCACATAGAGAAGCTATGGTGGCCAACACAGGACAAAGATGTCATTGTGTGAGACAGCAGAGAGTAGTTAGCGCTCTATAGAGCAGTTTGTCTGTTTAGGGTTAAATTATGGCGACTTCACAGTAAGGGGATCCACGGTGTGTGTAGTAGTGTTGTAGTCAAGACCACCTAAACCGAGACCAAGACCAGCGTGTGCCGAGAAAAAGACAAGACCAGGGCAGGGCGAGACCAAGTCAAGACCAAGACCAAGGCAGGGCGAGACCGAGTCAAGACCAAGACCAAGGCAGGGCAAGACAGGGCGAGACCAAGTCAAGACCAAGGCAGGGCGAGACCAAGTCAAGACCAAGACCAAGGCAGGGCGAGATCCAGTCAAGACCAAGACCAAGGCAGGGCGAGACAGAGTCAAGACCAAGACCAAGGCAGGGTGAGACAGAGTCAAGACCAAGACCAAGGCAGGGCGAGACAGAGTCAAGACCAAGGCAGGGCGAGACAGAGTCAAGACCAAGGCAGGGCGAGACAGAGTCAAGACCAAGGCAGGGCAAGACAGAGTCAAGACCAAGGCAGGGCGAGACCAAGGCAGGGCGGGGCCAAGTCAAGACCAAGGCAGGACGAGACCAAGTCAAGACCAAGACCAAGGCAGGGCGAGACCGAGTCAAGACGAAGTCCAAGGCAGGGCGAGAGCAGGTCAAGACCAAGACCAAGGCAGGGCGAAACCAAGTCGAGACCAAATGGACTGCATGTATATAGCGCTTTTAACAGACCAATGGCCATCCAAAGCGCTTTACACATTGCCTCACATTCACCCATTCATACACCGACGGCGGTATCAGCCATGCAAGGGGCCATCCAGCTCGTCGGGAGCAGCTGGGGTTAGGTGTCTTGCTCATGGACACCTCGACACTTGGTCAGGTGGAACTGGGGATCGAACCACCAACCTTCTGGTTTGTAGACAACCTACATGAACTACATGAACCACTGAGCCACTGCCGCCAAGACCAAGGCAGGGCGAGACCAAGTCAAGACCAAGACCAAGGCAGGGCGAGACAGAGTCAAGACCAAGGCAGGGCAAGACAGAGTCAAGAACAAGGCAGGGCGAGACAGATTCAAGACCAAGGCAGGGCGAGACAGAGTCAAGACCAAGACAGGGTGAGACCAAGTCAAGACCAAGACCAAGACCAAGGCAGGGCGAGACCAAGTCAAGAACAATGCAGGGCGAGACAGAGTCAAGACCAAGACAGGGCGAGACCAAGGCAGGGCGAGACCAAGGCAGGGCGAGGCCAAGTCAAGACCAACGCAGGGCGAGGCCAAGTCAAGACCAAGGCAGGGCGAGACCGAGTCAAGACCAAGGCAGGGCGAGACCAAGTCAAGACCAAGGCGGGCCGAGACCGAGTCAAGACCAAGGCAGGGCGAGACCAAGTCAAGACCAAGACCAAGGCAGGGCGAGACCAAGTCAAGACCAAGGCAGGGCGAGACAGAGTGAAGACCAAGACAGGGCGAGACCAAGTCAACACCAAGGCAGGGCGAGGCCAAGTCAAGACCAAGGCAGGGCGAGACCAAGTCAAGACCAAGGCAGGGCGAGGCCAAGTCAAGACCAAGGCAGGGCGAGGCCAAGTCAAGACCAAGGCAGGGCGAGACCGAGTCAAGACCAAGGCAGGGCGAGACCAAGTCAAGACCAAGACCAAGGCAGGGCGAAACCAAGTCAAGACCAAGGTAGTGCAAGACCAAGTCAAGACCAAGACCAAGGCAGGGCGAGACAGAGTCAAGACCAAGGCAGGGCAAGACAGAGTCTCAGACCAAGGCAGGGCGAGACAGAGTCAAGACTAAGACAGGGTGAGACCGAGTCAAGACCAAGGCAGGGCGAGACCGAGTCAAGACCAAGACAAGACCAAGGCAGGGTGAGACAGAGTCAAGACCAAGGCAGGGCGAGACCAAGTCAAGACCAAAACCAAGGCAGTGCGAGACCAAGTCAAGACCAAAACCAAGGCAGTGCGAGACCAAGTCAAGACCAAGGCAGGGCGAGACCGAGTCAAGACCAAGACCAAGGCAGGGCGAAACCGAGTCAAGACCAAGACCAAGGCAGGGCGAGACCGAGTCAAGACCAAGACCAAGGCAGGGCGAAACCGAGTCAAGACCAAGGCAGGGCGAGACCGAGTCAAGACCAAGGCAGGGCGAAACCGAGTCAAGACCAAGGCAGGGCGAGACAGAGTCAAGACCAAGACCAGACCAGCACTCCTTAAATTCATCTAAAAAATCCATATCTATTGTCAGGACCAAGACCGGTCTAGAGTACTACAACACTAGTGTGTAGATAGAAATGGCTCATTCTAAGGTAATAAAAACATAACGTCTCATTATGTAAGGTCTTTAAACACCACTGAAAACATAGTTATGTATATTATATTGCGTTTTTGTCAATAGATCCTCAAATATTACACAATGCACCTTTAATATTTTTTATTATTCTACAAATGAAATTGATTAAGCTCATCTTGTACTGAACCCGGAATATTGCTTGAATATTTCGCAGCACAGTGAGTGAAAACCAAAACATTGAGTTGAGCTATCACAAGTTATAAGACTTGAAAGAGATATCAGACCTTAATTCAGTTATATATTTTAAATAGTGGTGCTTTCTAAAGTCTAGCATTACTATTGTGCGTACCGAACCGTGAGTGATCGCAACTTGTCTGTCTGTGCCATAGACATGAACTCAAATCCTGTGGCTTTTTGAGAAATAGTGTGTTATACATGGACTTATGAGTTTTGCCTGCTGGATGATAAATCTAGCATTTGCAGAAGGGACCCAAACCACACAGTGTATAGAAACCAGACAATCATAGAGACAGTCATTCCCGCTCTGCCAAGTGCCATTAGTGCATCTGACGGGCGGTAGTGTGATATTTAGGCTTTCTGTTTGATAATGAACCTGGAAAGCATCTGAACAACATGTTCGATTCAGGCCTCTTTGTAGTCAAACATCAAAGCAGAAATATGTATTTACCGCTGATTCCTCTGATCTCATGGCGATGGCAGGCCGCAGCTGATTGGAATCAAAAGCAAAGCTAATGAAGGGAAGAGTTTACTACGGTACATACACACAGACACAAGCTTCTGATCTCCAAATCCATCCCATCTATTCCCTTGATTCCCCTTCACTGACTGTCTAAAACTGAAATTATAAATCAACTACATATTTGTCCTTTTTTCTACAATTCTTGCCAACGTGCCAACATTCAAGGAGCTGCAGGTTGCCCCCTGCAGGACTAGTAAAGTATGACAGCGCACAGTCTTACTGCAAGATTAGACAACTGCAGATCAGTTAGTTACTTTTTCATCTTTATTACACAGAACGCATTCAAATATGGTATTAAAAAATTACTTGCATATTTGTTTATACTATAAAACTTTCACTTATGCATTTGCAACCCAGTCTCATATAAAAACGTACCCTGACTACATTGGTCCAAAGTGCAAAACGTAGAGGGGTTACAATAATGGCCCTTGAATTGTATCACTGTTACATTTTTTTTGCCTATTCTTTTCCTCTTGTTTTGCGTCCAAGTCACGTGACTTTCAAGATTCCGGCCGTGAGAACAAAAAACATGGCGGACATTTCTCTCATTTTAGTGGAAAAAATCAGTATTTTGAGTTAGTTTCTGCATAAAAATAAGTTTTGATTACATTTCTAGCGAGAAATATGTATTTTATTTTCATAATATTCACTCAGTGAATGTACATAATCACTCGCTTGCTTGTTGTTGCGAAGATTTTTCAGATCTCTCCAGAAAATGTGAAACTGTAACGTTTTGGTTGCTATGGACGCTGCTATCAACACATGTGAACGTTATCATGATGAAATTATTTATTGGGTTATCATTTTTCCATTATGACATGTTGGAGTATGATTCTCAATTTAATCAGCCATCATAGTTTTGTTTACATTTATTTATTTTTATTTACGCTATTCAGACACAAACAGTAGCCCAACCCCGCCCCTAAACCTGCCCATGTGCGTTATATGATATAAAACACAGAATATTACAGACAACGGGCACACTTTATTGAAAAAGTTCAAGTATTCCAACTGTTCCGAGGTCAAACGATTGATTTGTGTGAAGAAAAGATGCGCCCCGGTGTCACAATGAAGAAGACGCCACAGGCCGGCTGCAAGTTAAACCCATAGATATGTATACGTAGATGCCTCATTCGACCGCTCCAGGCACGTCGACGCGCCGCCATAGAAACAGTCGATAAAGGGGTATCTACGTATACACCTCTATGGGCTTACCCCTCGGCGTCATGAAATCGCGCTGAAGAAGTCTCGTTCAGAACACATCGCGATGTTTGGCATCAGTTCACGTGTCCCACGTGTTGGTGAGTTAATAGTCATAAATTATGTCCTAATGTTTGATATAAAGTATTTTCTGCTTGTTGTTATTGATCAGATTATGTTCAGTCACTGCATTATATCTTTCATCTCCACTCAGGCTTCACATTTCTTTGCTTTCTAAATCAACACACCTTAGGGTGATTAAACACTGTCACGTGACGTGCTATAGACCGTTAAACATATTTCATATTTTTAATATTTAATAATAACTACTAGTGTAGTTCCAACGTGGCATTTATAGTAGAAGCACAATAAAAACAGCAATGCTTTTACCACAGTATTGGTAGTTTTAATGTGATTTTTGTTGTAAATAGACAGTAAACATAACACTTACCATGCTATAAATGCCTTTTAATGTTAAATCCAAATATTGTAATGTAATAGTACTTTTTACGGTATATAATATATGTATTATATATTATGACTTTTTTTCTCTCTTTCTTTTTTTTACCTGGAAAGAACAAAAGGGCCTTTCGGACTCAGTCAGCCCATTCTTGTTCATGGAGAAGTAACAGAGAAGACCGAAAGCAGCAACAGCAAATATTTGCAATGGTAAGTAAGTGTTGGTTTGAACTCTTTATCAAGCATTTGTGGTTACTTAAACATATTCTTACAAACCGCATGGCTCAATCAGTAAGAACATATTCTCTAAGTCTTAATAATTCACAAGATTTAACAAGTTGTCAAATTCATATGATACTCGTACATAATCCGGCAGCTTTTACTCCGACTCCTGCCATTGGCTACTGCCTCAATTCCTGTACATATTTATCATGATTTTTGTAAATCATTTGCTCCCCTTCTTGGAAAGTATGTCCCACACACTGTCAGAAAGTTTATATTAAGTCCAATGTTTTCTTTAAATTTATTACAAATTGGGCCCTGTCTGTTCATGTAATATTAGATGTCTCTTCAGACCTCATAACCTACCTCTGTTTGCAAGAGTAGAAATGCTCACATGACATCAGATATTCGATTATTTTGTCATAATCAGATCAGTTGTACTGCTGATAACGTCCCGTTTGCATGTAAATCATTTATGTGATCAAAAAAATCAAGAGAATAATCAACATTTTTAAACAAATTCATGTGTGCTATTAAAGATATACTTTCAAAAATGGAAATGCACACATATCAGTGAACTTATTATATAAATGTATTTAACATTATTATGCAACACTTTTTACAGAAAGAAACAGTTATGAAAGAGTTATGCATGAACTCACAACTTGCATGCAATGTAATGAAATTTCCTTTCTTTCTGTCTTGCAGGAATACTTGCAGATTACTTTTTTTTTTTTTTTTTTTTTAGATCTCTACAATATCAAACTCAACAGTTCTTTTAAGAGCCAACCCTCACAAGAGCTACTAGTGAGTCGCAGCGAATCAGCCCTTCAGGTAAAGTTTCTAGAATATTTTACTATATCAGTATTTACTAATCAAATGCTCCCCTGAATCGTATTGTAACTGTCTTCTTAATTGATATGTTTCAAAAACAATAGTAATTGCACATAGAGTAAGTAAGGCTTTCTTGTTTTACAGCAGAGAAGAAAGACCAGACCTTATATCGAAGGAAGCTAATCGAATAAGTCCTTTGTTTAGGGTGAGGAAGGAACATGGCCATCTTGTGCCCAAAGACGACAGAAAAGTGCGCAAGTCCATTGGTATGTCCTGTATTGAAGCAATGCTGTAATATGTAGTACAGAATTTGATGTTGATTTCTTAAAGAACTATTCATTTCAGCAGTGATCATTCTTTCTACTCTGATAAAATATGCACCATTATTCATGTGTAAATCTTTTTATAAACCCTAAAATGAGCAAATGAGGTTCTGTATCTTGGATTTATCTAAAATGGTAAATATCTGTTTCCCTTTTTGATACAATTATTATTACAATGATTGCCTTTTAGCATAAAGGCTGGAACTGGACTTTTGGCCTTCAATTCTTAAAGTGTTATAAAAAGCATTTAGTTGATATAAACTCCAGGTTTTTCTCTGTTTTGTAGACCATGGATGGTTCTGGGTAGCTTTGGAAGATATTGAGTTGTGGCATATATTAGGAATCAAATAGTAGATGTTCTTTGAATTATGTGAAATATCTGGTTAATTTTTTTATACTTATTTCTTATACTCCACAGATTAAAACACATTGCATTTATGTTTTAAGATGGATAGCAAGAGAAGGCACACACTTCAGAAGATTCTACAGGAAAAGACTAATGTGCAGCCAAGGAGGAATACAAGAGGCAAAAACTCCAGTCTCTGAGAACTATGCATGGCCATGGGTGCTTCATAACAAGCATGGTAAGTCTTGTGCCTCTGTACCTATTTCTTAATTTTTCCATGAAATTTGTATTGCCATATTTTAACAATTTTACAATGTCCAGGCTATCACAAGGGATGCTCTTGAAACAAGTGACAGAAGAGTATGTTGTCTTAAAAGAAATCTAGCATCACTGGCAAAGGCTAAGTAGAGACCATACCTTTCTAAAATATATTTTTAAAGATCTGCTGTTTAAAAGGTTGCTGTAGATATGGGTAAAATAGTTTTTGTTCAGTACTTGGCTAATATTATGTGCTGCAATATTATATACATAATGCTTCAGTGTGTATTATATAATGTACTGACTGCGGCTTTGTAAATTTAAATCAGGAATGGGCAACTCTGGCCCTTTTGAAATGGAGAGTTTACCTCCAAGCCTAATCGAGCACGCCTGAAAATTTTAACTAAAGTCTTCAGGTTTACTTATAGATAATTATAGGCAGGTGGGTTTGAGGTTGGAGCTAAATCTGCAGGACAATGGATGCTGAGGCCCAGCGTAGCCAACCATTGCTTAAATCATGCAGAATATATGCTAACCTGACTGTACATTAAACTTATTTTGAATTGTGTTTTTGTTTTACTTTTAGACCAGGACTGGAGAATGCCTGACTATGGGATGTTCGAACTTCTTCCTCTGGTTGAGAAAAGGCTACACCACATCAGTGACCACATCATCTGTTTATCAATTATACACTATAGGGTACAAGTAAGCTAATTGCTTAGAAGAAGAAGAACAGGATAGAACATGGACATGATAGAGGGAAGAGCAAGAAACCAGTCTAGCTGTGATAATGAATCATTATTTTTCAACACAATATCAAATCTGTTTTCTGTATCATAGTTGACTGGATGGGATTCTGTGGCACTCATTTGTGTGGCTTCAGCAGCTGTGAATGGATTAATATGATGTTAATGTATTTTTGAAGACCCATTTTTATTTATCTTGAATCTCATTTGTCTTTATGCTACTGTATCAACTGTATACTGTATCCTCCAATAAAGTGTTGAGTGATAAAGTATGGTGAATATTGTGTATGGTGTTTGGAAAGTAAATACACATTTCACAAGTTTATTTAGGTTATCTAATTAATTACCAAGATTCTTTTACTTGAGACATAAACCTTTTTTATCTGGTTATATTATATTTGGTACAATGCACCAAAAAGTTGCATATACTTGCATGCTGTGACAATTATGCCAGTTTTAAATGCCAGAAATAAAGGACAGGATTACAAACACTTCAAGCTTAACTGAAGATGATCCATGTTGATAAATCTGGTACATCTACTACTGCAATAAAAATTAAAGCATGCACAATACTGATGTCAGGTATGTGAAAATACATGAAATTTTGGCAATGTCTCTTTTGCTATTGGTGCATTGTCCTATATTTAATAATAATAGTGAAGTGTACATATGAATAGTTTTTGTTTACACTGGAAACTGGATAATTGCAAGTTGTTGCGGGTTCATACATTATATTTATTGGTGTTTATCCATAAAAGAAAAAATAAATATTAATAATAATTATATTACAACATTTCTTTCAAATATTTCTGCATTTCATCAGATGGTCTCACAATACCCATCAAAACCTAATACAAGCATGATGTTAGAATAGAAAAGAGAAAATACTCTGATATTTAAATGTGACTCAAAGTTTGTTGTCCATGATGAGGAGAATAGATCTGTGAATGTTGTACTGCCCTTCCGCCCTCAGGGACCCAGTAGAGGCCCCTGGAAGAGCAAAAAAAAGCACATTTCAAATGGCTGTTACTCAAAGTCTGGTTAGCGTATCACAGAGGAAATTGGCAGGACAACTGCTTATGCTATGTTTTCTAAATAATGTTGGGCACAGTTTTCAGACAGATATGGAAAGCTGGCATAAAGGTTTTCTAAAAGTGCTCACAGTAAAATATAAAATTTCAACCTGCCCCTCATATATGTCATAAATGTTTACACAATGAACATATTTAGATATCCAGTTGTCCATTAAAGATGTAATTTACTTAGCATTTATTGTTTCATTATTAAACGTTTTAAACTACATTACCCATACATCTCTGTCATTGTACAAATGCAATGGGAAACATGGCGCTGTAGTTCATTGAAGTGTGCAGGAATTCTTAGGGTTAGGGTTGGGATCTCGGTAAAGGAGTAATTTCTCACAACATAGCGACACTTTATAATTAACTTAACGCATTATTAACGTAATAAAAACATCAAAACATACTTTGTAACGTGAAATGCCGTTTTATATGGGTTAAAAGATAGGCCAATCACAGCGAGTTCTGCAATAAAGTCACAGCCAATGACAACGCAGCAGAACAGAGGCGTCACACTTACTTGTCCATTTATGGTAAATGATGACAGATCTCATCCGGTTTCAACTGAAGGGCTGGATTCCTTAAATATTTACTATTTAGGCTGCTAAATATTTATTTCTTAAATATTTATAAGCTACAACAGCACGGGTAGTTGCAGTTTTTGTAACTAAAGATAATTGCATCTACTAATATACATTTATTGTGTGTGTGTGTATTATATGTGAATAAATAAGAAGTGATTATATATATATATATATATATATATATATATATATATATATATATATATATATATATATATATATATATATATATATATATTGAATCACTTCTTTATGCCATTCTTCATCTGAACTGAATTAAAATAAATGTAACAAAAGCATAATGAATGCACACAATTTTATAAGCATATTCCAATATTTAATGTCAAACATTTCAAAGACAAATGTAGTGCCCAAACTACTCCACAACAGTATAAAGAAGATCAGTTATATATATATATATATATATATATATATATATATATATATATATATATATATATATATATATATATATATATATATATATATACACACACACACAGAGAGAGAGAGAGAGAGAGAGAGAGAGAGAGAGAGAGAAATATATTGAAACATAACTTTTCAAAAAAATAACCATTATGAAGTACAAACCAAGACATGAGGTGCGACTTTATTATCTGAAAATATATTTGTTTCTTCCCTTAAAAAAATAAATAGGCAAAAAAAATGTACATTCTCAACTTTAATACTATTTCCTTGTGATTATTGTTCACTTTTATTGTAACTAAATGAAAGGCCAATTCAAATAGTTAATGATTATTATAAATGTTAACCATTTTCAGTAAGAAAATTCTTCTATAAAATACATTCATATTACATTTACATTAACAAGGTAGTGATATAATGATACCATAGATGTAGTTATGGTGGACATTTACTATAATGACCACTGTAATAAAAGGTTTAATGAATAAATATTGATTTCAAAAGGTATTCACTCTCACTATCTTCATTTGTTCGAACAAACACCCGCTATATACAAATGCAGATATATACATTGGACTATAGCATCATGAAGTCGCTGCATGACTAGAACTAGTGGATGGCAATACATTTGTCCTTTACTAAAACTCCTGATGAGCACTGATGCTTTTTTGATAAAGGCATAGGCAGACATCGAGTACAGTTTATGAATATTGGTTCTGCATATATCGAAGAGATCATGAGGAGGAGTGGTACTCCACGTGAAGACTTTGAGAAACTGTGACATAGCAAAGGGTGCACCTCACTGGACATATCCTACGCATGCCCAAACAACAACACCCCAAAACAGTTATGAAGTGGACACCACCAGGAAGACGCAGGAGACAGGGAAGACCAAGGAAGACATGAGACAGATGTTTCGCGAAGACCTGAAGAATGCAGGTGTCGCATGAGAAGATGTGAAGAACGTGGCCACAGATCGAATATGTTGGAGGACACATGTTGCCCAGTGTGCCCAGGACAGGACATGATGATGATGTTGTCCCTTTACATAACTGTAGGATTTCTTTCTGTAAAAAGTGTTGCATAATTAAATGTTAAATACAGTTCACTGATATGTGTGCATTTCCATTATTGAAAGTATATCTTTAATAGCACATATGAATTTGTTTAAAAATGTTGATTATTCATGATTATTCACTTGATCTTTTGATCACGTAAATGATTTACATGCAAACAGGACATTATCAGCAGTACGCTACGGGCAGTCGTGGCCTAATGTTTAGAGAGTTGGACTTGCAACCCAAAGGTTGCGGGTTCGAGTCTCAGCTCCGGCAGGAATTGTCGGTGGGGGGAGTGAATACCAGCGCTCTGGGTGTGTGTTCACGGTGTGTGTGTGTGTGTTCACTACTGTGTGTGTGCACTTGGATGGGTTAAATGCAGAGCACAAATTCCAAGTATGGGTCACCATATTTGGCCACACGTCACTTCACACTTTTAAGTACAACTGATCTGATTATAGATTATTATGACAAAATAATCGAATATCTGATGTCATGTGAGCATTTCTACTCTTGCAAACAGAGGTAGGTTATGAGGTCTGAAGAGACATCTAATATTACATGAACAGACAGGGCCCAATTTGTAATAAATTTAAAGAAAACATTGGACTTAATATAAACTTTCTGACAGTGTGTGGGACATACTTTCCAAGAAGGGGAGCAAATGATTTACAAAAATCATGATAAATATGTACAGGAATTGAGGCAGTAGCCAATGGCAGGAGTCGGAGTAAAAGCTGCCGGATTATGTACGAGTATCATACGAATTTGACAACTTGTTAAATCTTGTGAATTATTAAGACTTAGAGAATATGTTCTTACTGATTGAGCCATGCGGTTTGTAAGAATATGTTTAAGTAACCACAAATGCTTGATAAAGAGTTCAAACCAACACTTACTTACCATTGCAAATATTTGCTGTTGCTGCTTTCGGTCTTCTCTGTTACTTCTCCATGAACAAGAATGGGCTGACTGAGTCCGAAAGGCCCTTTTGTTCTTTCCAGGTAAAAAAAAGAAAGAGAGAAAAAAAGTCATAATATATAATACATATATTATATACCGTAAAAAGTACTATTACATTACAATATTTGGATTTAACATTAAAAGGCATTTATAGCATGGTAAGTGTTATGTTTACTGTCTATTTACAACAAAAATCACATTAAAACTACCAATACTGTGGTAAAAGCATTGCTGTTTTTATTGTGCTTCTACTATAAATGCCACGTTGGAACTACACTAGTAGTTATTATTAAATATTAAAAATATGAAATATGTTTAACGGTCTATAGCACGTCACGTGACAGTGTTTAATCACCCTAAGGTGTGTTGATTTAGAAAGCAAAGAAATGTGAAGCCTGAGTGGAGATGAAAGATATAATGCAGTGACTGAACATAATCTGATCAATAACAACAAGCAGAAAATACTTTATATCAAACATTAGGACATAATTTATGACTATTAACTCACCAACACGTGGGACACGTGAACTGATGCCAAACATCGCGATGTGTTCTGAACGAGACTTCTTCAGCGCGATTTCATGACGCCGAGGGGTAAGCCCATAGAGGTGTATACGTAGATACCCCTTTATCGACTGTTTCTATGGCGGCGCGTCGACGTGCCTGGAGCGGTCGAATGAGGCATCTACGTATACATATCTATGGGTTTAACTTGCAGCCGGCCTGTGGCGTCTTCTTCATTGTGACACCGGGGCGCATCTTTTCTTCACACAAATCAATCGTTTGACCTCGGAACAGTTGGAATACTTGAACTTTTTCAATAAAGTGTGCCCGTTGTCTGTAATATTCTGTGTTTTATATCATATAACGCACATGGGCAGGTTTAGGGGCGGGGTTGGGCTACTGTTTGTGTCTGAATAGCGTAAATAAAAATAAATAAATGTAAACAAAACTATGATGGCTGATTAAATTGAGAATCATACTCCAACATGTCATAATGGAAAAATGATAACCCAATAAATAATTTCATCATGATAACGTTCACATGTGTTGATAGCAGCGTCCATAGCAACCAAAACGTTACAGTTTCACATTTTCTGGAGAGATCTGAAAAATCTTCGCAACAACAAGCAAGCGAGTGATTATGTACATTCACTGAGTGAATATTATGAAAATAAAATACATATTTCTCGCTAGAAATGTAATCAAAACTTATTTTTATGCAGAAACTAACTCAAAATACTGATTTTTTCCACTAAAATGAGAGAAATGTCCGCCATGTTTTTTGTTCTCACGGCCGGAATCTTGAAAGTCACGTGACTTGGACGCAAAACAAGAGGAAAAGAATAGGCAAAAAAAATGTAACAGTGATACAATTCAAGGGCCATTATTGTAACCCCTCTACGTTTTGCACTTTGGACCAATGTAGTCAGGGTACGTTTTTATATGAGACTGGGTTGGCATTTGACGCTTTTATCCAAAGTGACTTATGTTGCATTGAATCATATTATGAATATTTCACAGTGTTACTGTATTTACTGTGCTTTCGATTAAATAAATGCAGGCTTTGTGAGGCGAAAAAAAAACGTTTAAAAAAAAAACGTGCCAAAATACCAAATCAACAGGTGGCAATATAACACTAACCGTAAAGCCATGTTGCCCAATCAGAAGCCTGGAAAAAGGTTATTGCCAGTTCTGGTTCTGACGCAACAAGCCAAAATCTCAGATTTCACCATCCACACAACAACACTGCAACCAGTTTCTAAAAATATTCACCATGGCAGGAGTTTTCAAAAAAGTTTGGTTTCAGTGTCCGGATACTGCGTTTACGTATGGACGAACGGCCAAACCGCAAAGAAAAAGATGCGGTCTTGAAAATACCTGTGTTCGTTTGGACAGGGCCTAAGGTTGAAAACAGGCCCATGGCATAGGCGGAATAGGCAAATGCTAGGGGCGCCACTCATCTATAGGGGCGCCAAAATGTATTCTATTTTATTCATATTAATTTGAAATATTACCAAATAAAGCGCAAAAAAACTTAACTAAGTCCCCGCATCTTCCCGGTCCGCCTCATCAATCTCCCCCGCTGAGCTACTTGAAGTGCGTCAGAAATATAACGCGCGATCAGTTTAACTTATGGAATTTGTTGTGTCGCGTCGCCTCTCGCCGCATCTAACGTAGACAGGATTGCTTTCATTTTTTAGGGTGCTTGGCCGCTCGCGCCAGGTGTAGACACGGTTAAAGTTGCCTGATTATTTATGACGGATTGCCAAATTGTTGTGTCAAAAAAGACAGAAGCCCTCTGATGCAGGGAAGATAAGGGATACACTGCAAAATGATCTTCTTACTTAGTATGTTTGTCTTGTTTCTAGTCTAAATATCAAAAAATTCTTAAATCAAGATGCATTTACTAGATAAGTAAAATTATATTTTGTCTTAAAACAAGCTACATTATCTGCCAATGGGGTGAGAAAAATAATTTTGTTTCTGATTTAAAGCTTTTTTCTTGTTTCTATCCCAAACAGAAATAAGATCATTCTTCTCACCCCATTTGGTAGATAATTTTGCTTGTTTTAAGCAAAAACTCACTTCATTTGGATTTTTTTCCCCCAGAAAACAAGGAAAAATATAATGTCATTTTACTAGTAAATACATCTTGATTTAAGAATTTTTGGATATTTGGACTGGAAACAAGAAAAAAAATACTAAATAAGAAAAGCATTTTTTGCAGTGTAAAGACAGAGGTAGGCTAATGAATGAACAGTTTATCTATAGTAATAAAATAGTAATAAATAGTATAGCATAGTAATAAAATACTAATGTTCGCTAATTAATTCCAGTTTTATATATGCAAGCAGCCGTTCTGGGTTCTCCAGAGGCCACAGACAGTGTGGTTTCATAAAAATAAAAATAAATCATGTAATATCACTTTTTTAATAGCCTAATGTTTTTATTCTGCCGTTGTGCAGTTTTAAGGGGACATATGGCAATTTTAAAATGTATTTGCCCAAATTAGTAATGATATTTATATACAGGTTTATTTAAAATAGCAACATTTTATGTAAATTTCACATTAAATATCTAAATTTCTCTAAAGAAATTTAAAAATATCTAAAGTTTAATTCATGATGAAAACATGAATGTGCATATTAGTGGAAGATTGCTGCCATCTACTGGAAAACAAACACTTTTGCTAGTTCTCAATAGTTTGTGCATGAATGCCAGATGCACTCTTGGGCTGTAATAGGCTGTAATGTGGCATAGGTGCTATTTTTGTATAGTTTAACTATCATCAGCCTTTAAATGTTTTTTAATAATAATAATGTCATGCACATAATGATGGGGTAGAATGGACTGGACATCATATAAAACAACAACAAAAAAAAAACAAAAAAACATCAATGCATTACAAAAATAAAACAGTACCAGTGTTTCCGCAACTGAGACTGATAACATGTAGTGCTAAACCTTCATACAAGGGGCACCAAGTAAAATCTTGCCTAGGGCAGCAAATTGGTCAGGGCCGGCCCTGCATCCATATATGTCTTTTTTGCATGTGAGTGTATTACTTTAACTCAGACCCATGGGCGTCACTTGGCCCTTTTGAAAAAAATGTGTGATTAACCTTTCAAACATATGAAACTGACGGGAGGCTTCGGCTTTGTCCCGTCTTTTAATCTGCATTAATCAGCGTGCTCTTCAATCCGCAACGGCGTCGAGCAGAGTGCACGTCAAAAGCAGAGGTGTGTGCGTTGATCTGAGCCTCATTGGTCTGTCACCGCTCGTCAATGTCAAAATATTTGAGAAAACCAATCAAATCAGAGTAGGCGGACTTTATGCTCACACAGAAGCTGCTGAGGCTGAGCACGAACTTTAGCAGCACGACTCGACGTCAAGTGTGAGATACTGTATGTAAGTAGCTAAACTAAACGATTCATATTTGACAGCTGCTTCTGAATTAAGTTAGAAACGTTAAACAAATGACAAAAATATTCACGTAAATTAATAAACTTTTGTCTAATTTCGCCATTTTGATTTGAAATAGGCTTATGTATCGTCATTTATAATTTAATTAACAAACAAGAAATATTAACAAAGTAATATTAGTAATAAATGTGTGCATATTGTAAATGGATAATTCCATGTGTAGCTCTCAGTAAATAAAAAAGCTAAACTTTGTTCAGCTTGTATTGGGCATACGATAAATAATGAATGTGTGCATATTGTGAATTAATTTAATACATTTAGTTACCCCGCTTTCCTCTTAGCTTTCAGTAAATGAACATGTCTACAAAAATGATTCATAAAACATATAAATATCAGTTAAACATATGTTTACTTTCTTCACTGACAACACTGTAAAAAAAGTCAGTAAAATATACAGCAAAACACTGTCAAATTCCAACGGTAATGGAGCATAAAACCAAAAACGTCCTTTTACTGTATTAAATAGATTGAATAACCGTTAATTGTGAGACTGGATAAAACTTTGTTTTTTACTGTAATAAAATGTTGAAATTATAAATATTTTCTGTGAAAACGATTAATATGCATACATTTTACAATGAAATATTGTAATGTTAAAAATGTCTGAAAACCTTAGATTTTACGGTATTATTTGAGTAAAACTACATCTTTTGGGGTTGTGCACATTGGAATTCACAGTATAAATCTGTAGATTTTTAAGCAAACAAAAACATTCATTTTTACAGAAGCAAGATGTTAAAAAATAGGGTCCACCGTAATACAACCAGTAAATACCATAAAAAAAATGCAAATATCAGCAGTAAAAGACAGTAAAATTGATAGTATTTTTTATTTTAAAATTCAGATACTGATATACAGATTAAAAGTTAGGCCATCTTTAGATTTTTCTATATTTAGCGGTTGCAAATGTAAAATGTACAGTAAACTATTTATGTTCCTCATATTGTACTGTATTTTTAGCGGTAAAATACCGGCAGCTGTGGTTGCCAGGAATTTACCGTAAAATGTATCTGGTCAAAATAAAATGCTGTAATTTGTTATACAATTTGTTATACAAGGTTTTAATAAGGTTTAACATATTTCTGTTATTTTTACAGTTATTTACCATAATAGAGTCTATCCTATTACTGTTAAATTAACAACACATCACTGTATATATTATTATATTATAACTTTTTTTTTTTTACTGTAAATATCCGTAAAAAGCTATGGAAAGTTGCATTTTTTACATAAAATTACTGTATAATTGACAAATATATTTGTTTTTTTTCTACCATGATTTTGGTAAAAAAATACGTTGTCTACTGTAAAATTTAGGGTTACAAAACCAGTATACCGTATTGTCTTTTACAGATTCCACATTTTTTTCACGGTATATTCCTGGCAACCACAGCTGCCGGTATTTTACCGTAAATTTGACTGTTTTTTTTTAACAGTGAAAATTTGAAAAACTTTATCAGTCATATCTGCCCACTGACATGGTTTTCAAGCTATTGTTATCTAATTTTTGGGCGTTCAGAACATCTTAAAATGCACATATGTAGATCATAGAAATCAACATTTTCTCGGGGGAGCAAGCCCCCCAAACCCCCCCTAACCTTACATTTGGGATCTCATTGATTATAAACCTGGATGTACAATATGGTCATGCAGAATAAGGTATTCATATTTGCTTTATAAGTATATGTAATAATAAACAGCCAATATCCTAATATGCATACTAATAAGCTACAGTTAATAGTGAGAATTGGACCCTAAACTAAAGTGTTACCATTTTTTTTTCATACCCTCACTGGAGGCTGAGCCCCCCTAAAATGAAAATCCTAGAATCGCCCCTGCTCAGAACCTCCATATTAAGTCCAGAGATGGTGTTTGTTTTCTTCTTTCCTGCTATGCCTTCGCCCCATCAGCCAGCAGGCAACCCTTCGAAATAGAGAGGAAGTGACCACAAGACTGACTGTTGATGAGGTCACATGTTCTCATGCGAGAGGAGGAGTGTGCAACATGAGAAACAGTGAATGGAAATCACTACATACTAAGGAGCCGTTTACACGACACTGTTTTCAACTGAAACTTTTTAAGTGTTTTGGCCGTTCTTTTTTAAGGGAAACTACAACACAACATAGAACGATTTTGAAAGTTGCAGAATGTTCCTCACAATAGATACTTCGGCTCCACGGATCACGGGTCAGCTCATTTGTTGTGTGTTTGCGACCGCAGAGTGAAACTTAGCCTCATGGGAAATCATTTGGTGGCCACTGAGAGGAAAACTCATTTTAGTTACTTAAGAGCTCGAGTTAAAGCATTCTGACTTAAAGACCGCAGAGACCTTTCCTCCTGAAGAAGAATTCCTGTCATTGTGTTATACCGTATACTGTAGCAAAACACGTCAGCTCAGTGGTTGCTGGAATAGGTTATGACAGCTATGTGCTTTCATCTCAGACAAATGCAGAGGAAGTCTAGTTAACCCCTGTGCCCTAGAAACGGGCTTGAACCGAGCTTTAAAACCAAGCTCACCCACCCAACAAATTCTTGGAGCGAGTTCTCAAACCTGATCCAAAACATTCGGCCGCATATACGCAGCCACTGTAGGCCTCAGAAGCATGCACGATCATGTGATCCCGACATATGTTTCCATTCTGTTAAAAAACCCTGGAAGTTTCCGTTTGACGGGAGACAGCAGTGCAGTACGGGGGCAGAGTGCATCTGGCTGGCACGCAGCCAAGTCTAAGAGAGCCCGGAACGCTTAAGCAGGGCCGGATACCATACAGACAGACCCGGTTAGCACGGAGGTCGCACCGCTGATTACCATGTACAACCGTTTGCACTTTCACCAGGTTAGGAGGTCCCATCAAGACGGGTTTCGTATGAAATACACCTCACTTTTTCCAGGTTTTTCCTTGTGAATAAAGTCACCTCACTTCCTTTTTACTGTACTATGGGTTGAGGGTCCTGTCTTCACACTGCTGTGATAGATATTGTCTTATCTGTTTGATTACTTTACATTCTGAAATATAGAATCTGAGTTACAATGGCTCCAAAAGCAACATGGTTCTAGAGCAGTGCTTCTCAAAAGTACCACCTCAGAAAATATTTGGCTCTCCAAAAACCACCAATAATGACCAACATTAAAATACAGTAGCGTAGTAGGCCTAACTCTTCAGCTACAGCTCTGCACAGTTCAAAAACGAGGCAGTTTATTCCTAATAGGAATATTTATTTTTGTCAGCCAATTTAACATTGTAAATACACCAATTGTACATTAACACTGCACTGTGCTTACATACAGGTAAATAAAATAATTAAATAATGATTAAATTAAAATGTGTCGGACCCAAAAGTTCAATTAGAACTGTACTGTACTTCAGTGTTAATTTTGACAGCAAATTTTGATTTAGTTTTAGTCATTGTCTTTTGACTAAAATGCCATTTAGTTTTAGTCTTGTTTTAGTCGACTAAATATCATAAGATTTTAGTCGACTAAATCTACAGTAGAGAGTTTAGTTAAATTGTAATACATTAAGCATTACATAACCGACTGTCACTTGAACTGACATTTTGACATCATTTTGTTTTTGACATTAAAAATACACGAAAGAGCTCAATTCACTTTTTTGTTCGTTTTTTAAAAACATCTATATAGTTTTTATAACTTTGTATGATACTTTGATACTTTATTGAATATGTCAAATACTGGTCTTTCCTCCTGACTATGAATTAAATGGGAATTCAATTAAATACAGTTTATTGTGTAACCAAAAACGAATATATGCGTGACTTTTAATTACAAACAAGCTCGAAATACACATTGACTCTTATTTTGAAATGTCTATGCCTTACTATTGCAGTTGCAGGAGCTCATTCAAGTTCAGGAGATAAAATATGCGTTGTTACAACCGTCTAAAACATATTACTATATAAACATTGTAAAGTAAACATTGTCATTATTCATCAGCATTAGTTAATAAACAATTGACTGGCATAAATGTGCGCTATTCATTGATTGAACCGCTCTGGAGCGCTGTATTGGGGATGAGCCTGTAGAAGCGCAACAGCGCCGCGTTTTCCAGCGGTTAGACCAGCACGTTCAACTCAAATGTGCGCAAGACATCAGTTCTGACTGGATCTCTTCCCTAATCGTCCCTCCCTAACATTTTCGTCTCGTTTTTATTTGTTGACGAAAATGACAGTTGATTTTCATTATAGTTTTTGTCATCTAACACTAGTTTTTATTTAGTTATCGTCTCGTTTTCGTCAGTGAAAAAAGGTTGTTGACGAAAATTATGACGAAAATTATTTGTCAACAAAATTAACACTGCTGTACTTAAATGTAAAAAAAACCCTTTACTCAAATAAAGATTAAATTAGAATGTATTGTTAAAAACATTAATTTATATTTAAAGTCCCTGTAAAGTCAAAATTAAATATATGTTCTGAGTTTGTCACACCACAGAAAAATGTGTTATTAACCACCCAGCCAAATTTAAATGATAATAAAAAGCTGTCCGCTGTCTGCGATGAAACCAAAGCTGCAAACAACTGGACAGTGGCACGTACTGCAACGATGGCACCAGATGTTGGCGGGACGGGCGGATAGATAGTCGGTACGGCCCCATTCTGCAGTGGATTATCTGTGTATCCCAGTTGTCTCCGATGAACGTTTATAAAACTATCTGGTGTAAAACGATCACTGCAGAGGCAGGTGTTGGTGGTGATCAAGGTAGCTGTTCACACAATTAATCCACCTCTTCTTGATATCATCGATTTTGTTTTTATAAGCTTTTTATACGTTTTACAACTAGGTAATATACATTTATGTGATGAAGGCATAACTAGCTAGCCAACTGTAGTAACTAACGGTAGTGACAGTAACTTGCGATTGAATGGGCAAACTAATGCGAATGTGCTCTAATGCTGCCTCCACATTAAACGCGAATACAGGCAGAATCGCGTCCATCGCGCCGCAGGACCTCCAGATGCGCGTCAACGCGCCTTTCCATTGACTTAACATTGAAATCACTCGTTCCAAACACTTTGAGAACCACTGGCCTAGAGCATTCTCAGAACAGATTTAAATAATGTTTTGCTATTACAGTAAACCAACTGGTTTCAATGCCATGCATGACACAAATAAGTTCCCTTGACTTGCTTTAAACAGTTTTTGAAAAGTATATGTTATTTTTACACAAAAAACACCACATAAAATCACTCATGCGAGACGGTCAATTCGCGTGAACCGGACGCGCGAATAAGGCGGAATCGTGTCCATTGCGCCGCAGGACCTCCAGACGGGCGTCAACATGTCTTTACATTGACTTAACATTGAAATCACTCACTGCAGACGCTCAATTCACGTTTGGTGTGAACGCAGCATAAGGGTGCAGATCCACTTGTCAGTGCGACACTTCTGTCGCGCCGCACTCCACTTTATTCCTATGGGTGATGTCAAGCGACTTGAACACGCCGGGAAGGCTGTAAAGCAGTCAAAAAAGCTGGCCGAAGCCCATCTTTATGCAAATGAATCTGTTGAACGCGACGCGACTATCCAATAGAAGTAGAGCACATGGAGCACATGGAGCACATGGAGCACATGGGAGAAGTCTCTCGCTGGTTCCTTGGTTTTTCATTCCCCACTGACTCAAAAGCACGCCCATAGCGGTAAACTTGAGGAACGCTCATCATGAGGGGAAGCGTCACAACACCACGCTTCAGTCGTGCCGCAAAAGTGGATCTGTACCGTTACGTTAGTTGTTATAGTGTTAAGGGGGTCGCAAAACGGACGCGAAGCTCAGCGCCGCGCCGCGCCGCGCCACGTCTTAAAAATTCGAAGACATTGTTTACAATGAGTGTACGCACACCGGCGGCGTCCAGCTACGACTCAGGAAGTTGTTCAAAATCCTGCCGCGCCACAGAGCGGCATTTCAAGGTTTTATATAAAATTTTATTATATTTCCCTCAAATTGTCAATGTACATACTGATTTCACCCTGTGCTACAAGATACAATTGTTTTAATTTCTGAGTTCAACAGCTTGAATAAAGTCTAAACATATTTGGGGAAAATGTATAATAAACGTAGCCCTATATATTGAATGTGCGTGTCCGGTGTGAGATAACCGGCGATGAGCTTCGCGTCCAGTGTGCGACCTGCTTCTGGGGAGGAGCCATGCTCAGTGACTCCAGTGCGTCATCGAGCCCCCGTTTTAGTACAACACACTTCACAGTCTTTGTAACGTGTTTCAGCAATACATTTCTAACATTTATAATGTGTTTAGAAACAAATTGTAGAATTGCTGTACAGCGACTTTAATTTAGTGATTCCTCTGCGTACCACTAGAGGGAGCCTGAGTACCACTGGTACACGTACCACACTTTGAGAACCACTGGCCTAGAGCATTCTCAGAACAGATGTAAAAAATTTTTGCTATTACAGTAAACCAACTGGTTTCACAAATAAGGTAAAACAAATAAGTTCGCTTGACTTGCTTTAAAAAGTTTTTGAAAAGTATATGTTTTGTTGGCATGAAATCTATTTTCTAAATGCATGTTATTCATCTTATTGCGAATGATTCGTCCATGTGTTTCATTTTTAATGATTATTTTTTACCTCATAACTTTTAATCAAAATCCATCCAGTGAAATTATTTGGTCCAATCATTTAGTCCGCTAAAACCCTTTTCTTTCTATCGACTGCAAGCTTGCATTCAGATCCGTCGTCATCCAATCAACAACCAATGAAAGGATATAACCAAATCCTTGAATTCCTTTAAAGACCCCCTGTGGTGAAAATCAAGTTTTTAGTGTTGTTTATATGTCTACCATGTGCAAATTCATAAGTTAACACCATTGCTGAGTATTTTCTCTTTAACCCTTTAACTGTCACCCCCCTTTTTGAGAATACACATGAAAATGCACTATCCAAACTTAAAGGGCTGTAATTCAAGAATGCTTTGGAATATAGACCAAAGTTTGGACTCGTTTTAAAGACGACACTCTGCAGATTATTGCTGAAGTGAAAGCAATTCAAAAAGTATGAAAGAGTTATGGAAGTTTAAATTTACTGTAAATGAAAAATACTGTACTAAATATTTTTTATTTCATATAAAATATATATTTTACAAAAAATAATTTACTCTAAAATTACTATAAAATCAAAGCCATATGTCTAACCAATTTGTGTTCCAAATTTGAAGTTGATATCACAAAAATTGAAGTTCCCATGAGATTTTGTTTAGGGCGCTGTACCAAAAATCGCCACCGGGTGTCATTCAAATTCCATTTATTGTTTTTTTGATGCATTTTCCTGTAAATTTCTGTCCAAATATCACTTCCATCACAAAACAGTCACCAAATATGGACCCTTGAGACTCAGACCTTTCCGACAATATGTGTTTTGTCAAGATTGGAAAAGATTCTGAATATAAAGTAGTTCAAATAATTGTTGTAATATGAAACATGACACGCCCACTAGGGGAGGAGCCCGCTAGAATAATTTAGAGTAACGTTTCCATGGTAACACAATGTCCGATTTCAAAACGGTTTTCACAGGATGAATTATGAGTTTGTAAGCTTTCAAATGATACATAATTTATGATAATTACTTAAATATATGATACGAAAAAAAGGCGATCAAAAAAAGAGCACCAGGTGTCCCACCTGTGGGACGGTGACAGTTAAGAGGCTAAAACTGCAGTGAACTAAAGACAGTTAAAAAAAAAACATGGTTTTAAATCGTGGATGTTTCTGACATCACAAACTATCTTGTAACCAATCATGTCAATGTGGGGGTGGGCTTTAGCATATCATTAACTATTCTCTGAAGCAGGGGAGTCTCAAGAGAAGCCAGGTTATGCCGGTATATTTTTCTGTTGATATGAAAAAATTGTGTACATTTAGCAATATAGTGGGTGAATTATGTTATGATTAACTATATGCCTTTCTCCACTGATTATGATGTTCAAAGCGTTTATAAGGACACGTGGTTTGTGTAACATTAGCAACACATTATTAGCTGTTTGATAACGTAGTCAAGCAAAAGGCTAATCATATTAATTACCTTTGTGCAGCGGTTATAGTAACTTGAGTAAAAGTTGACCGAGCGGATCTCTGAGCTTTTGTGAGTGAGTGAAGGCGGGGCTAATTAGCATTTGCATTCATGGATCCGCATATACTACATTTATTCTAAAACATTTAAATATGTAATTTTTGCTTGTACTTATGAATTATAAATTGATATGTTGTTCTTTAATGCATTGTATACTATATAAGCATAAGTTACAGTAAAGGTGTCCAAATCTTTTTGCGGCCCACTGTATGTTTTGAGAAGCTGAGAGAGTAAAGATGGACCTGGCCTTGTTTTGACGACTCAATAAAAGGAAATATAGAAAGAATGAAACTCTAATCATTTCAGTGCTGTTCAAATGCCACAGTATGTAATCTCGCAACAGATTAAAAACATTACATGAGAGCAAAACCATCCATTAATCCATAAATGTTTCGAATAGAAATCAGAGGGGAGCGAGTTAAAGGCTCAGTTGTAATAAAAACCATCTTTCCTTCTCCATTGTTCTGGCTAAAATCATACAAGACTCTCAGTATAAATGGTGGAACTAACTTAATTATGAAAATCCTCCTGCTGCATTGAAAATGGGCTGCAGTAACAGGGGAATAAAAGCTGTTATCCAGACGTTTGTATGTGTGTGTGTGTGTGTTTGAGATACCCACCGGGCTTCTCTGCAACTGTCTGCAGTAATAAAAAATCCCTATTGCACTTTGTATTTATCCATTTTTAATGAAGTGTCTCAGCTGCGTGTGTCTCTGAATGAGACGAGAAGGGGAGAAAAAAAGGGAGAGAATGGAAGGAAAGATGCGGACGGGCCTGTTGACAGGAGAGAGACGCCCTCTGTCCTCTCTCGGACGACCAGATGACATCACTTTTCACCATGCGAGACGTCACCATCAGCAAACCATCAGCACCGCTGAAATTGCATCAAATTGCTTTTCTGTCCTGTGTGGATTTGGATGTGTTTCCTAACAGGAAGTTAGGAATATTGAAAAATATGGTAAACAAATCATACGTTGTTTTGTGTTAGTCTTATTGTTAGTCTGCTGCACACTGTAAAAAAAAAAATATTTAAAAAGTAAGTTACCTGGTTGCCTTAACATTTTGAGTTAACATCTGAGAATCGACATCACCCTTTATTCAAATATTATTCAAATATTTTGTAAGCATATTGCGTAATTGTGTATTTTATTTGTAATTATGCAGTGAAACATGCCAAATTGTGCTATTTTCATGATTTATCACAACATTTTTTATTTATTTATGTGGTTTAGATACAATACCATTTTGAGTTTCTATTTATTAAACCAATTTCCTTCATTGTATTAACTCAAATTTTACCAGTTTACTTTTTTTTTAAAGTTAAACCAATACTATTTTTTTTATAGTGTACAAGTTCATTTCAACTCTCTATATTACAATTTACATTCAACTGACTTACAATTTTGAGTTGAATCTTGTATAACTTAAATTAAAAAGTTACTTAACTTATTTAGATTATGAGTTAAATTAACTTAAATACATATGTTGTCATAACTTATTGATCCTATATTTTTTTACAGTGCATGTGTTGAGGGACATTGTCAGTAAAGAGAGCATCTGATTGGACAGAAATCTGTGTAGTGCAACATGAGTCATCAACATTTTGGATCTGTTTTGGTGGAAGATAAAAGCTGCAAATTGTATATTTTTATTTGATTCAAGGCCGGAATACACTACGCGACTTTTGCCCAGATATGAAACTAGGCTATGATCAATAAGTTATGACAACATATGTTTTTACATTGCTTTAGCTCATCAAAATAAGTTAAGCAACTATTTTATGTTATACAAGATTCAGCGAATGTCAGTTTAATGTCATTTAAGTCACATTTTAAGTTGATGACTTCGATTAAAGTCAGCAAGGCACATGTGTACGTTTGTTGTGTTTGTATCGACTTGAAATTCTGCAAGTCTGTGATCTACAGTTGTTTTCGGTTCCCCGTTTTCTTTTCTGCAACCATCGCCATCGATACCTAGTGTTTTAAAATCTGCTCAGTTTTGAGGAGTACACCAGCAGACAAATGCTTCGAGTCTCATTTCAGAGAAGCTTCTCTTTTGTTCTCCTTTTCTTTGTTTCTGTTTTGCAACATTTATGAAGAGAAGAAAGGCCTGTGTAGGTGAGGAGAGGCCTTGAGTGGTGATGGGAATGAGGTGGGATCCACAAAGACCCTTATTGTGATAATGGCACAGGCTCACACGGGCCTGCTTAACACAGTCCCCAGGGATGACAACACGAAAGCACCAGTTCAACCGTTTCATAAGCTGTTTATTTATCTAGTGAATTCATCTCTTTAATTTCTGCACAGCAGCATACAGGGAAATTGTGACAAAATATAAATAAGAAAATCCAACAGTGTTTCTTTCTTTTTTTACTCTTTTAATTTAATTACAAACCTCAGTTAAAAGTGGCAAATTGTCTGATGTCTCCAACATTTGGTTCTCAGTCTCTCACGAGCCAAGAATACCACTCATCGAACAACAACTTCAAATCATCATCATGATTATTGATATTATGTACAGCTGTCACTTATTAGCAAACAATGCTTAGAGCTTATTGGGATTTCACTTTCGTCCGTAGAATGCACTGAAAAAAAATACAATTATGTTATACAAAGATCAAAAATACTATTAGAAACCCTTGTTATAAATGGCACACTATATTAATAAATTGCTGTTGACATTTTACATGTAAGTACAAAATCTTGGTGAGGTAGTTCCCTCTGAAGTCACTTCTAAAAGGTAAAATACTGAATAGACATCATCACTTAATTCTTTTTCCATTTTTTTCGGTAATTATTTACAATACAGCAAATCTATGTTCCTTACTTCATTAAAATTGAATTCCTTTGGTAAACATAACTGACAGAAATGTGCAGTCCTGCAAGTGTCAAATTGTACATTCATGTTTGCATCTTTTTTCTTTTTTTTTTTCGTTCTTGTTTTTTGGGTTTATTTTTGTACATAATGCAAAAAGGGGCAAATACATTGTTTTTACAAAAAAGCTTTTTATTAAGAACATTCATACGTGCTTTATTCCACCGTGGACCTTGGAGAACCGATGCGTTGTTGGTTTGTTTTTCATAAACCTCTCCCTTTCCCCTTTGCTCTCCCAGGATGTTTTTGGAGAAAGGTGTATGCTTTGTATCGAGCTGAAGAGAGGCACCCATAGTATTTCGCTTGTTTTGTTTTTCCTCCAGTGTGTGTTCCCCTTCCTCGGGGTGTAAACATTGAAAGGGCACCTCGCAGAGAAGAATAGCCTGCGGTCACACTTTACATTACAGCGTTCACGTTTGCTAATGAGCAACACTGCTTTCTGGAGCTGCAGGTTATGCCTACATGCAACACGGACTCTGCGATGTAAAATGCCCGACTCTGTCAATGGGGTTGGAGATAATTTGGCCGATTGTGAAGTTACGCTGACAACATGAACGCGCAACAGAGCCTCTATTGTGTTGCTCTGCGCGTCCGTGCTCGCAAATGCCAGGAAATTGTGGAGTGGACTTTCAGGAGAGCGGAACGGGACTAAAGTTCATAAATGAAGACATGTGGAACATTCTTTAAAATCGCTTAATGGCAAACTAAACTTTGGTTTAAAGACAAAAACGAGGTGCAAGCTTAGCTTACAGTAAAGAAAATACTTGAGTTGAACAGAAGAGCAACTCCTCTGGTGCCAACATTCACGTTTCCCATTTTAAAGAAAAATAACATCTCATTTCGCACAAAATGTGACTATGAATCGTGAATAAACGTCTAAAACCTATGCGTGAAAAGGAAAAAATAGCTTTTTATGAATAAAGTATGCAATAAAACTATGGAAATAAAGTATCTATAAAAATATAAGAGATTTTTTTTTTCTTCGCTTAACAAAAACATTGATATCATCTTATTTGTTTGCCTAGTAGTTAAGACTCGGAAAGCCAGTCGATCAGAACAGTCATCTGAAAGAAAATGTTCAGTGCAATACGTGTAAGTCTGTAGGGGTCTTTTTAGAAGATTTTCACTCGCTTACCGCCCACAGCTCTGCCTCCCTTCAGCACTCTCTGGGCAGGCTGGTCTTTGGAGAGAGGGCAGTATTTTATTGTGTGCGCGTTGTCCCCGTTGGCACTGCATAGGGGGCATGTGTACGCCCGCAGGATCGGGCACACCACCCTCCCGTCCGGGGTTTTCAGGACGTGCGAGCCGTACACCTCCTCCGGCGCGCCGTTATTCCGACAGAAGACGCAGATCTTGGGCTCCTGCTTATTGCGCGCGGCCGGTTTCCTCATCTTCCTCTCCACGCCGAATAGATCAAATCCCGCGAAGCCCCCTCCGATGCCCATCTCCCGCTCCTGGGAGGAGGACAGCAGCCCTCCCGTGCCCTGGTTCTGGTTCTGGAAGGGGCTCAGGATGGAGAAGCGCTCTTTCAGGTCCAGGATGGAGATGGAGGCGGGCGGAGGGCAGCAGCAGGAGTCCAGGTGTCCACCGCTGTCGCCTTCGCCTCCGGCCGCGATTACGCACGGGCACGGAGGGCTGTCGTCCAAGCCCAGAGTGGCTTTCAGGGACTCTGTGATGGAGTTGGGACTCTGGGGGACGCTGTGCTTGTTGTTCTTGGTGACCAGCGTGGAGAGGCCGAGATAGTCATTCCAAAAATTGAAGGTGTAATCGTAGGAGGTGCGCGCGCTCAAGTAGTTGTGGTTCAAAAAATCCATGTTTCTTCGCTCAGTCAAAATGCTTCTCTCGGAGTAAAACAAATGCGATACGCGTAGTATATTCCGTCACGTTTCTTTCTGTCTGCTCTCCGGGATCAAGTGTGCTCAAGTCCAGTGCGTTTCTTGGATATGCGCGTCTGAAGAACAGGCGTCTGGTTATAAAGCTCCACAAGAGAGGCTGGAGGAGGGCGGGGCTCTTTTTCAAACCAAGTTTCTGAGCAGCAGATCCACAGCGTGTTTTCTTCCTGCATGACCAGGGACTGTTCACTGCAGTGGAATGACACCAGGCACTGCTTTGTGATTGCAAAATAGCCTAAGAAGGGCTTGTTAGAGAGATGTTACTCTGTTTATGTATCATGCGTTTGTTTTTCTTTCCATCTTAATTTAATGGTCAGCGGCACATAATCATGTCCAAGATGATCAAATAATAATAATAATAATGCTCAAAAGACGTGTTTTCACATTTTAAGAGCTTATGCGTTCTTACTTTGAAATGTGATCTTTGTCTCCATGTTGGTTCCATAACATTTTCAACACAATTTTGAAAAGAAAAAAAAAAGTACGAAATACTTTCACTGCAATAAAATCCTTATTGTCTAAAGGGGTGGGGGTCCAAAGGGGTCCTCTTCTTGTCACGTGACAACGAAATGTCTTCCTGTATACTGATTATGTCAAACTGACTTTGATTTGACAGACAACATCTTTTAAAATATAATATTTTGAAAGAAACTCACTTCACTGCTATGTTTTTAAAATAAATTATAATGAAGGATTATACAAAATCCTTAAAAAATAAATAAATATATATATATATATATATATATATATATATATATATATATATATATATATATATATATATATATATATATATATATATATATATAATTCTAAAGAAACATTTTACAGTCTTCTGGCAGTTACACCACCCAAAATTATTTTTAATATGGAAATTAAAAAAAGAATAGAATCTGTCTTTTTATGTTTTTTAATAATTAAGGACAAAATCCAGACACACAAAAAAGTATTAATGCTGCATAGTTCCATAATTTATGTCTCGTTTAACAGATTCAGCTCTCGTTCAACTATATCAAATGCTCCTCTGGCAAAATATGAAGGGAAAATGACCACTGCTGTCTATTCACAGATGATACATTATTCCATGGGATTTCCTCTCTCGCCTCAGTGACATCTCACAGTCACAGTAGCTTCTTTCTTCTGTGTGAGATACATGGGCTTTGTGTGCTCTGCCGAGGCTTTACAGTGCAGCGAGGGGAGCTGCAGTTTGTATGTGTCCAGGATTACGTGACGCGATCAGATTACACGTGTGTCATTAGAAACAGAGGGTCGCGGGCGCACATGGGCTCTTTGTTCTTTGATAACATGCCATGCGCGCACCTGCGGGCCAGAGAGATTATGGAGTCGATTTTACTGTCGATTAGCATGTTTTTTTTCTTTGACGTTTCAGACACTTATTCAATTTGAATGATATTAAAATGTGAAATACTAGAGGTAACACAGGTTCCATTAGTGCATTAACTAACGATGAGTAATGCATTTGTTGCAGTATTTATTAAGGTTATTTAATAAAAATGCAACCGTTCATTGTTAGTTCATGTTAGGTCATAAATAGCCATGTTTTAGTACATTTTAAAATCAAACTAGTGTGTTTCATTATTAAAGGCAATGTTAAATTATTGTTCATGTTAAAGGCAGGGTACACTCTAAAAAAAAAAGGTTCTATATGGCACCAAAAATGGTTCTTGGCTCGTAATCATAGGGGAACCTTTTTAAGTGCTATATAGCACCATTTTGGTGCTTCAGTGGTCCTTTGACTAAGGTGCTATATAGCACCGCTAACTATGGTGCTATATAGCACCGCTACCATATACAGAACATGCTAAGATATGGTGCTATATAGCACCAAAAATGGTTCCCCTATGATTACGACGAAGAACCCTTTTTGGTACCATATAGAACCTTTTTTTTTTAGAGTGTAGGTGATTTGTCCCAGAATTTTTTTTTTTTTTTTTTTGCAATGCTGGTTGAAAGTCTCTTCACATCCTGATAGCAATCACTAAGTCAAATGGTCTAAATTGTATATATATATATATATATATATATGGCTGTGGAAGGTGTCGGTCCAAATGCATTCGGTCCAAATGCAACGATACAATGTCCTACCTGCCTGCCACCATATGTATTTCCATACCTCCACGCACCTGCTTGCGCAGACATCACACTTCATCAGCGCGACTGAAACAGCAGCCACCTTTAACAGTTCGTCCTGAACCAAAACAATGAGCTTATGCTAGCGTTCACACCATAACTGTAATTTGTAAGAGACGGGGTTTGTGACTCGATTTTATGCGTTTCAATGGCAACACTATCAACGGCGAAATGAATCTGCAGCAGTCAGGTGGTACAGGTCAGCGCTCTTTAAGTCGTTTATGTTCATTATTATTGTGATGTTCTGTGCTTTGAGACATGAGGCAGTTTATCGCCGTCTCCCTTGACGCTTGTTTTGCTCCCTCCTGTATCATACGTTCATGTGTTTTGAAGGAGGTGTGTCTTTGGAGACGCTCTGAAGGAAGGCTGGGATCTTACACCGTGTCCTAACTACACGCGGCGCAATACAATTCCAGCGACAAGCAACATGTCCACACCAGACGCGACGAGACTGCGAGATGCAACAAATCAATCAAAAACCACAGCCAATCAGAACAGAGTGTGGGCGGGCTCTCGCAGCAAGTGCACGGCAACAGAGTTTAATCTTGACTGCGCTCAAGGAAATGGATAAGTACATAATCAAATTCACAAATATTTAAACATTACAAAAAATACATACTGAGTCACTAAAACAATCTTTGTCATAGAATATACTTGTTTGTTCACAGTTCGAACGTTCTCGTTTCAATTTGTTTCTGAGGTGTTGCTTTTAGAACGACTAACAAAGCTGGGAGCACTAAATAATATTCAAAGTCACATTACACGCTTTTAACATTAAATAAAGCACATAAACATTACCTGAGATCATGGGCGTCGGAACCATTGTATGTGGGACAAGACCCACCCACTTTTTACGATCAATGATATTGGACCCACTCACTTTTATCGTCTCTAACATTCAGCACATATCCCTAACCCTAAGCGATAAACACTTATTATTAAACACATATTAGACGCTTTATTTCCACTTTTCTAATATTTTCTTAATTTTTATTGAAAATAAATGCCTTTCCGATGTGATATGTGATGGGAAAACGGAGAAGATTGAGTTGAGCGAAAGCCGGACTCGAACCACAGGTCGATTTGTGTCAGTACTAGATGCTGTGCGTCTTACCCCTACACTACTGCTACTCTCAAAGATATGGCGATTTCTGTAATTTTGTCTTTCCGAACTATACTTTTAGCAAGTACAGGTACATTTCTGAGGACCCACCCACATTTTTTTTGCTTCCGACGCCCATGCCTGAGATTATGTTTTGTGTTGTTGTTCCAGCCGCGACGTCCCAGAAATAGAAACCGTTTCTAAAATAGATACATCGCGTGTCGCCGTCGCGGCTGGTTAGGACAAAAACTCAAATTAACATGGAAAATATACCTTTTATCGTGTGTCGTGGCATCGCATGTAGTTAGGACATGGTGTTATGCTCTCAAAGCTAGCTCGCTATTGCTAACCTCTCCAAAAATTGCTGATACCCAATGCTATCTCACAATCAATTTGTACGTATTTTACAAAGTGGCTAATTTGGACGAATTTGTATGATCTCACTCGTACAAATTTGTACGTTTTGTCTAAACCCCAGCAACGGGTAGGTTTATGGGCGGGGTTTGAGTTAGGTCATTCGTACAAATTCATGCGAATTTGTCAAATACGTTTAGCAAAAATCGCACAAATTCGAGAGGCTAATTCTTACGAATTTGTACGACCTTACGCGTACGAATTTGTGCGATTTTTGCTAAGCGTATTTGACAAATTCGTATGAATTCGTAAAATATGTACGAATTGCCGTGTGATCGGGTTGTAAATACGTACAATTTACCAAAAAAAAACCCCGCATGAATTCGTACGAGTGAGGTTGTACAAGTTTGTACGAATTAGTAACCTCATAAAATATGTATGAATTGCCGTGTGATCGGGTTGAAAATACATACAATTTACCAAAAAAAACCCTGCATGAATTCGTACGAGTGAGGTTGTACAAGTTTGTACGAATTAGTAACCTCATAAAATATCTACGAATTGCTGTGTGATCGGGTTGAAAATACGTACAATTTACCAAAAAAAAACGCATGAATTCGTACGAGTGAGGTTGTACAAGTTTGTACGAATTTGTAACCTCATAAAATATGTACGAATTGCAGTGAGATCGGGTTGAAAATACGTACAATTTACCAAAAAAAAAACCGTATGAATTCGTACGAGTGAGGTTGTACAAGTTTGTACGAATTTGTAACCTCATAAAATATGTACGAATTGCCGTGTGATCGGGTTGAAAATACATACAATTTACCAAAAAAAAACCCCGCATGAATTCGTACGAGTGAGGTTGTACAAGTTTGTACGAATTAGTAACCTCATAAAATATCTACGAATTGCTGTGTGATCGGGTTGAAAATACGTACAATTTACCAAAAAAAAAAATGCATGAATTCGTATGAGTGAGGTTGTACAAGTTTGTACGAATTAGTAACCTCATAAAATATGTACGAATTGCCGTGTGATCGGGTTGAAAATACGTACAATTTACCAAAAAAAACCCCCGCATGAATTCGTACGAGTGAGGTTGTACAAGTTTGTACGAATTAGTAACCTCATAAAATATGTACGAATTGCAGTGAGATCGGGTTGCTTACCCTACTTTTAACTAATGTCAACAAAAATAAAACCTTACTGTAAAGTGTTAACATAATTGATTATTTCCCTTTAAATTCTTTAATATGTTTCTTTGACCAATTTGAGACACACTATTGAAGCATTGCTAATGTTATAAGCATCAGTAGTCGTGGATTATTAACCTGATACGTGAATGTTAAGTATGTTTTTTTGAGGGACATGGGTAGGTATATGTAGAAAATATGGTGCATTCTCCTCTGATTGTATTCTATCATGAATATTATGATGTAAAACAAATCTAAGTAGGCTGGTTTGGAGACAATAAGTGCACCATTGGTTTAGATATAAAAAAACTGCAGTACATCCAATGCAACTAGAATGAGACTCAGGATTGTGTGTCTTGTGCGAACTAAAAGGCTCCAGCTCAGATGTCAGTAAATTTGCTCGGAGCCTGCAGATCTTTTATGCTCCTCCTGCTGTGGCCTTGTGTGAAAAGCTGCAGTGGTTGAGGGTCATTATTCGACAGGCTCTTGGCTCGGAGGCAGACGCGACTGGATCCAGAGCCCACACTGGCCAGAAAGACATGTAATGAGCGTCTCGCCAAATTAACTCATCTTTGGGTAAACAAAAGGCTCATTTGCATTTTTGTGTTTTGTTCAAGACCCCATGATTTGAGGACACAGGTGCACAGCAGCTGATTTTGCACCCCGCACATAACTAATAGCCTAGTGTGTCTGTCACAGAACATCACTGTAATAAATTAAGTGTGGTTATATTCAATGATTGATTCGGAGCTCGGCTACGAGAGACAGGGAATTATGTTCACAGCTCACGTACTCGTGTAATTCGGTATAAACTTATTTTAAGGCGAGACACCTGAAACGTGCAGTACCTCAGCACGACCACCGGGGGTCTGTGTGAGCTCAGAGGAGCATCTGATTGGCATGACGTCATTGAGAAGGCCAGCAGCTTGTATAACAAGATCTAAGAACAATACAGTAAACACACTTTCACTCGCCGTGGCCCTGCCAGAAATAGAGCACAGGGCACAGCTGTGTATTACAATATTAATTGCAGACTATATCCAGGCCATTCCTTCAATGCAGTATGTTTTCATGTCCTCATCTTTGTTATCAGGGTACATATTCATTTTACATTTACATTACATTTATGCATTTAGCAGATGCTTTTATTCAAGAGGAATAAGCAATTTGTCAAATAACCAACAATATTCGTAATACAGTGCAATGTCAGGTTTAGTAGACAACTATAGGAAGAAAGCGTGTTCATGTTTTTCTATCCTGGCGGGGATTTCAACCTGAATGCACACTGACTAATGGGGACTCACACTGTGGGGTCCTAACTTGAGGTCCCCATGAGGAAACAAGCTTATAAATCATACAGAATGAGTTTTTTTGAAAATGTAAAAATGCAGAAAGTTTTGTGTGATGGGTAGGTTTAGGGGTCGGGTTAGCGTAAGGGGAGAGAATATACAGTTTGTACATTATAAAAACCATTACGTCTAATGGAGAGTCCCCACAAAGATAAACCAGACGTGTGTGTGTGTGTGTGTGTGATGGGTAGGTTTAGGGGTAGTGTTAGTGTAAGGGGAGAGAATATACAGTTTGTACATTATAAAAACCATTACGTCTATGGAGAGTCCCCACAAAGATAAACCAGACGTGTGTGTGTGTGTGTGTGTGATGGGTAGGTTTAGGGGTAGTGTTAGTGTAAGGGGAGAGAATATACAGTTTGTACAGTATAAAAACCATTACGTCTATGGAGAGTCCCCACAAAGAAAAACCAGACGTGTGTGTGTGTGTGTGTGTGTGTGTGTGTGTGGTGGGTAGGTTTAGGGGTAGTGTTAGTGTAAGGGGAGAGAATATACAGTTTGTACAGTATAAAAACCATTACGTCTATGGAGAGTCCCCACAAAGATAAACCAGACGTGTGTGTGTGTGTGTGTGTGTGTGTGTGTGTGTGTGTGTGTGTGTGTGTGTGTGTGTGTGTGTGTGTGTGTGATGGGTAGGTTTAGGGGTAGTGTTAGTGTAAGGGGAGAGAATATACAGTTTGTACAGTATAAAAACCATTACGTCTATGGAGAGTCCCCACAAAGATAAACCAGACGTGTGTGTGTGTGTGTGTGTGTGTGTGTGTGTGTGTGTGTGTGTGTGTGTGTGTGTGTGTGTGTGTGTGTGTGTGTGTGTGTGTGTGATGGGTAGGTTTAGGGGTAGTGTTAGTGTAAGGGGAGAGAATATACAGTTTGTACAGTATATAAACCATTACGTCTATGCTATGGAGAGTCCCCACACAGACAGTGAACCAGACGTGTGTGTAATGGATATCATATCAGTTATTTTTTATTTTATCACAGTATCACAATTAAGTAAATAGAGGTGCGAATTAAAAAAAAAAAACACATCCCCAGTGGCACTAGCTTCTAAAACAGGCAATTTATTTTAAGAAATAAAATCTTAAATAAATAATTGAATCGATAACCTAATCTTGGGATTTAAAAAAAAATGTCACCCCCTTTGTAACATTCATTTAAAAGCAAAGCCAGTTCATTACATCATTCTCCATTAAATTAAAAGATCAATATAAGTATAAGCAATAGATTTGATACATTTTATGATGTTTATGGTAATTGTGTGATGGGTCACTTCCAGTGGCGCTGCTCTGCTTGGGCTCTACCTCATCTGTTTGTCCGTATTTATCCTGTTTTAATTTATTTTTATTCGATTTATTCGATTACGAATTTTATTACGATTATCTGATGCTAACATGGCAACGATCGGCCAACTTGCTTGTTTAGTAATTGTCGTATGGGGGTACCTGGCACAGTGCACGCTACACGCAGGTGTGGGAACATGGACACCCATCAGCTATACCCGAGACATGAGGGATTACCTCCGTTGAACCTGCCTGACTGCGTGAGGGTACATCCTGAACGCAATAGACGGCAAAGGATCAGAGATATGATTTGTTTGGCCATATCTCCCATCCCTATCAAGTGTCCTGATAAGCATAGTGTTATGCAGAAACCCCATTTTAAAGGCATATTAAAATGTTCATTGTATAATGAATAATTTTTGTGATTATTTAGTACCCTGTTAAAACAATAGTTACATTACATTACATAATTACCATAGAAATGTAACAAATGTATAATAAAGGCAACATCTATAGTATTTTTTTTTTTTTTATCTGAAAAAAGGTTAACAGTGATCAGAGAGCTTACAAATCAGTGAAGCATTGTAATCGGGATCGGTATCGGCCGATCACCATGACAAGAAATCGGTACTCGGTATCGGCTGCAAAAATCCTGATCGGAGCATCCCTACTTTCCAGCGATATACTGTAAAGGAACATCCTGAATCCACGGTGCTGAGAGCAACATTTAGATGAATAATAAGTAGCGTATTGTTCTGAATATAAGACATTTTTTCTTAGAAATGCATAAAAAACGGGTTTGTCTTATATTCAGGGTCTATACTTTTACATGTCAATAATACACCCGCAACGATAGGTGGCACCAAAATTTGCACGAAACGAATGTGCCAAGAAATACAGTGAGTCAGAATATGTTAGAAGATCACGAACACAAAAAACATGTTTGCATGCCTCGCTGACGGGACCAAACTTCCAACGAAAGTGATTTTAAAACGTAAGACGTTACCCAGATTCAACTACAATACATTTCTACTTCTACAATTTTGTTAGGCTGCATGGTTTTCAATATGAGATGGAGAGCCTCATTGTTATATCATTCAGATGGGCTACGGTTTATTTTTATGGTATGCCAAAGTGTGTATTTTTAAAATATGATCGTTGGTACATTTTACCAGTATTTACAATACTTTCAATACAAAAATTTAAATATGAAAAATATGCAATATTTTCAAATAAAAGCATTTTCTTTATGAAGCCAAGATTTAGTCTTCAAAAAGCCTTTTTACAAAATGTTAATATGTCTAAGGGAGGGAGGTGGGCGGGTGGTCGTCTTATAATCAGGGTCGTCTTATATTTTGAACAATACGGTAAAAATGTGCTGCACGCTTTCCTCTCAATAACAAAATAAACACAAAACAAAAATGACTGCGGTGAGAAAAGCTGAACTTTGCAGGAAGATAGATCAGCCACCCCTGATCAACAGCCTTTCATAGACAACTTGGGAAGTCAGGGAAGGTTTTGTTAAAAGCTGTTCACGCAATAAAGAAGCGATTAATACATAAAAACTAGGGCTGCACAATATATCGAAATATCGCAAATGTACATATCGCGATATGCATATCGCAACGGCACCCAATGTCTGGATGATTTTAATAGGCTACTTCAACATTGTGAAAAGTGTACGTTTTAGGTCGACGTTAAAAAGAGTTATTAAACGCAATAACTTGCAAAAAACAACTCCTTGCAGTCTCGCGCTGTCTGCTGTCTGACTCACTCACCCAAACGTGCACACAAGCCGCCTCTCTGAAAGCAAGTGATCCATTCAGTTCAGTTTTGTGCCTTGTTACACACTCGAACTGTCAAATACAGTAAACCTGCTGCTTTTTTTGTTTGTTTATATTGATGTTAAAATTGTATTGTCAGATTTGTGACATACATTTTTGCTAAAACCCTGCTGGTCACTTTCAGAAGTTGTAGCGATGCTTTCTTTTCCCCAGAAAGAATGTGAAACACATAAATGGTATGATTCTCAGTTTTTAAATATTTTTAAAAATATATAATTTAAATAGAGTTTAAACACTTAAAGCAATATCGTATCTCTTATCGAATATTGCATTATTTAAAGCTGCACTATGTAACTTTTCCGTCCACTAGAGGTCGCCTGTTCAAAACAAAGGCGTAGTTTGATGACGTCACGTTTGAGCGCAGAATCTTGGGAGATGTGGTCTTCACCTCACAGCCGGTGGGAAGGAATCGGGATAGTACTCGGGCAGAAATCATGTTCATGGATGAGATTATTAACGTTACTGTAGTCTGAAGCAGAGCAGGACCGAGTGTTGTGGAGCTGAGGAACCGCTGGAGCGATTGAAGTGCAGGACTGTTATTATGCCACAGTCGCCGGCGCCACTTCCGCTTTTCCAGTCATGAGTATGAGGTAACGCAGCTCTGTTTATCATATTAGACACATCTGAGTGTGTTGAAAAGGAAAAAAATGACGTTTGCTCGGTGGCTGCTATGACACTTGTTCACACTGCAGTGAGAGTAAAGCGTTTCTGCAAAATAAAACTGAAAACCGAGGGGAACGCAAATATGACGCAATTGACAGGCGACTCCCTCACACATCCCGGTTCCTTGGTTAAATAGCAATTTCTCACGATTTACAAATAGTTGGAAACATTTGGGATATTGTAAGTACTCAACTGAACAAAATATATAACACTGGCCTAGTGGTTTTTGGATATTTTACTGCAAAAATGTTACATAGTTCACCTTTAACAAGGTATTGCGCATTTTTCTTCAATATCGCACAGCCCTAATAAAAACATTCTCACATATAGCCCCTTTAAAGGGATAGTTCACCCAAAAATGAAAATTAGTCCATGATTTACTCACCCTCAAGTCATCCGAGGTGTATATGACATTCTTCTTTCAGACTAATAAAATCTGAGTTACATTACAGGTCCAGGCTAGTCCTAGCATTATAATAGCAGTAATAGTTGCTCTGTTTTTGAAGTCCATAAAAAATGCATCTGTCCGTCAAATAACGTGCTCCACACGGCTCCGAGGTGTTAATAAAGGCCTTCTTAAGCAAATAGATGCGTTTGTGTAAGAAAAATATCCATATTTAAAAATGTATTTCATTTTTTCTATGGCTCTGCATCAGCCGTCCCCGCGCCATCACTTCCGGCAAATAAGGTCAAAATAACGGCGCGATCATAGATGCATACATAGATTCCTCATTAGTGCCTCCGCGAATCGGTCGAATGAGGCATCTACGTATATACACTCACCCTTTAGTATTATTAGGAACACCTGTTCAATTTTTCTCATTAATGCAATTATCTAATCAACCAATCACATGGCAGTTGCTTCAATGCATTTAGGGGTGTGGTCCTTGTTGATGCCTTGTTGATGCTAGAGGTCAGAGGACAATGGGCCGTATGATTCATGCTGATAGAAGAGCAACTTTGACTGAAATAACCACTCTTTACAACCGAGGTATGCAGCAAAGCATTTGTGAAGCCACAACACGCACAACCTTGAGGCGGATGGGCTACAACAGCAGAAGACCCCACCGGGTACCACTCATCTCCACTACAAATAGGAAAAAGAGGCTACAATTTGCACGAGCTCACCAAAATTGGACAGTTGAAGACTGGAAAAATGTTGGCGTAAACAGATTGAGAACATGGATCCATCATGCCTTGATGTGCAGGCTGGTGGTGTGCAGGCTGGTGGTGGTGGTGTAATGGTGTGGGGGATGTTTTCTTGGCACACTTTAGGCCCCTTAGTGGCAATTGGGCATTGTTTAAATGCCACAGCCTACCTGAGCATTGTTTCTGAACATGTCCATCCCTTTATGACCACCATGTACCCATCCTCTGATGGCTACTTCCAGCAGGATAATGCACCATGCCACAAAGCTCAAATCATTTCAAATTGGTTTCTTGAACATGACAATGAGTTCACTGTACTAAAATGGCCCCCACAGTCACCAGATCTCAACCCAATAGAGCATCTTTGGGATGTGGTGGAATGGGAGCTTCGTGCCCTGGATGTGCATCCCACAAATCTCCATCAACTGCAAGATGCTATCCTATCAATATGGCCCAACATTTCTAAAGAATGCTTTCAGCACCTTGTTGAATCAATACCATGTAGAATTAAGGCAGTTCTGAAGGTGAAAGGGGGTCAAACACAGTATTAGTATGGTGTTCCTAATAATCCTTTAGGTGAGTGTATATCTATGATCGCGCCAGTATTTTGACCTTATTTGCCGGAAGTTATGGCGCTGGGAATACTAGATGACATTCATCTGATAAGAGGTAAAAAAATAACAAATACTGTTGGGTTTTTCGCAGAAACCGCTCGTTTTGTGTCTAAAGACATCAATGTGTCGCCACGAGCCGCATGGTTTAATAAGGATTCATATGTCTATGTGTTTTTACTCTCATTGCTCTCATATTCTAAAAAATTCCCATTGACATGCATTATACGACTATCACACTGCAACGGTTGGAGTTAAAAATCTTCATTTGTCTTCTACCGAAGAAACAAACACACCTACATCTTTGATGCCCTGGGGGTAAGCAGATAAACATAAACATTTTGTTTTTGGGTGAACTATCCCTTTAAATTACGCAAGCATTATTTAAAGGTTAAACTAAAAAGAGTACTCAATAGTACTGCATAACAGGAATGACCCATTTATGATTTAAAAGCAAAATTATCCTTCTAACCACAGTTGTTATATGGCAACACTCGACATTTTTCAGTGGTGACTCATCACCCAGCAAACTGCATTTCAGGTTGCTGTAGTATTTTAGAAGTTTTGGATGACTCAAAGTCATATGTGAAGTTTTTAGAAAAGAAACATTATAAGAACCCTCTAAGTAATGAAGTAAGAATCAATGTAATGACAAAGAGCATTAGTATTCCCTGCAGGGAGGAGCATGATTTCTATCGATAGCAGTGTTTCCTGCCACAGCGTGGGCTGAGGCCACACTCAACCATGCTGTAGTACAAAAGGCCTTCCTCTATTCTGATTAATTATATTCCTTCAGGAATGTGGACACTGGGCTCCTCCAGCACAGCTACCATCGCCAGCCACTGTACGTCTAATTAAAAGTGGAGGAGAGCTCTGTGAACCTCTGCCAGCGCGGAGGATTAAGTCTATTTAAAGAGGGAATTCAATAGAATGCTGTACCTTTCTGCTTATCAGAGCGGAAAGTGGTGAAGAAGATGTGCTTTGTGTAAATTTGCACTCGGCTTAGTGGCTTTTCTTTCTTTTTGAGCGCTGCATTGTCCGGACTTTTGACCCCTTTGGTACTGGTTGAGATTTTGGGCTGTGTCGCATGTAGAGGGCAACAGGTGCAGATTTGTTTCAATGAGACCCTTTAGGTGTTTGCACACTGCTGACTTCAGAGTTGTATGTTGTGTGTGAAGAGATCTCAACGCCATGCAGTTAGAACAAACACTCTTGAGGGTTTAATTAACTCGGTTATATAATATGTGATGCTTTGTTCTTTTTGTTACAGCATTTACATTTTTGTTATTATTATTATTTCTATGTAGAGAGCAGAAACGGGGCTAAAGGCACACCTTACCTCTTAAGCTCTGAGACCATTTTTTGGGGGGATTTCCGCCTGGATTTGGCATACCCAAATTGAAAAGCTTCCCATACCCGCATACAGTGGTGTAAATTCACATTTTTGGTGTCATTTTACAAGAAACCCTTTGAAGTTTCATAATCCACTGCTACATGTAAGTATATGTTGTCTGAGCTGTAATAACCCCCAACCCCCCTAACCCCCCCCCCCCCCCCCCCCCAAAAAAAGAGGCGCTTTTTGATTTCTTTGGTTATAAATTCAGGTTTGAAAGTGTATAACTCATGCACTGTGAGCTCTAGCACCCTGCAGACAGTTTGGGCTGTTTCCACTAGATCCCAGAAAATACTGGGAAAAAAATAATTTTGTCTGTATCATGATGTATGCAAGATTTATTCAAATTAATCTGAATGAAGATATACTGCTCATTTAAAATAATACACACAATCGTTTTAAAAAGTAAAAATTCTGAAAGCAATAATTTAGCTTTACATTAGTAACAAATAAATATGATATTTTATTATATGATATGATTAATATCATATATTTTTTAAAAATCTTGGTGTCATAATAAATATGGTGATTATCTCAAAATTACACCCAATTTACCCCAATTACTTTTACAAATTCATCCATCATTGTCTATATTTTGAGCAACAGTTTTTCAATTTCATCTATTCTCATTTGCTACATCAATCTACATTTTAAAAAAACATAAAATATTAGATCAAATTAGCGCAGAAACTTTGCGTTGCTGCCCACGATCGAGTCCAGGATCAGCCAAATTTCCACGTGCATCATCAAAAGCGGTTGTCAAAAAGTGCTGAGCTGAATTTTTTCTGCCATCTATTGGTTTAAAAGAGAATAAAGTCAAATACGCCTTTAGCCCCAACTCTGATAACTTATGAATGGGAGAAAGTGCAAAGCCCAATATGGTGAATAAGGCCCGCCTTCTAAATGTAAGAGCCAATCGTTGATTAGTAAAGTCATCGCATCACTGCAGCTGCCGTTAGAAGCTCCAGTTGCTATAGAAACAGGCTGTATTCTGAGACACGCCTTTAGGACTGTGCATGCACATTAGCTTTGTCCAGGCTGAAAAATTCAGTTAGCCTATTTGTCACGATTCAAGCATTTAGAAACAACATTTAAGAGACAGTTGTTTCATTGGTGATTTCAAATATGAAATTTAACGTTTTCCCATTAAAAGAGAGGGGTTTCAAAGATGGCCGCCGAGTGAAATGGCTTGTCTTAAAGGGACTTTGGTATAAGGGAAAAATTCCAATCTAAAGCCAGCTAGATTTTGATTGAGAACATGTGAGTGGTGCTTGGATACAATGGTCAAAAATGATCAAAAATTGAGAATCACGATTTTGAGTGTGTTTCAAATGGAGATCACGATTCTCCTACGATTCTGAACAGACAACCAAGTAGCCTAACATGTATTTTACCAGAGATTCTGACAGACTGTTAATTTCTGCTGTCTATTTAAAAATGTTAATTCATTTGAATGAATTCTTTAAAAAATATGGTTTAAACCAGGGGTGGCGAACTCCGGTCCTGGAGGGCCACTGTCCTGCAGAGTTCAGCTCCAACCCTGATAAAACTCACCTGCCTTTAGCTTTCTAGTAACCCTTCAGACCATGATTAGCTTGTTCAGGTGTGTTTGATTAGGGTTGAAGCAAAACTATGCAGGACAGTGGCCCTCCAGGACCGGAGTTCGCCACCCCTGGTTTAAATGTTTGACTCACTCATACATACTTTGCTCGTTTCATTACTGGATGAATCTCTTGAATGAAGCATTCGTAAGCACCTCTAATTAAAAGTCAGAAGTAGTTTTCCTCAGAAACAATCACAATAGTTTTTTTAAATATCAAAATTTGGTGCATATACTGCAAGCGCATCAGAAGTTATTTTACAAATCAGCAGTATTGAAGTCAGAAAGGCGATTCTGCATCAGAAATGAACCAGTGTCATTGCCACGCCACATTCATAATGCTGCAACATTACATCATAAGACAGGATGAGAAATTAGAACAGGCTCAGTTTCTCCCTCGGTATGACTGTCTGATTTATCGGTATCATCAATTATGCAGCGGTATATCTAACCGGGAGTCTCCACGGGATGCTGCTCTCTATAGCCCCAAATGATGCAGTGCATAGCAGGACGGAGCGGGGAGACTCTTATCAAGATGGTTTCTGCTCCGTCAGAGTTTCCGCCTTTATGCTGTTACCCTTGAGTTGACAGAATTGTTTAAATAGTTGCAGAGTTGGGTAACTGGCATCTTTCTTCTTCCCCTCCAGCTATACAGTATGTCCAATCTTACAAATGATCGAAGATCTTGGGGGGCTTCTTTTTCTCTGACTGAAATATTAATGGTCACATTATTACTTAATTTTGTTGTGACTCAAAGGAATTAATATCCATCCATTAAACGGCGCTAATTCAGCCCCTGTCTGGAGAAAGCCTGCCCGCACCGAACAGGGAATCACATTAGTCTGTGAATGATCTATGGCACCGGTATGGCGTCTGTGGCTGCAAACTGATTTAGTGGTTTGAGCTGACAAACTGATGAGTGCACAAGCAGTTGCTGACCAAGGGAAACATTTACTTTTAATGAGATATATTGTTGCGCCCATCACTCGGAGTGTAATGCTCACATTAGCTTGATGCACAACCTGACTTCCACATGTGGCTCTGGTTCTAATTGCAGCCCAGTCAACAGAAGTTGACAAATGGGATTTAAAGCACTTTATAAATGTGCATTTGCAATTGGCGCTATCTCTCTGTGAGTTTAATCATCACATTTGGCTTGTATGTTGATCAGGGTTTGCTGAGGTAATGCTAAAGCGCTGTGCTAAGAGCGCCACGTAGGTCCTGTTTACAGATGGCATTCCCATCCGTCAAGTGTTATCCGATCACAAGTGGTCAGCAGAGACAGATCGCTGGTGGTGACATGGGTTTCAAGAACTCTTCCCCGGTTCCCTGAGAAGGGGAACGAGACCGTTTCATGTTGCCATACTTCCGGCATGCCTGTACATCTTCCTTTAGACAATATGAAGCTTATAACGTGTTTTCTAGGCGCCCTTTTATAGTCAGTCGCCTCGCCGCGCCTGTGACATCTCGCTGCAAAGATGCCGTTTCAAGCAGAATGCTCTTTGTTATTTTAGCCTCGCCTATATTTGCTGAACTTCAGATGCGTTTCACATGTTGATATCAGGCAAGCCAGAGAAGTTTTGTGCATATGGGTTTTTCCAACGTTTCAGAGCACATGGTTATTTTTGAAAACCCATGTTTTAGCACAGTGGTTAATTGACAGATAAGTAGGCGGTGATTCACTGCTGTCCAGGACTAGCCTGACAAGCCAGACCCACATCAAGATGTTGGGTCTGGGAACACACCATTGGCAGGGCTCAATCTGAGGGGCGGGATAAACGGATGTCTTTCAGATTCCCTCTGCACGCAATAGGATAACGCTACAACCAACCAGAGAAATGAAGAAGGTGAAGTGAAGCTAGTTGATAGATTAAACTTTCGCCGTATCCGGTCGGCAAAACTCCGAACACATCTTCCTTTTTTAAAACTAGAACCACGAGGGGGTAAAATTTACCCATAGCTGTTTTTCAAACGTACATAACAGATTTCTAATAAAATATCCAAGTCTCCCAGTCACTGACTTTTACTTAAACTGTGTTATTTACAATCCCCTGTTGTTAAAAATTGTTTAGATAAAACCAGATTTAAAAACGGGGAATTTATACCTATAAGCGCCAGCGGGTCAAATTTACCCCTATATAATTCCTCTATTTTCGCTCTGTGTTTGAGCAACACGTACTGCAAACAGTCACACAACGCACGGTCAAATAAAGATGTTTTAGCCTATTTATAAATGTTCAGACTTTGGATTAATTATTGTAATTATTGAGTTTGCTACTGTCTTGCTATTTATTCAAGTCTGCCCATTTCCTGAAAAAAAAAATTATTCCGATATGATGGAATAAATAAAACAATTTTCATGATTATCCCAAGTTTATTGGTGTTGTTCTCTTATTAAAATTATAACTATACAAATGAATAATTAATTAGGTCAAACTGTGCGCTTGAATTCATATGTTATCCTTATCGTAAGTTGTCATACATCAGATGATATTATTGCTCTTCATTGTCTATTTAGGGTATTTTAGTAATTTACATAACATGGGTTATCTTAATAAATAATCTTATTATAATATTACACCACCCAAATATGTATTTATTTCCATCTAATTCTCGTCATCATTGCAGGCTGGTTTAGCCCATAGTCACCCAAAAGTGATTAGTGTAGCCTGCTAAAAATAGCATAAAACAACAGGACAAAAACATAGTTGATGACTAAAAATAATCATTTCATGACTCTATACATTACTTTGTGAAGACAGTGGCATAATACAGTGACATATTACGTTTTTTAGCCGTATCAATACAGTAATAATCTGCATGGGTAAATTTGACCCGCTGGCGGTTTTAGGTATACAGCGACCTCTGGCGGTTCTAGTGTTAAGAATGACTTCAGTGCCGTTCTTTGTTCTTTGTTAGCAGGGATGTAGCAGGGATTTCACGCGGAACCGTCACAACTCTGCCGTCATTATGTTAAACCTGCCCACCGACTCTATACACGATGTGATTGGCCTGACTAGAGTTTGGATTTTCAAGCCTGCAAGTCTACAGAGAGTTGCTAGACGCCCTGGCTGCAAATTACATTTGCTGCTGCTAGGGTGCGTCTAGATTTCTAGGCTAGTCCAGGACTTATCAAAGAAGAATTTGCATTTACGTTACAAATGCAGTCACATGTGTTTCTGGCTATACCTCCAAATGTTTTATTGGATCACAAAATATACCGTACATAATTTACACCTGTATTTGGTTAGTTGACAAATATGCAGTTTTTTTGTTTTGTTTTGTAAAACACCACTTTTGAAGAAAGAAATACATATTATTATGTAGTGTGAAGTCTGAATATAAGGGGTCACTAACTTTGTCACTTATTTCACTGTTTTTTGAACATTTTTAATGAAATGTGTCCTATGGTGTGACATAGAGACAGAGCGCATTTAGGCCACGCCCACACCTTGGGGGCAATCCAACGCTCTCCATTGACTTTGTATTGCGTGAAGCACCTCCTTGTCATTTCGGACTTATAACAAAAATAGAACAATGACTAAAAGCCGATATGTGACAAGGTGTACAAACAAGCGAAACACAGAACTAAGTTTTTATAAATTGTTGACCCAAAAAAACGAGTGTTTAAGGAGACAAAAGTGGATACAGGCAATAAGCCGTGAAGCATCAGCAGGAAGAATGCGTCACTTTTGGGATCCTGACACTCAGTATGCCTCAGTATTTTGTCACTGTTAAGTCAAATATCCAAATATTAGTTTTATATATTATATTTCCTGTCGCTGATTGCGTTCCCCTCTAGTGGGTGTTGTTCTCAGTGTCGCGCTCTGTCTCAAATGCCTGTATCCACTTTTGTGTCCTTAAATGCTCGTTTTTGGGGTCAACAGCTTATAAAAACTTCTGGGTTTTTGGTTCTCGTGTTGTTTAGCTTTTTTTGCGGTACACCCAAGCGGCAACCTCCCACAGTTTCTCTTGAAGCCAATACGGAAGTGACTTAAACTGCAATTCATCGACTGGCCACTAGAGACAGGCTCTAGAAGGGAGCAGAATCTCATTGAGCCCCATGTTAAAATGCCCAACTTACAGCAGAAAAACACATGTTTACAGTCTGGTACAAATTGTGGGTTTGGTCTATACGGCTAATTTTGCCCTTCATGACAACTGTGAGGGGGGTGAATTTTTTTATAACTCATTCGTTTACATTATATAAAGCCTTAAAGTTCTGCATAATTAAGGGCATGGCCACTTCGAGTGACAGGTGGATAGCCATTTATCTGCTGTCTGTTAGTCAACGCGTCACTTCAGCTGTACCCACGTCCCACCTCTTTGCCCATTTTCTGTTATCCGGGAGTGTTTTACAGTCTATGGGTACACCCTGTCACATATCAGCTTTTAGACATTGTTCTGTTTTTTGTTATAAGTCAGAAATGACAAGGAGGCCGCTTCACGCAATACAAAGACAATGGAGACGAAAACAAAAACTTACCATGTGCACATGTCATGAGCTTCACAAGGAGCTTCAGTAACATTACTTTGAATGGGGTCCTTCAACTAAGTGGAATTGCCCGATTTTAAATCAGGATATGGTGTCACACCGGAGGACATGGTTTTCAGTGACAACATGTATCAAGTTATCTTGTGTGACAGTGAAAAGGCCTTGTCACGTCAACAACTCATTTACACTGTAGTGAAATTAAAACAATGTCTACACCTGTATTTAGGGCTTGACATTAGGGATGCACCGAATCTAGATTTTTGGGGTTCGGCCGAATACCGAATCCACTGGTTAAGATTCGGCCGAATCCGAAACCGAATACCGAATCCTTCTCCCATCCTCAGTCCATTATCACAGTAAACACATTAACGCAGTAAACAACGTCCACAGCAGTGTAGGGATGCTATTGACCATTTAACTGTTAACTGAAAGTAAGAACTTTGAACGATTAATACTACCAGTTAAACGGTTTAAATGTTTGTTTTTTGATGCATGGTTAAGAAAAATACGCTGTATAGCGTTATTTGTTCACTCACGGAGCGCGTCGACATGTGCAACCACAAACCAGATATATCTCGCAAAATGAAACAATGGAAAAGCGTACTGTGTGGGACCATTTCGACAGAAAAATACAGCAGTAGTACAAGCTCCTGACTGGTGGAAAGAAAATGAACGGCGCTTCCCGAGGCTGGCTGTTCTAGCGAGGCGTTATCTCTGTATTCCCGGGACATCAGTGCCATCTGAAGCCTTGTTTAAGGCTTTTAATAGTGTGGTTTTGGTCAAGATTACTAAAGTAAACATTGTCACGTATGTTAATCTTGCCGCTGTTTCCTGATGGTTTATAGAAAAATTACCCCGTGTCGTCCTCTGTCGTTTCAAAGAACAACACAATGGAGAGCTCAGGAGGCTGAGCTCCACTTAGACATGTTAGCCTACTTAAAAAACAAACAAACAAACAAACAAAAAACATACAAAGTGTGAATTGAGGTAGCCTAGGCCTTCTATTTTTATTTGACAAAAAAAAAAATAAAAAATCAGGTTCTTCAAAGCTTACAGAATCAGTGTATTTTCGTTTTGTGATCTTAATTTTGTAATTATTTAAGTGAAAAATATTTAGTGTAGGCTTGTGTATTTTATTCTTTTCATTTATATTTTATCTGATCTATATGCGGCTGTTTTCATGCACAACTCGTATTCTTTCGGATGTTTCATACGCAAATGTTTTAACAGCGGCTGTTGTTTAGGGTCCTTGTCATCACGAAACAAATCGGCATTGCAAATTGAACATGTAGCTCGACTTGAATCGCCTTCTTTTGACTTAAAGTACTGTCACGTTTTCTGTTCATGAGTTCCATTTTCACTTTCAACGGCGCCGTCATTACGTTCGACCAGCGAGGCACGCATAGTGCAAGCCTAGGGTTCGGGTTCGGCAGAAACCGAACCTTGTCAAAAAGCCCGATATTCGGCCGAATCCTGGACTCGGTGCATCCTTACTTGACATTAACAACCTCCAAATGTGGGTGGATATCAGAAGTGGTGTGTAATGCAGTCACTCCTACTAGCCACTTTGCCGGGTTGAATTTTATATAATATTATATTTTTTCTTTTTCTTTTAAAAAGGCATCTGAAATAATAAACTAAGTTGAACGTAGTGTTGATAAATTATTGATTTTCCGATACATACCGATACTGAAATATCAAACCTGCCTTCCCTCACTCACTCATTTCATTTACTCCGGATGAATATTGTTGGTGTTACAGGGCTTGAATTTCAGCGCGGGATTGTGCGTATTGCACATAATTTTATTAATCCCTGCAGATTTTGTACTCACCCCCAATGTGCGTGCAGATAAATTCTCCCCTCACTTCTAAATTGTGTTCTTTTTCACTGAATATTGTGCTTAAACAGTCGAATAGACCCAAACCACTTTAACCAAATCCCGCCCTACAGCTAATTTCATTGGTTAAGATTACAGTGACAGGTAGGTTTAGGGATCAGTGTTTGGTGTAGGCAATCAGTACTGTGATTGACATGACCAATAAAATCTTAAGAATCGGCTGCAGGGCGGAGTTTCCGCCGTTTGCGGGGCAAAAAAAATCACGCATTCAGTTCAGTTATGTTTTAAGTGAAGGTAATAAGCAGTTGAGAAATGCATGTGTAACAGTATCCGTTTGTCAGGTCTTAAAGCAGCCTTATATACCTGCTGCCAAATTATGAGATAAAATTAAAAATATCTATATGCCAGTTTTTCCCTATGGTATTGATATCAAAATTGTGGCCAGTGAAAATGCTGTGTGGCTAGTAACTTTGGAAAACCACTAGCAAAACTAGCATTTTTTTTGTTAATGTGAAGCCTTAAAAAAAATAAAAACATAAATGAATATATAATTATAAAAGTAAAGTAGACCAGTAAAAGTATTTAAACATATTCTAAACAAGACATTTTTTCAGAATTTATATTTTGATATTAGTTTTTTTTTTCTCAATCAATTTGCAATATGAAAAGAAAAAAAAACTGAAAATGTATTATCTTGCACAATTATTTTGATTCTTTATTTTTATAAGGATGTTTTGATATTTATACTGGTAAAGCAATACAAAAATACAGTTTTTTTTTATTTTAAACACTAGAACTGATCATTTGAGAACAGGCTGAAACAAAATGGCCATTGCAGGTGAGAGTTCACTAATGAGTAGGTCCATTAATAAGATGTCTGGTCAGGTGATGTAGTTGCGCACTGTCAACCTAAAAAACGCTAAGTGGCTGTAGCATTTCTATTCCTGGTTTCCTCCTCTCTCCATTGCTTTCTTCCTCTCCTTCCTCTTTCTCCCAGCGCTGTCTTGTATTGATCTGTGTGACGGTACAGATTAAGTCTAATCCCTGCTGGTTACATTATCGATTACCAACATGAGGATGATAATGGGCTCAATTTGAGGGGGAAAAAGTCATTTTTCATCACTTACTATGTCTTTGGGCTAGTCTCCTCCACTATGTGTCCAGTTCACCACTGTGTTGATGACACAAATAACCTTCACTTCCAACACTGTGGCATATGTGCTAATCTAATCATGAAGGTAAACTCGTTCTACATGATGTCATCCTGAGGTTTCTCGCACTTAGGACAAACCGTTCAGGCTCAATTTGTGAAATTGAGTGTCTGTGGAAATCAGCACATACAAGTCTGCGGGCCAAGACTATCCTGTGACATTTATGTAAGTGGCATTTCACACTGTCATTTTCATCTAATTTGCAACCTTAGCAAACAAAGCTTGTCCTTGGTGAATAACAATAGCTAAACTATATTGCTAAACTGGTTCATTTGCAAAAACAACCGTCTTGTTTTAGTAACAGACCACCAGTTAAAGGGCTCATGAATTGAGAAATCAACTTTCCCTTGAGCTTTGATATATAAAAGGTCATGGTAATATAAGAATATGCTGTAAGTTTCAGAGCTGAAAACATCCTTGTTAGTCAAAGAAAAACTTTTATTGACAGCTGGCTCAGCAAACGCTCGATCTTGGAATGTGCTAACCTGTGATGTCAGAGTGTAGTGAAACGCAGCTGTCCACGATTCGCGCATGACATGTAATAGCTAAATAACATAGGCCTACGTGGAGCTAAACCGAATCGAACTCCCAAGCAATAAACATGCTGCATAAACGTCATTCGGATTCCAATATTAGGAATGCGGTTGAACTTTATTTGAATGAATATCCAGCTCACGTGGGGAAGGCATTGTGCGTTTGTTCGCTTCATTTCACCGCGGATTCATTTGTAAACAAGAAACTGGATTTGCAGACAGGATGAGATTGCATAAATAAATAAATGAAGCAACACACTAATGTGAGTAACAAATGCTTTTTATATGTGATAGTATTGCATTGTTACAGATCGTTTGATATCTAGTGTCTAACTGAACATAACTTAACACGCTATCCAAGGCTGGTGTATCCTTTGTATTTGAGGTGTTGTTGGTTCATTGTCCTACGATTCGTGATAGAACATGCATGGGCCAAGGCTCACAAAGCCTGACGTCCCGGGGCTAATGTGTTTTCCAGTCGGGCTGTCCGACAAGCTCTCTTAAATAGTGAAATAACATTCCTTTCTTGATGTGCGTTGTTCACTCTCTTGACTTGATATTTGAAGGAAAAATGCAATCGCGGAAGTTTTGAACATGCTGATTTGTCTGCAGTGAAGAGTGTGTGTGTGTTAGTGATGCAGTTTGCGGTTATATCCACCAATAAACGCAATAAACATGTTGCATAAACGTCATTCGCATTCCAATATTAGGAATGCCGTTGAACTTTATTTTAATGAATATCCAGCTCACGTGGGGGAGATGTGCGTTTGTTCACTTCATTTCACTGCGGATTCATTTGTAAACAAGAAACTGGATTTGCAGACAGGATGAGATTGCATAAATAAATAAATGAAGCAACACACTAATGTGAGTAAAAAATGCTTTTTATATGTGATAGTATTGCATTGTTACAGATCGTTTGATATCTAGTGTCTAACTGAACATAACTTAACACGCTATCACAGGCTGGTGTATCCTTTGTATTTGAGGTGTTGTTGGTTCATTGTCCTACGATTCGTGATAGAACATGCATGGGCCAAGGCTCACAAAGCCTGACGTCCCGGGGCTAATGTGTTTTCCAGTCGGGCTGTCCGACAAGCTCTCTTAAATAGTGAAATAACATTCCTTTCTTGATGTGCGTTGTTCACTCTCTTGACTTGATATTTGAAGGAAAAATGCAATCGCGGAAGTTTTGAACATGCTGATTTGTCTGCAGTGAAGAGTGTGTGTGTGTTAGTGATGCAGTTTGCGGTTATATCCACCAATAAACGCAATAAACATGTTGCATAAACGTCATTCGCATTCCAATATTAGGAATGCAGTTGAACTTTATTTTAATGAATATCCAGCTCACCTGGGGGAGACGTGCGTTTGTTCGCTTCATTTCACCGCGGATTCATTTGTAAACATGAAACTGGATTTGCAGACAGGATGAGATTGCATAAATAAATAAATGAAGCAACACACTAATGTGAGTAAAAATGCTTTTTATATGTGATAGTATTGCATTGTTACAGATCGTTTGATATCTAGTGTCTAACTGAACATAACTTAACACGCTATCACAGGCTGGTGTATCCTTTGTATTTGAGGTGTTGTTGGTTCATTGTCCTACGATTCGTGATATAACATGTTTGGGCCAGGGCTCACAAAACCCGACGTCCTGGGGCTGATGTGTTTTCCAGTCGGGCTGCCCGACAAGCTATCTTAAATAGTGAAATAACATTCCTTTCTTGATGTGCGTTGTTCACTCTCTTGACTTGATATTTGAAGGAAAAATGCAATCACAGAAGTTTTGAACATGCTGATTTGTCTGCAGTGAAGTTTTGCACAGATGCTTGTGTGTGTGTTAGTGATGCGGTTCGCAGTTATATCCACCAATCGGATGGGCCAAGTGATAAAAAATAACATTCCAATTAATTGCGGGTGGATGAGATAAATCATTGTGTTTGTTTGATAAAGACATTTTGCGAGCCCTGTGGGCGAATCATTCCAGTTGCCATTATCCCACATGTTTTCCGTGTACTCACGGGAGCGCCGAAGCTCATTATAATATGCAAAACTGTTATCCAATCATAGCAGTGGGCGTTTACTTCCAAGTCTTCAATGCGGCACACCTGAGCATTCCAGGAGCTAGGCTCAAAACCAGGGTAGAAAATTGCCTATTACTTATTCATTATGATGTTTTTGAATGTAAAAACCATGCAAACGTCATAAGTTGACCTCAGACAACAGTATAAAAAACAAAAAAAGTCAGTTCATGACCCCTTTAAGACCACTTGGCTCAAACGTTTCAGCAGTGTGATGTTCATGGGTAATTTATAAAACTGCATGTATATAGTGTTATTTTGCATCCATCTCGCTGACAATCTCCAGTCTGGTTCCTGGAAACCAAAGAATTGTTTCAGCAGGCACTTCTCAGCATCTCTTTTGTGTGCTTCAGTGCGTTCCTAAGTCTTGCTATCATCTAAAGTAAACCGAAAATAAAAACCAAACCACAGCAGAAGAAAGAATTTAGAGCATACAAAGGGTGGATCTTTGGGTACATAAAAGAAAACAATGGGCTGCGTGTTTTCAAATCCATAATTCAATTTTCCTAAGGCAGCAGTTTAAATAAAATGAAAATGTAATCATTATTTACTTTAATTTACATTATTTACTGTCATTTTTTATGTGTAAAAAACATTAATATTATGTATTATTCACTTAAAAGCTTCCTCAAATCAAAATTGGGAGGTTTGATTTAAAAAAAAAATTTTTTGCTGTGAATAATGCTTTAAAGTGCCCCTATTATGCTATTTTCAAGGATCCTAATTTTGTTCTGGAGTCAGTTTACATCCAAGGTCAAAAAACACTTTAATTCTCATAATATCCATTGCAGCATCACCTCTATTCTCACAGTGTCTGAAACGATTCGATAAAGGATTCTCTAAACCCCTCCTTTCCGAAGATCTTCCCCCGCTCTGATTGGTCAGATGACCCAGTGTGTTGTGATTGGTCGATTGCGCATCGCGGAAACCAAATTCCCATTACCATATCTGAATTTCAGCTCCGGAGGCTTCCTCAGTGCTTGATACACAGTAATATGAACAGTAGCAATGGCGTCGGTTTTAATGGGGTGGCATTTTGCAATTTTTTTTTTTTACAAATCTTCATAGATTTGAGCAGGAAGTCAGACAGGAATTACTAACGACTCGTTTCAGTTCTTTCTTTTGGGAGATAATAACTCCATTTATCATGCAAACTGATCTTTCAAACTTTACAGGGCTTTTACATTCACAAACGGCTATATTATACACTGCATGAAAGGTATCCGAAAAAGCATAATAGGGGTACTTTAAAATTCTGTCTGTTCTGTCGCCACACAAAGCTTTTGTATGGCTTTAGAACATTCAGAATATAGCACACACATTGTATGCACTAGAGGATTTTGTGGTATTTTTATGTGAGCCAAGCCGTGTCTCTGGCAACGCGCCAGTTCCATTTCACTTGCGTCCTCACAAAGCTTTGTCATTTGTATGTGTTTTAAGGCCTGCCAGTTTGAACATTGAAGCGATTTTAGACCATCAGATGTGTATTATGTTGAACTAATGCCTGATATATTGTGAAAAGCGAACACTCAGACAGTAGTTCGCACATCACGTGAAGATCGCGCGCAGAGAGCAGCGCAGAAACGCAGTGTCAACACTGCCCTGTGATTTATCACTAAAGAAGTTTAGAAACTCAACCGTCATAGCATATATTTTAATACCGTTTGAAGTAAGTACACACCACAGCTTCATAATGAATGGAGACGGTATGACTTATTCACACACACAATCCCTCTCTCGTTAATGCATTCAAATAAATGTAATGTAGGCCTACTGTGCTAATTTATCTGATGTACAACACACAGAAATCTGCCCCCCTAGACAAAAAATGCTGAAAGTGAACCATCCTTCAAGTATTTTAAAATCACAAAGAAATGCACTTTCATTAGAAAACAATATCCCACCTTTAATAGTAGAAAATATTTACAGTAAAAACCTGATCAGTGAACTATGAGGGCAAAAAAAGGAAAAAAAAAAAAAAGAGCAAAATAATCGTTCATTAATCGTAAAGGAGGTAAAATGTTCAATTAATTGAGATTTTTATTTTTGGTCAAATGGTTACAGCCCTAGAAAATATTGAAAATATATAAAACAATTCTTTACATTACTAGTAATCTACACTCACCTAAAGGATTATTAGGAACACCTGTTCAATTTCTCATTAATGCAATTATCTAATCAACCAATCACATGGCAGTTGCTTCAATGCATTTAGGGGTGTGGTCCTGGTCAAGATAATCTCCTGAACTCCAAACTGAATGTCAGAATGGGAAAGAAAGGTGATTTAAGCAATTTTGAGCGTGGCATGGTTGTTGGTGCCAGACGGGCCGGTCTGAGTATTTCACAATCTGCTCAGTTACTGGGATTTTCACGCACAACCATTTCTAGGGTTTACAAAGAATGGTGTGAAAAGGGAAAAACATCCAGTATGCGGCAGTCCTGTGGGTGAAAATGCCTTGTTGATGCTAGAGGTCAGAGGAGAATGGGCCGACTGATTCAAGCTGATAGAAGAGCAACTTTGACTGAAATAACCACTCGTTACAACCGAGGTATGCAGCAAAGCATTTGTGAAGCCACAACACGCACAACCTTGAGGCGGATGGGCTACAACAGCAGAAGACCCCACCAGGTACCACTCATCTCCACTACAAATAGGAAAAAGAGGCTACAATTTACATGAGCTCACCAAAATTGGACAGTTGAAGACTGGAACAATGTTGCCTGGTCTGATGAGTCTTGATTTCTGTTGAGACATTCAGATGGTAGAGTCAGAATTTGGCGTAAACAGAATGAGAACATGGATCCATCATGCCTTGTTACCACTGTGCAGACTGGTGGTGGTGGTGTAATGGTGTGGGGGATGTTTTCTTGGCAAACTTTAGGCCCCTTAGTGCCAATTGGGCATCGTTTAAATGCCACGGCCTACCTGAGCATTGTTTCTGACGATGTCCATCCCTTTATGACCACCATGTACCCATCCTCTGATGGCTACTTCCAGCAGGATAATGCACCATGTCACAAAGCTCGAATCATTTCAAATTGGTTTCTTGAACATGTCAATGAGTTCACTGTACTAAAATGGCCCCCACAGTCACCAGATCTCAACCCAATAGAGCATCTTTGGGATGTGGTGGAACGGGAGCTTCGTGCCCTGGATGTGCATCCCACAAATCTCCATCAACTGCAAGATGCTATCCTATCAATATGGGCCAACATTTCTAAAGAATGCTTTCAGCACCTTGTTGAATCAATGCCACATAGAATTAAGGCAGTTCTGAAGGCGAAAGGGGGTCAAACACAGTATTAGTATGGTGTTCCTAATAATCCTTTAGGTGAGTGTATATTGACAAAAGTATTGGGACACCCCTTCTAAATCATTGAATTCAGGTGTTCAATCACTTCCATGGCCACAGGTGTGTATAAATCAAGCTCTAGGCATGCAGACGCTTCTACACACATTTGTGAAAGAATGGGTCGCTCTCAGGAGCTCAGTGAACTCAAGCGTGGTACCGTGAGAGCAAGTTTGGTGTGGAGGAACTTGACTGGCCTGCACAGAGTCCTGACCTCAACCCGATAGAACACTGTGGTGAGCAGCGAGGCCGAGGGACCGCGAGGGCGGGACGAGGCGGCGCTCATCAGAGAGGATGAGCGCCAGCTGTGAGCCAGCGATCTCGGCTCTCGCGGAGGAGTGAGGGACTATAAAGGACGAGCGACGACAGTGAGGGACGAGAGAGGACCAGGCCTGGATTTTATGTTGTATTTTATTTATGTTTTGTTATGTGTTGCTGCAGTCGACCGTGAGGGGCTGCAGCTTATTATTTTCATTTGTATTTGTTTGTATGTAGGCGACAGTCGACCGTGAGGGGCTGTCGCCGCCATTTTAGTTTGTTTGTTTAATTAAAACTTCTTTTGATTGTTCGCCGGTTCCCGCCTCCTTCTTCCCGTACAAACATACCTTACTACAGTGGTGCCGAAACCCGGGAGGAAGGAGGGACGCGCTGTCGAAGAGCCCTCGCAGCTGAGGGGGATCGCGGTGCCGCGGAGTTCGGGCACCGCGGAGGAATGAAGTCCGCGAGCGGCTGCCCGAAGCGTTGGTGCTGGAGCGGATGAAGGTCGGTGGGACGAAGAGCTCGCTGCCGTGCCCCTGGGTCGAGGTGGGGTGGCGGCCGTCCTAGAGGGAGCGCGGAGGAGTCACCGGCGTTCGCCGTGGGCCGGAGCCTGTATCCCTCCGCCGTGTAGGGGAGGGGCAGGGAGCGCGCGGGACTCGCTGCCGGCTGCCCTCGACAGGAGGAGCCACCGCCGGCCGCCAGGGGGCGGAGGAGCGTCGAGCCGTCCACCGGCCGTCCAGTACCACCGCATGGCACCGCGAGGAAGAGCCTCTCGGCTGGCTGAGGACCGAGCGGCAGTGTGTCTGGGAACCGGACCAGAATTTTTTTTTTTTTTTCTCCTCTCTCCACTCTCTCGTCTCTGTCGCTCCTCATGTTACTCGCTCCGTTCTCTCACCTTGCTGTTCTTACCCCCAGGTCCCGCGGCCGCCGTGATCGGCCCCCCCGGGGAGGGGGGGGGGGGGGGGAGTAGAGCGCAGTCTCGAGGGTACCCCCCGGCCTGCAAAGGGCGTTGGGGGTATGTGGTGAGCAGCGAGGCCGAGGGACCGCGAGGGCGGGACGAGGCGGCGCTCATCAGAGAGGATGAGCGCCAGCTGTGAGCCAGCGATCTCGGCTCTCGCGGAGGAGTGAGGGACTATAAAGGACGAGCGACGACAGTGAGGGACGAGAGAGGACCAGGCCTGGATTTTATGTTGTATTTTATTTATGTTTTGTTATGTGTTGCTGCAGTCGACCGTGAGGGGCTGCAGCTTATTATTTTCATTTGTATTTGTTTGTATGTAGGCGACAGTCGACCGTGAGGGGCTGTCGCCGCCATTTTAGTTTGTTTGTTTAATTAAAACTTCTTTTGATTGTTCGCCGGTTCCCGCCTCCTTCTTCCCGTACAAACATACCTTACTAAAACACCTTTGGGATAAATTAGAGCGGAGACTGAGAGCCAGGCCTTCTCATCCAACATCAGTGTCTGACCTCACAAATGCGCTAGAAGAATGTTCCCATAAACATGCTCTCACTAATCCTTGTGGAAAGCCTTCCCAGAATTGTTGAAGCTGTTATAACCGCAAAGGGTGGGCCGACTACATATTAAACCCTACGGATTAAGAATGGGATGTCATTAAAGTTCATGAGCATGTAAAGGCAGGCGTCCCAAAACTTTTGGCCATATAGTGTAGTTGCATGCTGAGAATCTGTTTCCATAGAGTTTGTTCTGAATAGAATGCGAATAAATAAAGGATATGTAATGGCAGAACCCTGATGTTCCTTATGCTCATATCCAAAGAAATTTGACACATAATATGGCATATTAGCTCACAGATAGCTCTTTGTAATAGCATGCATTTGTTTGGTGCATATCCAAGGTCCTGACTGAATGATCATAACTGTCCGGGCGTGTGTTGAATGGAGCCAATAAAGCAAGTGGGTCGATAACACACACATACACACACTTTCATTATCGCACGCTGCACTGAAGCTGCACAGATTGGCTGCATCATTTCAGAAAATGGAGAAAATGAGCTGCCATTCCTGCATGAACGAGTTGATTTATTCTGCTGTGTTTGTTTCTAATTCAAACCCGATGATGATGTGTGTGATTGTTTTAAATGCAGAGGGGTTTTTTTTTCAGGAGATGCGCAGGGCATTTTGGTTAAGTTCTCCACTCGTGCATGAATTCCTAACGACTCAAGCGCAGATCTCATGCCTGCTGTTGCAGAGACGTGTTTATGCTGCAAATGTACTATTAAAAAAAACCCTCACATCTTGACTATGGCACTCTGTTGATATTCTCCCTTTGAATCGGTTTATTTGTCTCTTAAAGGAGCAGCAGAGAGTCTGTAATACCTGCACCGCTGCATCTTGGCAAGCTGGGCCATATGTTCAATAAGTTAATTAAAATGTTACGAGCTTTTGCAGCACCACAATGAAATCAGATTTCGTGTAATGAAGGCTATTAATATTCCAATATGGCAGGGAGTTTGGAATCACAGAGCCGGGATCAGTGGAGGGAAGAGAACTGCAGAATAACAGCGGCACATTCATTCATCCTCATTTTTGCTCCGTTATGCATGTGAGTGCTTGTGTGTGTTTGTGTGAGTGTGTGTGTGTGTGTGTGTGTGTGTGTGTGTGTGTGTGTGTGTGTGTTGTCTGGCACGTATATGCAATTACACAAGCGTGTATGATGAATTTCTTTAACACCTCAAAGCCAGCACAAAGAACTCCTCACATGTCAGAAAGCACAAGTCACTTAAGTTGTTCTCTGAGCGGAGAGGGAAAATGAAGCATAATCCTTCCCGCTGTGCTCAGGCCTGTTTGCACACTTCACCTGAAAATAACTCCTAATTGGCCCAGTTGTGTCTCTGTGAAGTGAGCTGGATTTATGCAGCGCTTGATAAGGCAAGGATCACAATTATAGCTTTACTTGCAGTTCGGTATTTGAACAAATCCTTAACCTATTGAACTTCATTGTGTAACTCATCTACAGACATGCTACAGACATGAATGGTGCATCAAATCATGTAGTATGTTGAGTAGAAGTGGAGAGACTTCGCATGTTTTGCCCATGCCACACTGCAAGACCCAAACCATTTGAGAAAACCAATTGCCTTAATAGGAATGTGTTTCGTTTTAATTGGTAGGCCTAACTATGCAGTAGTAGCTTGATAAGTGAGTAGTACATTAACACTTAAGCTTGTTTCCGTATGAATTAATAGTAGTAGCTGATCTAAGTACGTAATATTCAATTTAGGACTAAGATCGTTCCTTAATAGGTAATCAATAATTGCGATGAGATTAGCCCATAGACTGTAAATAAATATGGACGTAGTGTCCGTGACGTCACCCATAGGATTCTGAAGAGCAGTTTTGAAGCGTAAAGTAGGGACGAGATGGCCGTTGCCATCTTGGCAGCGCGTCACTCCCGGAGAACAGAAAATGGGCAAAGAGGTGGGACGTGGACAGAGCTGAAGTGATGCGATGACTAACAGACAACAGATAAACGGCTATCCACCTGTCACTCAAAGTGGCCACGCCCTTAATTATGCAGAACTTTAAGGCTTTATATAATGTAAACGAATGAGTTATAAAAAAATCACCCCCTCACAGTTGTCGTGAAGGGCAAAATTAGCCGTATAGACCAAAACCACAATTGGTACCAGACTGCAAACGTGCTTTTCTGCTGTAAAGTTGGGCATTTTTACATGGAGCTCAATGAGATTCTGCTCCTTCTAGAGCCTGTCTCTAGTGGCCAGTCGATGAATTGCAGTTTAAGTCACTTCCGTATTGGCTTCAAGAGAAACTGCGGGAGGTTGCCGCTTGGATTAGCCTCATTAATAACTATCAACTAACTATGTAAAAAAAAAAAAAAAAATTCACAAAATTCTAACATTTCACTGAAGTAAAACAATTGAAAGTGGGGGATCTCATAATCTCATTATGAAATGTTTTTCTCTGGTTCACGTTGGCACCCAATTTTTGCAATGTACTTTTCCCATAACAGAGTCTTCTTCTATAATGCCTGATGAGTTTGGAGATCAGAGAGCATTCCTTCATACAGAATCTCTCCAGATCCTTCAGATTCACAGCTTCTTCTCTTCAGTTCACCCCACTCATTCTCTATAGGGTTCAGGTCAGGGGACTGGGACGGTCATGGCAGAAGCTTCATTTTGTGCTCATGCAGTGACACATTTGTGTGTTGATTTTGATGTTTGTTTTGGATCTTTGTCCTGATGGAAGATCCAACCACGGCCCATTATTAATCTCAAGATGGCGCCGAGGATGGCTGCTACGTTGCGAGCTCCGCTGGAACATTGTAGTTTTTTGTTTGTTCTGTTTATAGTTTTTGTGTTTTTCGTCTTGGATGTTGTCTGCCTTACTAAGTACGACAGACAGACACTTTTGGACATTGGTTCGGCAATCGCACACCGAAAACCGGACTTTAAATTCTTCAGTGACGACACGCTGCTTACAAACACAGCAGCGGAACCCTTTGTCTGGACGGCCCGACCACGCAAACGCGGCCGGAGAAGAGGGAAGAGAGCCGGCGTACTTATCAGAGTAAGACGCCGCGCAAACCGACCCCCGCTTCCCAGTATTTTACTGGCTAATGTTCAGTCTCTGGACAATAAACTCTGCGAGCTGAGAGCGCGGATATCTTTCCAACGAGAGACGAGGGACTGCTGCATTATCTGCCTTACAGAAACCTGGATGTCCGCTGAGATTCCAGATTCGGCCATCGAAACCACGGGGTTCTCCGTGCATCGAATGGACAGAGAAAAAGATCTCTCAGGGAAAAGCAAAGGCGGGGGTGTATGTTTTATGATCAACCGATCCTGGTGTGATCAGAGGAACATACATTCTATCAAGTCTTTCTGTTCTCCTGATCTGGAATTTCTCATGGTTCTGTGCCGACCATTCTGGCTACCGAGGGAATTCACCGCGGTCATCATCACAGCTGTGTATATTCCCCCGCAAGCCGACACAGACCGGGCACTAAAGGAACTGTATAGGACAGTGAGTGAGCAGGAAACCGCGCATCCTGACGCTGCGTTTATTGTGACCGGAGACTTTAACAAAGCCAACTTCAAGCGCATCGCACCTAAATACCACCAACATGTTAACTTCAACACGCGAGGGAACCGTGTTTTAGACCACTGTTACTCCCCCTTCAAGGATGGATACAAATCACTCCCACGCCCACCATTCGGCAAATCAGATCACGCGTCAATCCTCCTTTTGCCCGCTTATAGGCAGAGACTCAAACAGGAAGCACCCGCCCTCAGAACCATCCAGTGCTGGTCGGATCAATCAGATTCTATGCTACAGGACTGTTTTGATCACGCGGACTGGGAGATGTTCCGGTCGGCCTCTGATGACGACATCGAGGTCTACGCTGATAGCGTAACGTGTTTCATCAGGAAGTGCGTAGATGACGTTGTTCCGACCAAAACAATTCGGCTGTACCCTAACCAGAAGCCGTGGCTAAACGGGGATGTTCGCGCGGCACTCAATGCGCGAACCTTCACCTTTAACTCCGGTAATGCGGAGGAGCATAAACAAGCAAGTTATGCCCTCCGGAAAACCATCAGAGCAGCAAAACGGCAGTACAGGGACAAGATTGAAGGACAGTTCAACACCACCGACTCCAGAAGCATGTGGAGGGGAATTAACACCATCACGGACTATAAAGGGAACACAAACTCCACCGTGAACACCGCTGCCTCTCTCCCGGACGAGCTCAACACCTTCTATGCTCGCTTTGAGGGAACTAACACCGCCCTCGCGGAGAGAGAGCTCGCGGCTGAAGATACAGAGGTTAGTGCACTCTCCGTATCTGTAGCGGATGTAACCCGATCCTTCCGGTGGGTGAACGTCCGTAAAGCTGCGGGTCCAGACGGCATTCCCGGCCGTGCGATCAGAGCGTGCGCAAACCAACTGGCTGGAGTTTTCACGGACATTTTTAACCTGTCCCTCTCCCTGTCTGTGGTCCCCACATGCTTCAAAACGTCCACCATTGTGCCTGTACCTAAGCAGTCAAAAACCACCTGCTTAAACGACTGGCGTCCTGTTGCTCTGACCCCCATCATCAGCAAATGCTTTGAAAGAATAGTCAGAAACCACATCTGCTCTGTTCTCCCCCCCTCACTGGACCCACTGCAGTTTGCATACCGCACAAACCGTTCCACTGACGATGCCATTTCATCCACTATACACACTGCTCTCTCCCACCTGGAAAAGAGGAACACGTATGTGAGAATGCTGTTTGTGGACTACAGCTCAGCATTCAACACCATTGTGCCCTCCATACTTGACATTAAACTCCGGGCTCTAGGCTTAAACAGCCTGTTATGCAGCTGGATCCTGGACTTCCTGTCAAACAGACGCCAGGTGGTCAGAATGGGCAGTAACATCTCCTCATCACTGACTCTCAACACTGGAGCCCCTCAGGGTTGTGTTCTCAGCCCACTCCTGTACTCCCTGTACACACATGACTGTGTGGCTACCCACAGCTCCAACACCATCATCAAGTTTGCTGACGATACGACGGTGGTAGGTCTTATCACCGACAATGATGAAACGGCCTACAGAGAGGAGGTGCACACTCTGACACGGTGGTGTCAGGAGCACAACCTCTCCCTCAACGTCAGCAAGACCAAGGAGCTGGTGGTCGACTTCAGGAGGAATGAGAGTGAACACCGCCCCATCACCATCGATGGAGCACCGGTGGAGAGAGTCAGCAGCTTCAAGTTCCTCGGTGTCCACATCACAGAGGAACTCTCATGGTCCGTCCACTCCGAGGCCGTTGTGAAGAAGGCTCATCAGCGCCTTTTCTTCCTGCGACGGCTGAGGAGGTTTGGAATGAACCGCCACATCCTCACACGCTTCTACAGCAGCACCATCGAGAGCCTGCTGACTGGCTGCATCACCACCTGGTACGGCAACAGTACCGCCCGCAGCCGCAAAAGCCCTGCAAAGGGTAGTGCGCACGGCCAGCTGCATCATCGGAGGTGAGCTTCCCTCCCTCCAGGACATTTACGCCAGGCGGTGTGTGAAGAGAGCTCAGAGGATCATCAGAGACTCTAGCCACCCGAACCATGGGCTGCTCTCACTGCTGCCATCAGGCAGACGGTACCGCAGCATCAGAACACGCACCAGCCGACTTCAGAACAGCTTCTTCCCACAAGCAATCAGACTACTTAACTCCTGATCCATCAGGATCATAACACACACTGGACAGAATATCACTCCGCACAACCCACTGTAGATACACACACATTATATACACATTTATGTATCATTTATTATTTATCATTTATCATATAGCACCTATTGTACATAATTGGATCTCTACTGTGAATAATAATGTATACTGTACATTGTATATTATTATTATTATTATTATAGCGTAATGTATGTTTAGTGTATATTGTTTAAAGTATATGTATATTGTAAGTATGTGTATATTGGCTAAAGCTGTGAGAACTACACTCACATTGTGTAAATTATTTATTGTTTATTGTAGAGTTTACTGTGCTGTGAGTAATTGTGGGCGCATCAGATGTGTAATCTGTTGTTGCTTAAATGTTGTACATGTCATGTCGTGACTGCTATGTTGCTCGGAACTGCACCAAGAATTTCACCTGCTGTTGCACTTGTGTATATAGCTGTGTGACAATAAAGTGATTTGATTTTGATTTGATTTTTTTTTATAAGATTTCTAGCAGAGGCCGTCGGGTTTTGATTTTCTATCTGTTGGTATTTGCTAGAATCCATGATAGCATGTATCTAAACAAGATGTCCAGGACCTCCAGCAAAAAAAATAAGCCCATGACATTAAAGATCCAGTGGTATATTTAACCGTGGTCATGGGGTATGTTTTATCCCTGTTTGCACCAAACCCATCTGACCCCAAAACTCAACTAATCTCTGTGATCCTCGGAGAGTCTTTTTTTTTTAATTGGAGCGTCAGCATCTGCGAACTCAGACATGCGTAAGTACCGATCTTTTATACCCAGGTATTAGAATGTGATTGGATAGATAAAGTTGAAGTGACTTGACAATTAAGTCTTCCCGGCAGAACTTATTCTAGAACAATATTACGTAAATCCTATTGATGTTATAATTTTTTTTAACTTGAATAAAGTTAAACAAATGTAGTAATAAAGCACATTTTTGATTCATTTAGTTTTTTGTCATCCCTGTATCCATTAAGTTAAATTTGAGAGCCAGTGTTTATTATTTTTTTGTGTTTTCATAAAACTAACATAAAACTTTATAAAATAAAAGCAATTTTAATAATGAGCCATTTTAAAAACCCAGAAGCAGAAACGATGTTAACTTTTTATTTTAATTAGTTTGGCCATTATAATATACAGTAGTAGTTTTATTCACAATCTCTTTCAAATAATAATAATAATACTTTAAAAAAAATGTATTGTTTGTTATTACATGGCTTGGTTGAATTCGAATGTGGAATGCGCTGCTTAGTATAACAGACCGTTTGCATGAAAAACAGCGCGTTGCTATGGACGCAGGATTCTAACCGCAGAGACGAAACAGACTATTTTCTTTAGCGGAAGCAATACAAATCATTTTTAAATCAATAAACTCCTTTTTAAATCAATATTTTGTGTCAAATTATTGATTTATTTGGTAGGCTGCCATGTAATAAGCGGGATAATGTATAGCGAGGCGGTTGTTATAGCGAATACAACCCCTTCAGACTGATTTAAGATCCCTCCGCTTCGGGCTCCTAAACAGCCTGTCGGCGTTGTATTCGCTATAACAACCGCCTCGCTATACATTATACCTTACCAATCGCAAGACATCTTATAGGGGGGGCACCTGGGGTGGCCAATCGAATTTCAGGGGGGGCCGGTGCCCCCCCTGGCCACCACGTAGACACGCCCCTGCTAGTTCCTGGGGAAAGTTCCCACGGTGGAAACGCGGCTTTTGATGAACTGGAGGAACCAGTTCACCAAATCCGACGGAACCGTCTCAAACAGTTTGTGGCTTGAGTCAGCGCAGATCCACAAGTTACTCAATCATCACTTTCGGATGTGCCGGACAGTCACTCCGTCCCTGATAATCAGCAACACTGTTGCACAGGCAAGCACCACTCATATTTTCATCCATATGTGCAGATTCATTCAAATATATGAGCATGTGCATTGCTGTCAGTTCATGAAATTGCACATACACCAAAAAAATGTCATATGCATGTAAATCCTGGAAGTCATTTAATTCCAGTGATGGCATTCCTCCAGGTAATCTAACATCCTTCGACGCTCTCTGCATTTTCCCCATCTAATGCTCGAGGCTGTTTAAAATGGCCCCTGCTGTTTTTTTCCCCCCTCTTGCCTTCTTCTCGCTCTCCTGTCCTTTAATGCATTGTTTGAATTTGCTTCACTTAAAGCCTCGCAGGGCTGCCACAATGCACCTGACACCCTCACAATGGTGCTTTTGTTACCTTGTATTAGACAGGGAAGGCAGCTAACCTTTCCCCCTCAATCCTTTCATCTCCCTCCCAGAACCACCTGAGCTCAGAGCCTGACGAGTCTTTCTTCAGAGAGGGGGAAAGATAACTCAGTCCAGGCAGAATGCAACTGGATTACGCACTGCAACAGTTTTAAAATGGAATGTCTGCTTGTTAAAATTGTATCATTCTAAAATGTCATGAAATTAATTATAAAATGTTAATATGCAGCCATTCTCTTGGACAATGATGTAAGCTCAAAAACCTAATGAGCTGACTTGCTCTACGCAGCATCCTAACAGAAATGGAAACTCAAAAGTGATCGATCTGGAATGCCCAATCTGTGCGTCGTACAACTAGCACTGCTGCACAGGAGAGTTTACTCACAACGGAGTATTATTGCATTTTGCAAAGCTGATGATGTGATATTTGAATAAGCATACAAATGCACAGCATTAATGGATCGGAAGTGATAGTTAAGACATTGCTGTTATGTTTGACATTTAAAAGTTTCTGTAATGTTGAAGTTTGTGTGGTTACCATTGTGCTGAAGAGGTAAACACTACATTGACTCTATAAGCATTGACTGTGCTAATGCCAGTGACAATAATATCTTACTTGTTCATTATATATACATGTTAAATACTGTAAGTTGTGATAGCTGTTGATTTGAACTGAAATAGATAAGATTAATTGGTTCCAGGGCTACAACTCTGGTAGTAATCAACTTAAAAAATTCAGTTTATGCTACAAGCTTGTTGAGTTGTCATAACTCAAAACAACTTGATGCAATCTGTTGCATTATGTTGTTGTTGAGCCAGCACATTATTTTTTAGAGTGTAGGCTGACTATATCACCAAAACTATTCACCCTGAATGCAGCATAAATTTTGACAGCCACATTCTCATTTGGTCTGCTTGTGTCTTGCCACTGTGGGTTTCCTAGCATGATGCCTTAAAATGATGCCTCACTAGGTTTCGTAACAGAGCCATAATGTTTGGAATGGAAGAAATCTGTTCATTCTATCTCCTACCCTAAACACAACCCTCACAGAAAACTTTCTGCATTATTTTTACATCATTTATTATGATTAATAAGCTGTCCTCATGGGGACGGCCACACACACACACACACACACACACACACACACACACACACACACACACACACACACACACACACACACACGCGTCTATTTCATTATCTTTGTGGGGTAATGCCCCCTCAGAGTTTTGAGCCAAATGGATTTGAATGGAGCTTCGAGAAAACAATAAAATGTATATTGAATTTGATAATTAAGCTTTTGAAGTGCAATCACACCTGTGTGATTATAATGTTCAGTGCGTCACGTCATCAACTGCTAAATTTAAATCTGCAATTACGCTTTGGCTGGCACTGAGCCAGAGACAGCAGCACTCATCATATATCATAACTGCTCAGTGTTTTCAAACATATTATTTTATGTTACTGTCTGACATTTAAATACAGATAAGTAATAGCAAAAAACATTTGTCTATGGAAGCGACAATAAACCTTTCAAATAGCCTATGATTTGATGACGTGTTTTATTGATATCTTCTACACATTGCGTAGGTAACTACAAAGTTTACTTTAATCTTGGAATATTGTAGGTAGAAAATGAATAGTGTCCCAAAGTTACTTCTGAAGCTATATTTCACTGCGCAGATGGTTGGGGGTTAACAATGCCCAATTGGCACTAAGGGGCCTAAAGTGTGCCAAGAAAACATCCCCCACACCATTACACCACCACCACCAGCCTGCACAGTGGTAACAAGGCATGATGGATCCATGTTCTCATTCTGTTTACGCCAAATTCTGACTCTACCATCTGAATGTCTCAACAGAAATCGAGACTCATCAGACCAGGCAACATTTTTCCAGTCTTCAACTGTCCAATTTTGGTGAGATTGTGCAAATTGTAGCCTCTTTTTCCTATTTGTAGTGGAGATGAGTGGTACCTGGTGGGGTCTTCTGCTGTTGTAGCCCATCCGCCTCAAGGTTGTGCGTGTTGTGGCTTCACAAATGCTTTGCTGCATACCTCGGTTGTAACAAGTGGTTATTTCAGTCAAAGTTCCTCTTCTATCAGCTTGAATCAGTCGGCCCATTCTCCTCTGACCTCTAGCATCAACAAGGCATTTTCGCCCACAGGACTGCCGCATACTGGATGTTTTTCCCTTTTCACACCATTCTTTGTAAACCCTAGAAATGGTTGTGCGTGAAAATCCCAGTAACTGAGCAGATTGTAAAATACTCAGACCGGCCCGTCTGGCACCAACAACCATGCCACGCTCAAAATTGCTTAAATCACCTTTCTTTCCCATTCTGACATTCAGTTTGGAGTTCAGGAGATTGTCTTGACCAGGACCACACCCCTAAATGCATTGAAGCAACTGCCATGTGATTGGTTGATTAGATAATTGCATTAATGAGGTGTTCCTAATAATCCTTTAGGTGAGTGTATAGTCCTAATATTCTTAATTCTGGAATAGCGACAAATGCATTAATAATGTATGTTCTCACTTCCATAATTCAAAATAATAATTGGATATGATGGCAGTAATTACAGTGAAAGCTAGAGTACAGTTTTATTCTAATAATAACCATCAAGTGGTGCCTCAAAAATACTATTACGTGCATGATGCCCCTGCTCTCCGTAGACGTAATGGTTTGTATACTGTACAAACTGTATATTCTCTCCCATTACACTAACCCTAACACTAAACCTACCCATCACACAAAACTTTCTGCATTTTTACATAAAAAAAAAAAAAACTTAATTCTGTATCATTTATAAGCTTGTTTCCTCATGAGGACCTCAACCACACGAGTCCCCATGAGTCAGTGTGCATTCAGGTTGAAGTCCCCACCGGGATAGAAAAACATTTACACACACACACACACACACACACACACACACACACACACACACACACACACACACACACACACACACACACACACACACACACACACACACACACACACACACACACACACACACACACACACACACACACACTGAGGAAAATAAGTATTTGAACACCCTGCTATTTTGCAAGTTCTACCACTTAGAAATCATGGAGGGTGTGAAATTGTCATCGTAGGTGCATGTCCACTGTGAGAGACATAATCTAAAAAAAAAAATCCCGAAATCACAATATATGATTTTTTAACCATTTATTTGTATGATACAGCTGCAAATAATTATTTGAACACCTGAGAAAATCAATGTTAATATTTGGTAGAGTAGCCTTTGTTTGCAATTACAGAGGTCAAACGTTTCCTGTAGTTTTTCACCAGGTTTGCACACACTGCAGGAGGGATTTTGGCCCACTCCTCCACACAGATCTTCTCTAGATCAGTCAGGTTTCTGGCCTGTCACTGAGAAACACGGAGTTTGAGCTCCCTCCAAAGATTCTCTATTGGGTTTAGGTCTGGAGACTGGCTAGGCCACGCCAGAACCTTGATATACTTCTTACAGAGCCACTCCTGTGTTATCCTTCGGGTCATTGTCATGTTGGAAGACCCAGCCTCGACCCATCTTCAATGCTCTAACTGAGGGAAGGAGGTTGTTCCCCAAAATCTGGCAATACATTGTATGGGGTGGACAGGTGTCTTTATGCAGCTAACGACCTCAAACAGGTGCATCTAATTTAGGATAATAAATGGAGTGGAGGTGGACATTTTAAAGGCAGACGAACAGGTCTTTGAGGGTCAGAATTCTAGCTGATAGACAGGTGTTCAAATACTTATTTGCAGCTGTATCGTACAAATAAATAGTTAAAAAATCATACATTGTGATTTCTGGATTTATTTTTAGATTATGTCTCTCACAGTGGACATGCACCTACGATGACAATTTCAGACCCCTCCATGATTTCCAAGTGGGAGAACTTGCAAAATAGCAGGGTGTTCAAATACTTATTTTCCTCACTGTATGCGTGTTCCTACCTAACCATATTTTGGGGACAAAATTGAGCTAAACCTTACAAAAACTCCTAAAGCTTCTATTTTCATAACAATAAAGTAGATACAGGTGGGGTTTTTTTTATTGTAAAAATGCAGAAAGTGTTGTGTTAGGGTTAAGGTGGGGGTTAGTGTTAGGTTATAGTATTTGCTATAGCTGCATCTAAAAACAATAGATGTCTATACAATGTCCCTATTTAGATAGCTAAGTAAATGTTGTTGTTGTGTGTGACTGAACGTTTTCCTAATGACTTGTGTAATCTAGCGGAGAGAAACCTGACCGCTCACCTTTCAGCGTCTCACCATCATTAGTGTTCTGACCACCCCAATTTTATCCCCAGAGGAAATCTATTTACCTGTGTGTGTGTGTGTGTGTGTGTGTGTGTGTGTGTGTGTGTGTGTGTGTTTCAGGAGTGATGAAGTCTTATATGCCAGTTTCTTTTGGAATCTGCATCTTTTGAAAAGTGTTTTATTGAGTTTGAGTTGGTGTGCAGTAGAGTTGAGTGGAGCTTGCGAGTGTGTGTGTGTGTGTGTGTGTGTGTGTGTGTGTGTGTGTGTGTGTGTGTGTGTGTGTGTGTGTGTGTGTGTGTGTGTAGGTAGACCACAGCTGCGCTCTCATACTCGTCTCCCTCTCTAATGAGGACCTTTTCCAGATGAAAGCCCTGCTACCGCTGCTGTTCCTGTCATAACCCATTCTACTGCTCTCCCTGCCAATCGAGGCCGACTGAAACCTCTCCAGGGCTCTGCCAGTTTAATCACACAACTGCCCGATTCCTTCAATCTTCCTCTTCAATTCCCTACGGCAAGACCCACTTCCCAAAACATGACTATATGCACTTGTACGGCCTATTCTTACAAATATGCACATACTCATACCATTCGTAACGAATTGACAATGTCTTAAATTCCAGTTCAATGGAGATAGCAAATAGGATGCAGAATTGCAATTCAAATTTGAAGGTGATGAAGTAGAATTACAATAAATTGAAATTCAAACCAATACATATAATTATAAATAATCGTCGTAGTAACGGATGGACAGACGGATAGATAGATCTGAATCTTTTTTATTCCCCAGCCTGTAATGTGGATGTCACATTTCTGTACTAAAATTAGTCACGCCAAACGTTTTTTACCTGGTGAGCCAGAAAATAAAAGCATTGCTTTGTCACATGGTGAATTTTTACTCTTGGTGTGATGTTTGCGGTTCAGGATGCAGTTCTGTCTTAAATATTAACATTTTACAACTTGCATTGCATTCAAGCTATGCATTTTTAGTTCATGCATTCCCTAGGAATCAAGCCCATGGCATTGCTGGCGTCATGCTTTACTGTTTTGCAAAATGAATATTTCACAGTAAAATGATTTCATTTCAGTGTGAATCAGCCTTTACACTCAGTGTGTGAGAATATAAATATCTTCTTGGTGAAATGATTTAGTCCAAGTCTTCTGTTGTATGGTAATTGATTCCAGTCTTATTGGTGAGTGTGGTGGGATTTTTTGCAGGATGCGCCTTTCTGTCTGGTCTATTTCTCTCTCTCTCCTCTGTTTTTGTCTCCATCCCCCACCACCTAAATCCCACTGCTGTCCATCACCTGTTCCGCTCCATTTCAATCGGCTGACGTTTCCATAAACATCCTCCCTTTCTCCTCGCTCCAGCTGGGCTGAATAGCTTTATTTGCTGCTGTTTTTCGCCACAGTTGGCTGACAGCGTAACCGCCTAAGTGGCGAGGTAACATTTGACTCCTTGCGCACCTTTGTACAAGTTGTTGTTCCCAGGGAGTGAAAGAAAACTCCCCTCCGTTTAGCATTTGACTAAAGCTAATTTACCCTTCGACCTTGTGCGCTAAAAGCTCGGAACTGCGGCGGACAAAGCGCCAGGTATCGGGTTTGGTCGGTTGCTGTTGTGAGGAGAACTCGATCCGTTCGGCCACCGGAGATTCTCAAGGACAGGTTGTTGTTGTCGTGGGAAACAGCAGCTGTTTCCAGATGAAGGTTTTTCAAAGCGCTCTGCTCCCGCTGAGAGGCTGGAGCCACCTGTCCGCCCCGCAACCAAAGCTGTCAACCTGAAAGGCCACCCCAGCATGCATGTCACGTCCAATCACCTTAGCATAAGCCACATTAAAGAGAGCAGCGTTGACAGACTTGTTAAGAAAATTTCGATCAATGCCGTCGTAATGGCCCGGTAATAGAGATTCTATTGGTCAAATGTCAAAGGTTAGGGAATCCACATATTTAGCACTTGGTGGCATCACTTCACAAATGAATGCTCAACATTCAGTGAGGTTTGTGAGACCATTTTAACAGCTATACAGTTCTAAAAATACTGTTCTGATGTTTTTTCGAGTATTGCCCTGTTTGACATCATAAAGGGTGGAATTACATGTATGTGCACAACAGACAAGCTACTGGAGCTCAAACTGCTTAAGAAGTTAATGCTGGTTCTGATAGAAAGGTGTCAGAATACACAGAGCATCTCAGTTTGTTGTGTATGGGGCGGCATAGCCCCAGGGTGCCCATGCTGACCCCTGTCCACCGCCAAAAGCACCAACAGTGGCACATGAGCATCAGAACTGGACCACAGAGCAATGGAGGAAGGTGGCCTGATGAATCACGTTTTCTTTTACATCATGTGGATGGCTGGGTGTGTGTGCGTGGCTTACCTGGGAAACACAAGGCACCAGATGCACTATGAAAAGAAGGCAAGCCGGCGGAGGCAGTGATGCTTTGGGCAATGTTCTGCTGGGAAACCTTGGGTCCTCATTCCATGTGGATGTTACTCTGACACGCACCACCTACCTAAGCATTGTTGAGACCATGTACAGCCTTTCATGGAAACGGTATTCCCTGGTGGCTGTGGCTCTTTCAGCAGATAATGCGCCGCCAAAAACACAAATGGTTCAGGAATGGTTTGAGGAGCGCAACAACGAGTTTGAGGTGTTGACTTGGCCTCCAAATTCCCCAGATCTCAATCCAATCGAGCATCTGTGGGATGTGCTGAACAAACAAGTCCAATTTAAAGGATCTGCTGCTAACATCTTGGAGGCAGATACCACAGCACACCTTCAGGGGTCTAGTGGAGTCCATGCCTCGACGGGTCAGGGCTGTTTTGGCAGCAAAAGGGGGACCAACACAATATTAGTTATGCCTGATCGGCGTATGGTACATGTAGTTATAACTTTAAATTATGCATAATTACATGCAACTAACCCTAATCCAAAATAATCCTAATCCCCAAACATATGTTGTCATGACATATGATCATCATTTTTCACAGTGTAATGTTAGCATATATAACCTTATTCTGCATAATTAAAATTTTTTCTTTGGAATATCATGATGCCACAATCAATAATTTACAATAATAAATAAATAGTTTTCCTCAATATCGTCTTTGTATGTGTGGCCTTAACTGTTGCTGGTTGCTCTGGGTCTACCTGCAAAAGTATTCAGTTAAATCCAGATCCCTCTTCTTATGGCATCGTAGATTAATTCTGACATGAGTGACTGACCGGTATTCTGGGTTTTCTCTGGCAGACGCGCTACTAGTTCAGATGTATTATTAGTTATTTATATCCCAATGTGCCAGTGTACAAACAAGGCCAACACAAAGAACATTAATAAAGATTTCAAAATAAACACAAGTGTGGCTATTTCACTGCATATGAAGGAAATTACAAGGAAATGAAAGAACAACTCAACCTGGATGCAGACAAAACATCAATTCACTTCAGCAATGCAGATCTTTGTTTTCACGCGCAGATCTAGGCATACAAATAGATTGGGTCCCACCTCACATGAGGCTCTCCCATGTCAACACTGTGTAAAACATAATGAATTCTCCATGTCCATCATTCTAATGGATTATGGGATACTTTATTATTATAGATGGTGATAAGCATGGCTTTGGACAGGATAAACCTCGTAATGAGCTTTAAGCTTCATGCAATTAATTTTCTTTTCACGAGGGGAAGAAAATTCCATGCATTGGGAACCGCGGCCTGTAATTAAATGTAACCTTGGTGGACTATTATACAGTAGGTAGTGCTGGATATGTCCGAAAGAAAGAAGTAAAGCGATTTGTGCTGTATGCATTGTGGGTGTGTGAGATGTTGTCCGCTAGCATCTTAGGCTGTTTCAAGTAACCCAATTCCATTTCTTACCTCCCATGTGGCACAGGTCGGATATGACCCAAAAGCACATGGATTCCGATCTTCTCGGATCATGTGGATATAAATCTGATATGAATTGAGTCGTACTCGTACGCCATTGAAAAAGCCATGGTGGCGAATGACGTCAACCGTGATCACATGACTCTCACTTGACTCATGACTTTCAATGGTGCAATGGAGGACAAAGGCTCAACTCAATGTTTTGCTGACCTTTAAAGACGGTGCAGAAAGCATCATTTCATCAGTATGTCTACCTTGGGTTGTTTCGCCAAGTGTGTAGTTTTAATGCATATATGGGTCACTTTAAAGAAGATTTAAACTGGTTGTCAAAAAAATGTCAGATCTAGTCAACACAATGGTATTGGCCATCAAGACCTGATGGAGAGAGTATTCAGTCATGTTAGATTATAGTATATAAGATTAGTTTGTTTCATCTCACTCATACCTGCAGCACACACTCTAAAAAAATGCTGGTTATAACCCAAATTTGGGTTAAATATGTCATTTGGGTTTTATATATAAAAGCCCCAACCATTGGGTTAAAAATGTCTTTTAAAAAAATGAACCCAACGGCTGGGTTTGTCCATGTTTGACCCACATTTGGATTGAAACAACCCAGCATTTTTTAGAGTGCATCTTTAGAACTAGAAGAAAAGATTGCTTAGATGTTGCTCAAGTACACTTTCAGAAAAAAAGGGTGATTGTAATCATAGGGGAACCTTTTTAAGTGCTATATAGCACCATCTTCAGTGGTTCTTCACCGGTTCTTTGACTAAGGTGCCATATAGCACCACTACCATATACAGAACCTGTTATGATATGGTGCTATATATCACCAAAAGTGGTTCCTCTATGATTACGACGAAGAACCATTTTTGGTACCATATAGAACCTTTTTTTTTTTAGAGTGCGGTACCCATTGCTCAAAAGGTACACTTTTGCACTTTTGTTCTTTTTAGGTACTAAGATGTACACTTTAGGTACTAATATATACCTTTAAGGTACCGATATGCACCCTTTAGGTAAAAGTGTACCTTTTTTATATATTGTATGTATGTATATATATATATATATGAAAGAATTATATTATGCTCATTAAGACAGTAAATACAGTTTTAAATACAGTAATATTCTGAAATATTATTACTACGGAGTAGTTACTAGATTGAACAGATTTGTATGGATACGGATTATTACTACTAGTAATACTACTACCTGAGAAACTTTGCATTCTCCCACAAAAACTTTTGTGCTCTTTGCACGTGAACGCAAAGTTTCTCAGGGAATGCAAAACATAGGGGCTCCATATATTAGTTTAATATTATTATTATTTTAATGCCACCTTTGATTGATATAAGGCATCCTTGTTGAATAAAAAAAAAATGGTAACACTTTACTTGAAGGGGTGTGCATAAGACATGACACCTTCATAATCATGACATGACGCATGTCTTGAATATGAAGGAGTTTGTATGCATGTTTATGACAACATTCATTAAGTGTCATTCGCTCAATTATGTCATTTTTAATGCAAAGATGACAATATTTGAGATGTCTTTGTTATGACAACTTGACTGGGACCCAGAGCAAAAAAGTGTTTTGAATTTAGTATTTTTTCATGTCATTACATTGTTTAGAGCATAAGAAACAAATGGAAAAAAGGAATCAGTTGTAAAAAATTAAAATAAAATTGCATGTATAGGCAAAAACAATGGGATTTCTTTTTCATTCACCAATCAATTTTTAGGTTTCAGGATGTTTTTTGAACAAACTTTGTTTAAAGATGATTCTGAACTATGTTATGACAGATATAATGAAATGCATTGATATACCATTTTACTTTATGCAATATGTGGGTAAACTGGCCATTCTTGGATTTTCCCATTCAATACAATGTATCTATACACTAGGGTGACCAGACGTCCCGAAAAATTCGGGACAGTCCCGAAATCTAAACTGTTGTCCCGAATCCCGAATCCCGAATCTGGCCCTAATTGTCCCGAAAATGATACTAAAGCAAAATCTTGAGTAGTTAGTCTGATAAACATTAAAAACTGTCTGCGGAGGTTGAGTCGTCCTGCAACCAGCCCCCGCCGGCTGCTCATTGGCTGCAGCATCTTTTTTCTAAGTTAAAAAAAAATACTGGCTAGTCGTGAATTTAGATATGCATTGATATTTGTTTTGTTTTGTTTGTTTTTTTAATGTTTTTTCATATGAATATATATTAAATTATAATTTACTGGTTTCAATAATGTCAATAACCAAGGAAGCACTACCTTTGTTTCACTTTGTTTTTGTTGTTTTCCTGTTTAAATGTAATCGGGGTGGGTTTAAATAAGTTGACTTCTACCCACTCCTTTTCGAGCAATAGTTGGATTTGTGTTGTTAAGAGTATGATGAATTTAAAGTCGTACAGACTAATCGAAATGCTTCTTTATTGCCTTTGTTATGTGTCTTTATATATTGCTCGAAATAAAATAATGTCATTCATTCATTCATTCATAAGCTAATTTTCACGTTGGCATGGCTGGTGTAGCTTACCGGAACCCCAACACGCTGCTAAAAAGCAAAAACGCCGCTGCAGGTACCGGGAGGAGTGGGTGGGGAAGTATCCATGGATTGCCACAGCCTTAAGCGATGAAAGTAAAGACATTACGACCTTTTTATCCCTTTTTTGTTTTAAGCCTGGATGAAGAGAGTGCAAGTTGCTGCAGCCGCGAGGAGGACAGTGATGCACGCGTAAAGAAGTGATTGATTGTTCGCGGCACTGTGTACAGAAAATACTTCACTACACAGTTATTTTCGTTAGCGTTAGGCTATACAGAAAGGTCTGATTTACGCACTGTTACTTACAGCAGTCATAGTTTTTTTCTTTTTTCTTTTCACAATGGCATTTGAGTTCTTGATTTTAATGTTGTTTTTTTGTGGCAGACTACAGACTAATGACAGACTGTTGACCTTTGAATAAAATAAAAAAAATCTATCTCCAATCTCATCTGGTCACCCTACTATACACTGCATATCATTTGCATATTAATGTGTTCTTGGTGCAACATGTAATGAAAAGTGTAATAATTGGAGTAATAATTGGCAACATTTTCATAATAATATCTAATATTTAATAGGAATATTGATAAGTAATTTCTTTCCCTATTCACTTGTTATGTCTCCAAAATGCCTGATAAACATGATTTACGTCCTGGTGTCCTCTACAGTGGTCATTTATTAAATCAATGCCCTGTTTTGTAACAGAAAGTCATATTTTGATTAGAAACCCCATAACTTTTTCCTGAGATGTTGATTTATAACAAACATTTTGAATATTAATCCAATTTAAATTTTAATTAAAAAATATTATCATATTTCTGTAAGAGTGCTAAACATTAATGTCAGCCGTTTTTTTAAAGACCAAGAAGTTGTTGTCCTGGTGAAACCTCCAAACATTTGGCATCTCTGCAAAGCCCCGAATGTGCTCTTTACAGGACATCCCGACTGTGACATGTGATATGTATCATGTCGGAGAAATTCACTAAAATATAATGTCCACTACAGCAGACAAAAGTCTATTCCTGGGTCCCAGGAGGTTAATACATCATAACCTGTCATAAACATGACATAGCAGATTAATTGTCAAACGTAAGTATTCAAATATTAAATTTTATCCACATTAAGTGTTAATACTCTGTCAAATTATTTTATAACAGTGTCATGAATATTTTCCTTGACCTAAACTACAATGGTACAAGTTGAATTTGTCATTAAAATGTCATTAAGTGTCAATACTCTGTCAAATTATTTTATAACCCTCAAAATGATAGCACCACTGGTGAGGTTATGATGGTGTCTTAGCTGGACTTATCCAGTATTAACACTTAATGACATTTTAATGACAAATTCAACTTTTACCACGGAAAAAAAGATTTATGACAGGTTATGTTGTCTTGGTAATGTCAAGTTGACAAAGACACTAACAGGTTATGATGTATTGGTTTATTTCAAATTGTCAAGTAACAAAGACATCTCAAATAATGTCATCTTTGCATTAAAAATGGAGCGAATGACACTTAATGACAGTTGTCATAAACATGCATGCAAACTCCTTCATATTCATGTGAATGTGTCATGTTATCATTATGAAGGTGTCCTGTCAGTCTTATGCACACCCCTTCAAGTAGAACAGTGTTACCAAAAAAACTTTTAAAAGTGTGTGTGTTCATATTTTTTTATCCCGATTTCAACCTGAGCGCACACTGACTCATGGGGACTCGTGTCACTGCGGGGTCCTAAATTGAGGTCCCCAAGCTTATAAATCATACAGAATGAGGTTTTTTTAAATGTAAAAATGCAGAAAGTTTTGTGTGATGGGTAGGTTTAGGGGTAGTGTTAGTGTTAGTGTAAGGGGAGAGAATATACAGTTTGTACAGTATATAAACCATTCCGTCTATGCAAGTCTTCACAAAGATAGTGAACCAGACGTGTGTGTGTGTGTGTGTGTGAGATCTCAATTGTGAACTTTCTTTCTGCTGGGTGTCTGTGATGCTGCAACATGTTTGCAATCACCTGTTTTAATGCAATTCCTGCAGACCTGTCCTTGTCATTGACAAACCACCTGTCCGCTCTTGATCCCCCACCTCCATGGAGTATGTGTTCGTCAATGCTGCTTTAATTTCCTGAAGCTATACCGGATTCCAGATCACGCATTAGTTCCACCAAATCTGCGAATGAGCTCTTTAGATTCTGCTAGATGAGTTTACCATGTTGGATAACCACAATGCATCAGTCAGGTGCTCTAAGAAATGACATGAAAGCTGCAAAGTACGACAGGTGTGATCCATCACTGGTAGTTCAGCCTGTACTGTGCCTGTGCTCTCATTTTAGACCTTCATTGCTGTGACTTGGATCTGATTTGCACAGATATTCCTTCCCGCTGTCCTTGATTCAGTTCTGTTCTTTCCCCTCAGGGTCTTTTTTTTTCTCCCTTCCTACATCTCTCTCACACACACACACACACAAACCTAGTGAGCTTTAAAGCTTTATGGAACATTCTGCATCACCACAAAATATTGTAATGTTTTTATCAGATTGAAGTGATTTTTTTTTTTTCCGCAAAACTTTCAGTACCGGATAAAATGAAATATAATTGTCAATGCAACGCATTATGTAATTCCCTAATCCATGAAGAAACAAGGTATCTAAGTCTAAGATATTATGCCATTTTTTCCCTTTTTGTCCTGATTTGTTGCATTTAATTAAAGGGGTGGTAAAGCACATTCTTTCGAAGGCTTGATTGTGTTTGTGGGGGGCACTGTAACGTGTTCATGCTTCGTTTTTAAAAAAATGCATTATTTTTCATATATTTGACCTTTATTCTACACTGCTCTGTCCGTCCTTGTAAAAACGGTCTGATGGTTTCCGGGTTGTATGAAGCCAGACCCTCAAAAATATGCAATGAGCTCAGATTGGTTAGCTGGCCCAGTGTGTTGTGATTCGCTAACCGCCTAGTGCACGTTTACGCCCCTTACCTTTACCGGTAGCCTCAGGCTACTAGACTTACCAAGAGCCCGAATCAAACCCAGACAATTTAAGTGAAGATGATCGAGCAGAACCTGTTCAGTCCTCAAGAGTAAAGACTGCGGATCTATAGTGATCGCTACTGAATGGCACTGTTACTTTTGTATTTTTAGAACGATTATAGCCAAATATCTGTCGCAAGAACGAACACTAAACATTGGCTTTACTATAGTATCCAAATCAAACACAGAACCATGTTTAGCATGCCTGTAGATAAACAATACATAAAAGCTCTAATCAAAGAATAATTTACACTAATGCCAAGTTCACTGTTGAGATTTAAAACAGTTTGTAACGTTAGGTGTTTGTCGGATAACATTAAGTATGAATGAGCATTTAGCAAACTGGTTTGCAGAGCCAAACAGCGCTGTCATGTTTACTTCCTTGCTACAACGCAGGCTACAATTAACAACACAAACTATTACAGAAAACACATTGACGAAAAATAAATCACACTTACAGGTTGTGGCCCGTACTCGCGAAGATTGTGGAAGCTTTCCTCCGCGAGATGTGCCGCGGTAGCCGCGCGTGCCCGCCTGTCTCGTGCAGCTGAACACAAGCGCGGCTCGTGTATTGCAAATACAGATGAATATTGTCCATTATGTCACATTTTCCGATCTTCTCCTCCGACCCCTATCTGTCTCGTGCTTTGATTTGTGATAGGCAGCATATATCCGATGCCTCTTACACACATGCATATGACGTTGTATGTTAAACGCATTGCAACGCTGCCCTGTCCCTAGGAAGGCTGAAGAAAGTGGACCTGCACTCCAGATGAAAATAACAGCGTTTTGTAGGCATTGGCAACAACACTCCAGTCTACTAACCACAACAATGCTTCTCTGCTGCGATACAAAATGGCCTCGCCCCCCTTATTAAATATTCTTGGAGGAGGGGTTTATGTAAATATTGGGGCTGGTGATGTCAGCAACCCTGGAGGAATGTCTGTAGTCCCTACTGGCCGTTTGCTGTAGTTCTTAGAAATCGATTTCTTTAAAAGCAAATATCTCTGTTTGCTTTAAACTTTGAACGTTGTAACTTTGCAGATGTTGTTAATGCTCAAACAGCAACATTACACACTAGCTAAAGTTATAAAAGTGAAATCGTGGTTTACCACCCCTTTAAATGTACAGCTTGGAAAGAAACATAGCTTGTGATGCCTAAAAATTGCCACATCCTTTCGCAGTTCGCTAGGTTTCGGAACAGAGCAATGCTGTCTCTTTTAATTTGCTCATGCTTTATCTGATGAGCTCTTCCTGATTAGAGACAGGTGGTCGATTCATATCGACCCGTATGGCCAGAGTCTGCTGTTTCTTTCTTTATTTTTAGTGAAAATTAAAAACCCTTGCATATTTATATTCAAAGATTAAGCCAGGCTGATAAATGAATTAGCTCATGCATATGCATGATCTCACTAAATGGTCTCCTCTGACACCGGTTACCACAGTTGCACCAATCACACCAACCCTATTTGGGTAAATTTGCATGAGGACATTGGAATATGAATCACTCTTGACAGCGATGGCAGCAATAAGGTGAAAGACTGAATGAGGCAAAGTGGTCTCTGACCTATATAGTTCTTGAGATTAAAATATCTAGCCTCCTTTAAAAACACAGCCTGTGTAGTTCAGCTGGCCAGGTTTGCAGTTTGATCGTATCTGTTATTTACCAAACCTCTGTATTTATAGCCTTTACAGAAAGAGGGGGCAAAATTAGCATGGTACAAGGAAAGTGCAACGATGCTCCTGTCTTTCCCTCTCCGTGTTTACTGATGTCGACGCTCTATTTTTATCGACAGCCCCCTGGAATACAACACACTACATCACTCACTGAGCGTACGCATGTCTGACAGATGACCAAGTTTACTGAGTGCCGTTAAGAGATGGATTCTGGGGCAGGAACCCAATTTATCTGCAGCTACCACTCTTCTCCCCAGGTGACAAAGAGATAGAGGATGAGAGAGAGAGAGAGAGATTGAGAGAGAGAGACAAAATCAGAGTGAGGGAGAAAGGGAGGGCTGGCTGTGCTAAAATTAGCAACATGCTACTGACTGGCAGGCTTGTATCAATCACACATGTCTATTTGACAGGAAGAAAACGGGGGCGGGGGATGAAGTCATTTTTTTCAACACATTCACCCCTCCTTTGTATGTAAATTAGGCTCATTATAGATTTTGCCTTATTCACAAAACACAGCGCTGTTTGCCTATTGCAATTAACATTTTGATATCACAGACAGTAAACTGAATTTTATTTAAAAGTGATGTCTGTGTATTTTGCAGATCGTGGCAGCTTAACCCTTTAGGCGCCAGAGTTTTTTTCCTAAAACGTTCGATTTTGACATCTTAATTTGAAAAGGCTATATCCTAAAAGTGATAAAAGATAGAGACTTTCTGTAAATTAGAGAAATATTAAGGATGACCCAAAGTTTATGTAGGGATTACATTTTCCCATCTAATTTGCATATTATGACATCATATGGTGGTGGTCACCTTGGATTATAGAATTTTCATGAAAAGTCACATGTTTAAATGATAAATGCAGCACTTCTTTCCCCCCAAAATGTCACTCACCTTCTGTATGCTATATTGCACAATACTGAATGCTCAGGTAAATAGTAAATAGTAAGCAAACTGTGCAAATCATTACTAATAAATGTTAGAAACAAACCAAATGCATGTAACGGTTGGCCTTTTGCTGTAGAGAATTTCCATTTACTACATAAGGTAGGCACTCTGATTCCATTAATGGGGCACATGTATATTATTCATATGACACACACGCGCGCGCCCGCCGAGTGTGCCCAGTTCAGACTACTGTCATTGTCATTGTGACTCCCCACCCTGCCTCCACGTTGCCCACTAACTGTATTTGCAATACATGAGCCGCGGTTCAGCTGCTTGAGACAAACGCTGCCAGTGTGAATGCAAAACGGGCGCGCACATCTCCCGCTCTCCATACGCACCACTCCTGCCCTGCCAACGCACTGCTTGCGCGTACGGTGTGAAGCCGGCGTAACACGCCTGCTAACCTCGCGACGAACACTCTGACCCCGGGAAACACCACTGTGTTCCCACCACTGACATTGGGCAAAGGACCATCTACATTGGGCAAAGGATTCACCGTTTGTGCTCGTGTAGGGCTATACTTTCACTTTCAGGATTACGGCAGATATTCCCCTTCAGAATCCGGGTCCGCGAATAGAAAACCCAACACTTCATTGCGGGTAAGCTTTATTGATGCCATTAGAAAATAATAATCTAATGCAAATACTCGCTGACGTTGACAATATTGCTCTGATAAAATGGCTCACTCGCACACTAGCTTCGCGTTTGTTCGCACTGATTCAAGATTTTGTATAGAAGCATGACGTTTCTAGTGGAGGGGAGGTCAAACGAAATTTGACACCCTATTTGACAAAATCGGTCATTTTATTCAGTGCCGCATCTTGTCGAGTAAACTCGACCGTGGCGCCTAGAGTGTTAAAGGTCCCATGGCATGAAAATGTCATTTTATGAGAGTTTTTTTTACATTAATATGAGTTCCCCTAGCCTGTATATGGTCCCCAAGTGGCTAGAAATTTTGATGGGTGTAAACCGAGTTCTGGCTGTCTTTCTCTGCCTTTGAGAAATGAGAGCTCAGACGAGCTTATCTGGAATGTTCCTGTTATGACATCATACCTTCCTCTGCTTTTCCCGCCCAGAGCATTCGGAGAAAATGGATTCAGTTTATGTCAGCACAGGCTTTACAAACAGACTTTATGATATGGATTCGACAGCACCGCGACAGACAGTGAGTAACAGTGTTCATTAATGCCTGATCGGACCCACTTTATATTAGGTGGCCTTAACTACTATGTACTAACATTTTAATTAATCATTTGATACAATGCACTTATTGCACACATACTTAGTTTTACATTGTACAAAAATACCTGCATGTAATTACATCTGTAATTAATTTCTGTAGTTACATTTGTAATTACACAGATGGCACTTCCCTTACACCTAACCCTACCCTAAACTTACCCATACCCCCACACCTGTCCCTAACCCTACCCTTAAACTTACCCAATACCACCACACCTGTCCCTAACCCTACCCTTAAACTTACCCACACCACCACACCTGTCCCTAACCCTACCCTTAAACTTACCCATACCCCCACACCTGTCCCTAACCCTACCCTTAAACTTACCCATACCCCCACACCTGTCCCTAACCCTACCCTTAAACTTACCCATATTGAGGTGGGATACGGGTAGGGTTAGGGACAGGTGACACCTGTCCCTAACTCTACCCGTATCCCACCTCAATATCAGCAAAGGTGTTTTGCAATACAATTTGAACACAGTAAGTACATTGTACTTATTTTTTGATGTAAGTACATAGTAGTTAAGGCCACTTAATATAAAGTGGGGCCGCCTGATCTGTGATCAGTGATTTCTGATGTGTAGCTAATCATTCAAGTTCACTCTTTCTTTCTAGATTGTTTTCACTTTCTTTCTAGATTGTTTAATGATAGCCGTCTTGATGCTCTAAGCGTAATGCATCAGTGAATCAAGCCAGTGACTAAAACGATCGTTTCTGTTACTAGCATGAAACAAATCCCTTATTTAAGTGATTAAACTACAGAGAGCGATCAGAGAACACTCTTTATAATGTTCGTGTGACAGAGGGCTCTGTCACGATCACGGCAGCGCTACGTTACATTTTACACGCACATTTGATCCATTATCCACCTGGTTTATTGTTTCCTACCCTTGGGTGCACACAAGGGTCAGGTCAACGCTTCAGTAGCATACATAACACACACATATTCACACCATTATCGCATATTTTTCCAAATCCCCTTTATAAACACACACAGACAACAGATAAATTAATCCATAGATGTTTATTGGACTTATCTGCATATTATGTTTTGTCTTTGGTTGCGGTCTGTTTGTATTGTGGTTAGTCCGGAGGCAAATGGCAATCAATCTGTCAATCACACGTCGCGAGTGTATCTGCACACTTGCCCAAACTGCCGTTATAATGAATGACACTGTTATGCTGCACAAAGCTCTTATTGTATTCCTGTCGATGTTGTGTTTGCTGTTAGTTGTGGTGAAAGCATTTTGTGAGAGAAAACGCGATGCAGTGATGAAATCGCGATCAATAGACCGTCTGTGTACTCAATGCTCATCACTGCAGCCTTTCATGTGATAGGAATAGATCATAAAATAATGCTATAATTCACACTTTGACGATTCGTTCATCTCGACGGCTGCAGTGTAGGGCACGTTACTTTAAAAAAGTAATTAGTTATGGTTACTAGTTACTTCTTACAAATAGTAACTGAGTTATTAACTGAGTTACATCATTATAAAAGTAACTTATTACCAGGGAAAGTAACTACTGTGTGACTGTTTTTTTTTTTTTTATGTTCAAATATGTCAAATAACTTGGATGCCCCCAATATTAAATATGTTAAATGAAGGAATTGGACACTAAATAGAATAAATTATTATTATAAAACATTGTACATTAATGTACACTATTGTAATGTTGCTGTGGGAGAATGTTAGCCTGATGTCGTCATACTCAATTCTAGTCAGAATTTGAGTCTGATACTGCTCCGTTGGGTTGTGATTATGGGGCGTGTTTAAACCGAACCAGGAAAGACCTCAATTGGATAGACCTACAACCAATCAGAGCAACGGAGCGACGCATAATGTTAGTTGTCAAATGTCAACAGAACTCAACTGCACTGTGTTGCCAAGTCCGCGGGTTGAAGCGACCCCAATTATGTGATATACAGACCCAGGAATGCGAAATTTAACAGGCAGTCCAGCCAAAATAACACATATTTTACCCCCCAAATGCCACCCGGAAAGCTATTGGGCTTGTTTTTAGCTAGTTTTGAGTAGCAATTGGGCGAGTTTTGCTGTAAAAACTTGGCAACCCTGTCTGCACGCGCTGGAATAAGTCACGTTAGAAGAAGAAGATGAGTGTAAACGATCTTTGCCGGTGTTGTAAAAAAAGAATTTAAGGATACACAGAGTACTTACCAACACGATCATCATTTCTGAGAGAAATAGTAAAGGTGAATGCATATACGAACAAGTTCTCCGTTTAGGATTAGAACAAATTCAACCCAAGCGCCTTTGATGACGTGGATGATTACGTTACTGTTTATCATCTGTCCATCATCGTCTAAAGCCCGCCCTGACAATTTCATTGGTCCGAACAGTTTCTGTTCGGGCATAATTACTTCTCTATGGATCAAGTCCAGACCAAACTGCCCGTGCAAAAAATTTTGTGGGCGGGGCTAAGTTCATCTGGCATCCAGGCTAGGAGAATGTGAGAGACACCAATCAAATTCATTACATTATTGTAAATATTATCAGTAGACCTACTATAGTGTAAATATAGTGTAAATATTATCAGTACTACTCCTTTGGTAGTGGAGCTCATGTTATCACCTGGGTTTTTAGCCACTCATTTTGTGACGGCATGTGATGATGTGAGGAGCTTCATTAGATTAGAATTACTTGCCACAGATGTGGAGAGACTCTTTCTTCCTGGGCATAAGTTGCACGTTACATAAACATTCTTACCTTTCACCTCAACGAGGGAAAAGTAGCGCTTATACTTCCAGTTTGCGAAAGCTACCTTTGAAGTCGTTGAACTTGCCATCGCTCTGACTCCTCCTGTTCGTTGGTGTGTATGACTGTGCATATGTATGTGTGTGCGTGTGTGTGTGTGTGTGTGTGAGAACTCAACCTATCAACCTCAACCTTGTCTCCCACCCACCAATCATCATCTGTTATGTGCACCACAAAACACCCACCCCCCAACAAGCATTGCATGTACACACACACGCACGCACGCCCGTACGCGCACACACACACACACACACACACAGAGAAAAAAAAAAACGTTGCCGGTCCGACTGACAGAGAGCCTGTTCGGATGAAAACCGCTTCAGTGAGCTCAAATATAGTAACGCCGCATTTTATTCTCAGTAACGCTAACGAAGTTGTAACGGGAGAAACAGGAATTTGTTTGATTACTCGTTACTGAAAAAAATAATTCCGTTAGTAACGCCGTTTATCTATAACGCCGTTATTCCCATCACTGGACGGCTGTAATGGTACATTACATGTGTTACAAAGTTTGTAGAATAAGGTGTGAAGAAGACATAGTCGACGTGACTGGGACTGTTTATTCAGAACTCTCAGCTACAAATAAGCTTGCGCTAACAGCACAGCGCTCTCAACAACTCAATAAAGTACAATAAAACTTCCTCCAGCTCTCCGTGGTTCACGAGTGCCCAGTCAGTCTCTCTCGCTCTCATGCAGTCAGTGCGTGCAGTGCCTCGCTAAACCACGCCCCCGCCGCAACATAATCAAACACTCATTTCAAATGCAACGATGTCAGTCAATCACAACAGTGTGCGTTTTCACTGAAGTCTCACAGCAGACACGCCCCTTGAAACAGGACATTCAGCCAGAGGGGTAATAACAGTATAGAAAAAAAATGCCCTTTTTTCTAAATTATGACATTTTTTAATGTAAAAATCATACTATCAATATAAGTACACCTCAGGAAACATTATAAAATAATAGAAAAATGCCATGCCATGGGACCTTTAAAAGGGGTCATAAACTGCATTGTTTTATAATGTTTCCTGTGGCGAACTTATTTTGTTAGTATGATTTTTACATCCAAAATTGTCATAATTTATAAATAGAAGGTATTTTCCTACATTTTGTTTGACACTGCTGTGAGACTTCAGTGTAAACGCCCACTGCTGTGATAGCTTTTTCATATGCAAAGATATTAGCCAGAGTACATGTTTAACTCTCTCGAAATCTAGCGCGTTTTTACTGTTACAGCTCTCAAGGTAAACTAATCGTGAAAAGGGTTGATTATAGCATTATATTTAGATCGTGGCATGCAGTGATGAGCATTGTAGCCGATCACAGACACGTTGAGCGTATGCATGCAGAAATCTTGCCATTGCTTCCCAATTCTTTTCAAACCAGTGATCACCTTTTTTTATCACTGGTTTGATTTACTGATATAGTATAGACAACAACCCGATCTCACAGCAATTCGTACATATTTTACGAGGTGGCTAATTCGTACGAATTCGTACGTTTTTTGCTAAATCGTACATATTTGACGAGTTACCAAATTCGTATGAATTCGTACGAATGACCTACCTCAAACCCCGCCCCTAAACCTACCCGACACTGGGGTTTAGATTTATATCCATATCGTAAAGGGCTGTTTGCAAATTGCGACTGATTTACCAAAGAATCCACAGTGAAATGTACCGCATGCAAATAAATAATGTTCAACTGAGACATTCACATAGCTGAAAATAAATAACCACATTCCTAGCAAGGATCATTTTGAAGGTAATGTTACTTTTAGTCCGTTCGTCTCTCCTCGTCATCTCACTAACACACCAGAGTGGGCGGGGCCAAAGTTGCAATGAGGAAGTAGGCGTTGATTTCCTTCTGCAGAGGCGGTCTTTAACCTATAGGCACATTCCACAATGAACCATTAATGATTTATCCGTAGTGAACTACCAGCTCATAGTAGTCTATTGCATCCATCATAACCTATTGCTTAGAACTGGCCTTTGAGATGGGGAATTGCATTCAAGCTCAGGTTTTTGCATGTATTTGCCCTGATTTGCATAATTCCTGAATAAGGTGCTAAAATAATGCAGATAGTACAAATAAATGCTGATACTAGCAGGTGCAATTCATTCCTAGAGAATTACATTTTTATTTAGTTATTTAGCAGATTATTATTTTTTTATGCAAAACTACTTACAACCGAGGAACATTGCAAGCAATTTGTCATTGGAGGCAATAATATTTGCAGTTCACAATACCAAGTTTCAAGTATAGGCTAGAGTAGTGCACCAAGTAAAGAAAGAGAGAACAAACTGCCCCCAAAGACTTATGCAACACTCATAACAATCAGGCAATCTCTTTCCTGAATGTTTTGTCTGTTTTAAACAGGGTGACCAGACATCCTGATAAAATCGGGAGAGTCCTGATTTACTAAGCCATGTCCTGAATAGAGTGGGAACACAGTTTGTCCGAGTAATTTAGCCTAAGTTTTTGTTTGATTGCTATAAATAAATGTTTTAAACGGATAGCTTAGATTCAAGGTTTTTAGATGTATAGATAATCCCTGTGGGGCAGTGTTAATTTTGACAGCATATTTTGATTTAGTTTTAGTCATAGTATTTTGACAAAAATGCCATTTAGTTTTAGCCATATTTTAGTCACCTGAACTGTTTTTAGTTTTAGTCTAGTTTTAGTCGACTAAATATCATACGATTTTAGTCGACTAAATATCATACGATTTTAGTCGACTAAATCTACAGTAGATTTAGTCTCCTAAAATCTAATGAGTTTAGTTAAATTGTAATACATTAAGCATTTAAGCATTACATAACCGACTGTCACTTGAACTGACATTTTGACATTATTTTGTTTTTGACATTAAAAATACACGAAAGAGAGTTCAATTCACTTTTTTGTTTGTTTTTAAAAACATCTATATAGTTTTTATAACTTTGCTTTTTTATTTCAGTTAACATTTATTTAATTTCAAGTAACAAAGATTTTTTTTAAATGATTTTAGTAAACTATTATAACCCTGATACTTTATTTAATATGTGTCAAATACTGGTCTTTCCTCTTGACTATGAATTAAATGGGAATGAAACTAAATACATTTTATTGTGTAAGCAAAAACGAATATATAATGCGTGACTTTTAATTATAAACCAGCTGGAAATACACCCGGACTCTTATTTTGAAATCTCGCCTTACTATTGCAGTTGCAGCTGCTTATTCAAGTTCAAATGAGGAGATAAAATATTCGTTGTTACAACCGTCTAAAACACATTACCATATAAACATCGTAAAGTAAACATTGTCATTGTTCATCAGCATTAGTTCATAAACAATTGCCTGGCATAAATGTGTGTTATTCATTGATTGTGAGCCGCTCTGGAGCGCTGGATTGGGGATGCGTGAGCCTGTAGAAGCGCAACATCGCTGTGTTTTCCAGCGGTTAGATCATCACGTTCAAATCAAATGTGCGCATCTGTTACACAGGATATATCAGTTCTGACTGGATCTCTTCCCTAATCTTCCCTCCCTAACCTTTTTGTCTCGTTTTTATTTGTTAACGAAAATGACAGTTGATTTTCGTTATAGTTTTTGTCATCCAACAGTTTTTATTTAGTTATCATCTCGTTTTCGTCAGTGAAAAAAGGTTGTTGACGAAAATTATGACGAAAATTATTTGTCAACGAAATTAACACTGCTGTGGGGAAACCATACAAGTACAGTCTTCAGACGAACACATTTAGTACTATAAAAGTACATGATAACTTATATATACACACATATAGTACACATAAAGTATAATACAGTAGATACAGGACATTCAAATTCTGTAACGGTGTGCAAAATAATGAGATTGGTTTTGGTTGTTTTAAAGTATAATGTTACATTTTATTGACTAAAATCCAGCAAAGTCATTTCAACTATGTAAAAACTTACTCACTTTGGGAAATAAAGTATGATTTATTGTTTTATTTCATCCTTTCTGTTAAACAAAACCATTCCCTTAATTCACACCTGGATTCAAACTTTTATCACACACCAAGTTGGAGCATCAATGATCACCTGGTTACCAAGTTTTAAATGACCCAGTCTCTGGCAATTCCTCTTCATTTTCGCAAGGTGAAACGGGTCAAACTGGTTATTTGGACCTCTGCATAAAGGTCAGAGAACAAGAGACCTCATTGTGTGCTCACATTGATTTCACTGATACTGACTTCTACTCTCATTGCAGGCACTGTTTGATTTAATTTACTGGTGAAGAAAGAAGTGGGATACAGTCATGTAAGATTGAGCGTCACGATAATGGGCTAAATGATCAATCTGCAATGCCAGTTTTAAAGATAATGATCCAGCTTGGCATAATTCAGATATATATGTAGATGGATTACTTGTATGATGTGTTTAAGGTGATTTTACTTTTTGGTGTTTAATTGATCACTATTAGGATGGATGGATGGATGGATGGATGGATGGATGGATGGACGGACGGACGGACGGGCAGATCGCCAGCTAGATTGATTGATGGATTGATTAAACGATGGAATGATTGAACGATGGAATGATTAATGGATGGGTGGAATGGTGGATGGATGGATGGATGGATGGAATGGTGGATGGAATGGTGGATGGATGGATGGATGGACGGATGGAACGCCAGCTAGATTGATTGATGGATTGATTGGACGATGGAATGATTGATGGATGGTTGGAATGGTGGATGGATTGATGGATGGATGGAATGGTGGATGGATGGATGGATGGAATGGTGGATGGATGGATGGATGGATGGACGGATGGAACGCCAGCTAGATTGATTGATGGATTGATTGGACGATGGAATGATTGATGGATTGATGGATGGATGGATGGAATGGTGGATGGAAGGATGTATGGATGGATGGATGGAACGCCAGCTAGATTGATTGATGGATGGATGGATGCAATGGTGGATGGATGGGTGGAATGGTGGATGGATGGGTGGGTGGATGGATGGACAGAAGGATGTATGGATGGACGGATGGGTGGATGGATGGACGGATGGGTGGATGGATGGATGGACGGAACGAGAGCTAGATTGATTGGACGATGGAATGATTGGACGATGGAATGGTGGATGGATGGATGTGTAGAATGGTGGATGGATGGATGGATGGATGGGTGGAATGGTGGATGAATGGATGGGTGGAATAGTGGATGGGTGGATGGATGGATGGATGGATGGAATGGTGGATGGATGGATGGACAGAACGCCAGCTAGATTGATTGATGGATTGATTGGACGATAGAATGATTGATGGATGGATGGAATGGTGGATGGATGGATGGAATGGTGGATGGATGGATGGATGGATGGGTGGAATGGTGGATGGATGGGTGGAATGGTGGATGGGTGGATGGATGGGTGGAATGGTGGATGGGTGGATGGATGGAATGGTGGACGGATGGATGGACGGAACACCAGCTAGATTGATTGATGGATTGATTGGATGATGGAATGATTGATGGATGGGTGGAATGGTGGATGGATGGATGGATGGATGGATGGATGGATGGATGGGTGGAATAGTGGATGGGTGGAATGGTGGAATGGTGGATGGATGGACAGAATGGATGGATGGATAGATAGATAGATAGATAGATAGATAGATAGATAGATAGATAGATAGATAGATAGATAGATAGATAGATAGATAGATAGATAGATAGATAGATAGATAGATAGATAGATAGATAGATAGATAGATAGATAGATAGATAGATAGATTAGATAGATAGATAGATAGATAGATAGATAGATAGATAGATAGATAGATAGATAGATAGATAGATAGATAGATAGATAGATAGATAGATAGATAGATAGATAGATAGATAGTTATCAGTCGTGATCAGGGCAGCTTTAGGGCTTTTAGAGTGTTTTTAAATGAATCACTTTCTCCTGCACCAGTGAACAGTTTGTCGACAGAAGATGGACGTGCTCTGCAGGTGTGTGGCCTCATCTTGAGTCCATTAACTGAGGATTAGGGCACTTTATTCCATTTCAGCCCCATAATCATTCCAACGACACTCTGTCGCTTCCTGCACGTAAAGCTTTCAAGCGTTCGCCTCTCCTGACAGGAAAGAGAGGAGGTACGCCGACCTCTTTAGTCTGATTTCGTCTGTCTGTTGTCGAGCGTGATGAATGAACAGACCTAAGCCAGCCGGCCCTTTTCACCCCGGGGGTCGGCGTTTGATCTCTGACCAGGAGGGCTGGCGAGGGAGCTGGGGCATGTCAGGACCGCTGGGCCGAACTGACAGCAGAGCATCCTGGGACCCCTAAACCCGATTTATCCCCCGGTCTGAGGCGGGATTGAGCCTCTTAAAGTCAGTTTAAGTTGTTTTATTCTTTGTTTGAAGGGGGAAATGGAACTGATTTGGGGGTGGTTGAGCACACCGTTTCAAAGGCTCTCAGGGTCTCCCGGTGCCCTCATTGGAAGGTAATTAGAATTAGACACAAATTGGGCAGCAATTTGAAATCCTCCGGGTTAAAACAGAACGGAAAATCTGTTTATTCCCTGGGTGTCTGAAAGTATATTCAGGCTTGCCCTGAGATATAAACCTCAACTCGTCTCCAGCGAGAGCTTGTCTTTGCACAAACCTGCACATGTTTATAATGAATTCAGGCAGGGCTTATGGAATATTATTTTAGGCATGTGCAGCGATCCATAACAATTTGGCTGGTTGCCATGGTTACCAAGGGGTCTTTGTCCAAAACAGACATCCGTGTGATAAACAGACTAAGGTATAATAATCAGAAAGAGAATCAATTCCACTTATTTAGTAATCAGCTCAAACATACGAAATTGCTGCTTTTCAATATGAATTCACACTGCTGATTTTCAGTCAGACCACTTGTGATATTAAAACCCCTGTTAATTTTCGTCCTTGCTGGCATTAATGAAAGTGTGTAGTGTTTATTAATATAAATTGGGCATGCTACATTGATTGACATATATGTAGAGAAACTGAGAGAGACTGAATTTGTTTATTAATATGGTCGGGTTGCTCATGCAGTGCACATTCAATGTCACATCTGCACACATTTACCTAATCATGTCTCCAAGGTGACTATTTGCATATGTTAATTACAGAATATAAAGTAGGAGGGTAAGCCAATTCAGCGTCAAACAAAGCCTAATCTGAATAACGTGAACGCACAAGATGGGAAATTATTATAATTTAGAGGCCTGTGTACATGGAGTGATGCATTTGTTAACTGCTGTGAGATTCTGTCTCATTAAAATCATGTGTATTTGGATATTTGGTACTAAATGGTTGAAATGAGTATTATAAAAATATAAAAATGATGTGCTACAAACATCTGAATATGTGAAAAGTGTGACTGTATGAAAAAACACTCCTGGGCAAAAAAAAAAAAAAGGCTACACACTAAGCTTTTAATTGTTTTAACCACAAATTATTGGTTAGCTAAATTTAAAATTAAAAGGCCGTTGTCTCAGAAAATCATCAAAAGGCAGAATTACATTTTTGGGAGTCTTTGCCCAGAGAGCAACAGTGTCAACCGACACTATGTTGCTGTCTGAGTGGGAAGTTGTGTGTGAAGTTATATATCTCAATGAAACACCCTGGGCCCTATTTTAAAGGGATAGTTCACCCACAAACAAAATTGTTATGTTTATCTGCTTACCCCCAGGGCATCCAAGATGTAGGTGTGTTTGTTTCTTCAGTAGAACACAAATGAAGATTTTTAACTCCAACCGTTGCAGTGTGTTAGTCGTATAATGCATGTCAATGGGGATATTTTAGAGTATGAGAGCTATGAGAGTAAAAACACATAGACATACGAATCCTTATTAAACCATGTGGCTTGTGGCGACACATTGATGTCTTAAGACACGAAACGAGTGGTTTCTGCGAAAAACCCAACAGTATTTATGTAATTTTTTTACCTCTTATCAGACGAATGTCATCTAGCATTCCCAGCGCCATAACTTCCGGCGAATAAGGTCAAAATACTAGCGTGATCATAGATATATATACGTAGATGCCTCATTCGACCGATCCACGCAGGCACTAATGAGGAATCTATGTTTACATCTATGATGGCTGATGCAGAGCCATAGAAAAAAATGAAACACATTTTTAAATATGGATATTTTTCTTACTCAAACGCATCGATTTGCTTCAGAAGGCCTTTATTAACACACCGGAGCCGCGTGGAGCACGTTATTCGATGGACAGATAGAGCAACTATTATAATGCTTGGATTAGCCAGAACATTTTTAACATAACTCTGATTTTATTCATCTGAAAGAAGAACGCCATACACACCTCGGATGACTTGAGGGTGAGTAAATCATGGGCTAATTTTCATTTTTGGGCGAACTATCCCTTTAACGATCTAAACGCATGGTCTAAAGCGCACGGCGCAAGTGCACTTTTACTTGTTTAATGACAGAAAAAATGGTCGGCATGCCCGACGCATGATCTAAAAGGTTTGTCCCTAGTCTCTTAATGAGTCATGGGTGTGTTTTAGGCGTAACGTGCAACAAACCAACCAGAGTCTCATCTCCCATTCCCTTTAAAAGCCAGTTGTGTTCGCGACATGGCGGATTTGCTATTTACATGGCGGAATTTGCAAGCGGAAAAATGGAACGCTTCTCTAGCGAGGAAACGGATCTGCTCGTTCAATGATGCCTGCTTGCTCGTCATTACTGCAAATAGGTAGGCTAATTCTGATACATGCGATGACTATCCATTATGACATGTAGGCATTTTTATATTGATGTACACAATAATTTAAAACAATTGTTGTGTGCCGCTAGGCTTCCCTGTGTGTGTAATAAGCAAAGTGTATTCACGTTGTGGACCCGCCTAGGCGCATTTTACTAACCCGCTCTTTAAATAACCAAAAAAATACACTCTAAAAATGGCTGGGTTAAAAACAACCCAATTGTCAACCCAGCGCTGGGTAAATATTGGACAAAACACATGCTGGGTTAAATAAACCCAGTGGCATTTTAACCCAGTAGGCTGGGCTGTTGAGAAAACCCAAAATGTAGTCAATTTTTACCATTAGCCTAATGGATTTACTATTCTTGGTTATTTTTGCTGGGTTATTCTTATAATTTCTCCTGTGCATAGCCTACTGTAAAACTAGACAATGATGAAATAACAAATAATGAAGAATACATGTTTAGACTGATAAAATAATTATTTTTAATGCTTGTCAACTGGTACAACACACAATTGTGTTCAAATTGGCAACAATGACAACTACAACAGTATAGCCTAATATATTCTGTCAATTTCTTCACGTTAAATCAAACTTTTATTTTGACGAGTTGCCGTGACTTTTGAGTGTCTGTGTACATGATATGACAGTTTTCTCAAATTAAACGGTAAATTCTCATGAAGCGACAGTTTATGTGTTCGTGTCCACGTATAGTGACACGGCAGAGACTACAAAGACAGCGAACGAGTGTCCCCGCCGCCGTCATTCGCATAGAGACGCAGAACATGCAGGAGTAATATTTAAATAGTATTTTGCAGTTTAATATTCACAGACACTCGTATATATTCGGCTACAGTCAGGAGCCCTGCGCTTAGATAAACACTGACGCGACTGAACGCAGCTGCGGGGACCGAATATACTCGGGAGCCGGTACTACAGAAATGCTGGTAGGCTATCGTCACATTTTTTAAATTTCAGTACGGACTTGGTACCGAAGTACCGGTACTTGTGACATCCCTACATAAAACCATGGTTCATTTTCATAAGGGGATCATGGTTCTGTGTAATAAATAATCACAAACTGTATTAATCTATCGTCTCACATACCTAAACATGACTATGCGAGTCAATACATGGTATCGGATTCTGAGGTAAAACTTTTGTTGTCTAAGTTAAAAAATAAACTATACCTATAATTATTCTAATTAAAATGATTATTAATGAAAACATTAAATGAACTTACCTTAAAACATCTGCAACAGTGGCTTTGCCCCTTGCTTTGTCCTTTCAAAATGACAGTTTGGGAGCGAATTTAAGCATCAAGGCGCGAAGCTCGTGAAACAACCAAGCGCTGGGTAGAATCAACCAAGCGTTGCGACCCAGCAGGTTTAACCCAACAACTTGAAATGTGAAACTACCCAATGGTGTTTAAAATGTGATCAAATAAACCAACAAAAATTACCCAACAGTCTCAACCCAGCATTATTTAGAGTGTACTGTGGCATTGACTTCAGAGCAGGTTTTTGTTGGTCAATGGCGCAGTCGTTTTCAGTTCCTCAAAATAGCAACGTGCCAACAATGCTCCTGAACACACCTCGCTTTCGCACCAGCACACCCATGGGCGAACAGATGAGCATGAGTGCATTTGATATTTAAACAATGTGGCTCAAGCTGAAACTAGAAAAGAACACTTGTGTCACGCCTGACGCCGCATTGAGTAGTGTGTATGCTAGGGCCCCATTAGTTGCATGGTGATGCTCCAGAGCTGTTTCTTCGGAAATCTGCTGGGACATATAATAATAAATGCATCTCTACCACAATGAAGCATGGAGGAAGAGCTGTCATTGTTAGCTGCTGGTATTGGTGAGTGCAGGAGAATATCGCAGAATGGCTTGCTTCCCACAATTGAAAAGATGTTATCTAAAGAGGAATGACCAGATGCTATTTTTCAACAAGACAATGCTCCTGCCCAAAGTGCAAAGACAACCAAGAAGTGGCTTGAGAATGTCTCATGTTTTGGCCTGGTCAGAGTCCAGATTTGAGCCCTATAGTGAATATTTGGTCTCACATTAAACTCATGAACCATTTGAGGCCATTACATTGAGTAGAACAACACTGACTCTTCTTCCTGTGAAAGGTTGTCTGCGAGTTGGAGAAGGTTCCACGCTGTAACTTTATCTACAGTGTTTGGCAGGGGTTATTACAGCTCAGACAACATATACTTACATGTTTATCACTTTTAGCAGTGGTTTATGTAACTTGGTTTCCTGTAAAATGACACCAAAATTGTGTATTTGGAGACTGTATGTGGGTATGGGAAGCTTTTCAATTTGGGTAGGCCAAATCCAGATGGAAATCCCCAAAATGGTCCCAGAGCTTAAGTGGTTAACGGGGACTTAATTTGTTACAATGTTCCATTTTCTTCTTGGTTCGGTTTAAAAATGTGTTCACGCAAGTCACATGCGGGTAAACTGTCCTCTTGTTGGTCGGAGTTTCCTCTGCATCATCCATCAAGATGATTGACAAGTTCGCTCCATGAGCTTATTGTGGCTTTACTTGTAACACACGCAAAGACTATGAATGTAGCCGCTGTTAAATTATATACTTCATTCGTATATTAATACTGAAGCAAATTCAAAAGCATTCTCTCTGGATCTCCCAGAGCTATCTAGAGGTTAACCGTCTCAAGACACACGCAAACACTGTTGTTGTAATTCAGCTAGAGCAGGAATCAAGGCTTCATCGGGACAGAATTCTTACACGGAGAAGCACAATTACACAACATTTTAAGATTAAGAGTTTTTTTTGGTTTTCAACTGTGATAAATAATGTGCTCCCTCACAGAATCAGACACTACTGCTTTCTATATAGCACTTCCTGTTATTAATTATAATACCATTTGGTTTGTTGGTCCATTGGGTTGGACTGCTTTCTCACCTCAAACAAACCTTCCTAGAGTTCGTTTGCAATCGGGCCGAGACCGCCTCGTTCATTTGGTGTGGATCCGAGCATGATTGCAGAGTTCACATATGCCTTAAAGGGGTGGTAAAACACGATTTCACTTTTCTAGCTTTAGCTAGTGTGTAATGTTGCTGTTTGAGCATAAACAACATCTGCAAAGTTACAACGTTCAAAGTTTAAAGCAAAGGGAGATATTTGCTTTTAAAGAAATCAATTTCTAAGGACTACAGCAAACGGCCGGTAGAGACTACAGACATTCCTCCAGGGTTGCTGACATCACCAGTCCCAATATTTACATAAACCCCTCCCTCCGAGAATATTAAATAAGGGGGCGAGGCCATTTTTATTGCCGTGGAGAAGAGTTGTTGTTGTATTCTTAGATTTCATGTGACGTCACACAGTGGCGCGGGCGCCATTTGTAGGACTGAATTGCAACATGCCGTCTATCTGCTGTGCTGTGGGCTGTGAACAGCAAATCTGGTTAGTAGGCTGGAGTGTTGTTGAATGCAGATGAAAACGCTGTTATTTTCATCCGGATTGCACGTCCACTTTGTTCAGGCTTCCTAGGGACAGGGGAGTTAGGGATCAATGGTTATCTCGATCTCTGTGCTGCACATTTTACGGAGGAAAGCTTCCACAATCTTTGCGAGTTCAATGCAGGACTCGCACAACGGCTTGTCCTGAAAGATGGAGCAGTTCCAACTTTTAAAACAGAAGCTGTTTACGGGCCACAACCTGTAAGTATGATTTATTTTTCGTCAATGTGTTTTTCTGTAATAGTTCGTATTGTTAATTGTACGTTGTAGCAAGGAAGTACAGATGACAACGCTCATTTGGCTCTGCAAACCAGTTTGTTAAATGCTCATTACTTAACGTTATCCGACAAACACCTAACGTTACAAACTTTTTTAAAATCTCAACAGTGAACTTGTCATTAGTGTAAATTATTCTTTGATTAGAGCTTTTATGTATTGTTTATCTACAGGCATGCTAAACATGGTTCTTTGTTTGATTTGGCTACTATAGTAAAGCTAATGTTTAGTGTTCGTTTTGGGTTAATAGTTCTTGCGGCAGATATTTGGCTATGATCATTCTAAAAATACAACAACAACTAAAAACAAACCATTCTGAAACGTCATTTAACAGCTGTTCTTGAACAGGTTCTGCTCGATCATCTTCACTAAAATTGTCTGGATCTGATTCGGGCTCAAATTGGTAACGTTTTATTGACGCCATTGTACTACCCAAAGCACAGTCTACCGGTAAAGGTAAGAGGCGTGACGTTTCCAACAAACGTGCACTAGGCAGTTAGCGAATCACAACACACTGGGCCAGCTAACCAATCTGAGCCCATTGTGTATTTTTGAGGGACTGGCTTCATACAACCCGGAAACCATCAGACCGTTTTTACAAGGAGGGACAGAGCAGTGTAGAATAAAGCTAAAATATATGAAAAATAATGACATTTTATGAAAACGAAGCATGAACACACGTTACAGTGCACCCCACAAACACAATCAAGCCTTCGAAAGAATGTGTTTTACCACCCCTTTAACAAAACGAACCAAGGGAAAAAAAATGCACAAAGCTACTGATACAAAGCTTAATGCTAATCGCTGAAGTAACACTTTTAGACCAATAGGCTGCATATTTTCTGGCTGTTTTTTGTTGTTGTTTTTGAAGTTATAGATTATTTTGTTTATTTGAACATCCTTCTCCCTTATTATCTCTTACTCTCTTTACAATGTAGGTGACAATGTCATGTGACTAATTAGTTGCTGTTTAAAAGGAATTGTTGTCCACACCTTGATGAAGGCTCATTAGCCGCAATGTGTCTGTGTGCGGTTATTTGTTACCCTAAGCCATGACCTAATAAAGGCTTTTTATACATTTACTTCAATTAGTGCCATGGCTCCATATGTTTTTATGAGATCTTCAAAATCTTTAATATAGAGATATCTATACTGAGAGAAATCTTAAGCGTGTCCCAAATGTTGCTTAGTCTGCCCAAATACCTTGCAATCGGCGCATATATTTTTAATTTGAAGTCCAAGTACTTCCAGGACTTAAAGATCTGATCTCTTTCTGTACCTATGTAAAGAATTGCATGTCAGCAATTTATTTTTTATTTCTCTTAACAAATATTAGGAGACGCAATTGAGAACTCTGCTACGTTTCCTCTGGGTACTTTTCTCCATATTTGCATCTGTTAAACGTTGGTAATCACTTTAGTGTTAAACCACATGCACAGCATTATATTTCCTTGGAGATGTTCTTTATTGTTCATGTTCTTTGTTCATTCTGTTAACGCTCTCTTTTTCTCTGCAAGCGAGATCGAAGGACCACAGTACGCCCTCATTCTGTGTGTTTACTGAGGTGTGCTGGAACAGTTTTAACTCAAGGTCTCATCCAATCAGCTCTCTCGGTTAGGTAAGCACCTTTCATCTTATCACGCTCCTTTCATTCAACCTCATTGTTTGCTTTGGCGCTGTTGCTATGGCGACCTGGCTGAGGGCCCCTGTTGATGGGACATACCATTATAGTTAGGGGTGGGGGTGGAGGAGAGGTCCGCATACAGTCTGGGCCAATAATGGGCCCGTGTGTCTAGGGCTATAAATCTATGTGCAGGGAAATGTGTCAAACACAAAATGCCTTTCTGCTGACAGTGAGGTTGTCATGGTACAATAGAGTGCGGGATCTACACGCCATCGCCTGTGATGCTGTAGGTCTGTGCACAGGTGTGAGCCATGCAGGTGTGAGGATTCTATCTCTCTCTCTTTACCTGCCACTCTGACTCTTTGTTCTTCATATGTTCTCATCGCTCATAGTTTTTTTTTTCCCTCATAGCTTGCCATATTTCCACATTTACTAATTTACACATTCACATTTACTAATATTTTCATATTTTTATATATATATATACACTCACCTAAAGGATTATTTGGAACACCTGTTCAATTTCTAATTAATGCAATTATCTAATCAACCAATCACATGGCAGTTGCTTCAATGCATTTAGGGGTGTGGTCCTGGTCATGACAATCTCCTGAACTCCAAACTGAATGTCAGAATGGGAAAGAAAGGTGATTTAAGCAATTTTGAGCGTGGCATGGTTGTTGGTGCCAGACGGGCCGGTCTGAGTATTTCACAATCTGCTCAGTTACTGGGATTTTCACGCACAACCATTTCTAGGGTTTACAAATAATGGAGTGAAAAGGGAAAAACATCCAGTATGCGGCAGTCCTGTGGGCGAAAATGCCTTGTTGATGCTAGAGGTCAGAGGAGAATTGGCCGACTGATTCAAGCTGATAGAAGAGCAACTTTGACGGAAATAAACACTCGTTACAACCGAGGTATGCAGCAAAGCATTTGTGAAGCCACAACACGCACAACCTTGAGGCGGATGGGCTACAGCAGAAGACCCCACCGGGTACCACTCATCTCCACTACAAATAGGAAAAAGAGGCTACAATTTGCACGAGCTCACCAAAATTGGACAGTTGAAGACTGGAAAAATGTTGCCTGGTCTGATGAGTCTCGATTTCTGTTGAGACATTCAGATGGTAGAGTCAGAATTTGGCGTAAACAGAATGAGAACATGGATCCATCATGCCTTGTTACCACTGTACAGGCTGGTGGTGGTGGTGTAATGGTGTGGGGGATGTTTTCTTGGCACACTTTAGGCCCCTTAGTGCCAATTGGGCATCGTTTAAATGCCACGGCCTACCTGAGCATTGTTTCTGACCATGTCCATCCCTTTATGACCACCATGTACCCATCCTATGATGGCTACTTCCAGCAGGATAATGCACCATGTCGCAAAGCTCGAATCATTTCAAATTGGTTTCTTGAAAATGACAATGAGTTCACTGTACTAAAATGGCCCCCACAGTCACCAGATCTCAACCCAATAGAGCATCTTTGGGATGTGGTGGAACGGGAGCTTCGTGCCCTGGATGTGCATCCCACAAATCTCCATCAACTGCAAGATGCTATCCTATCAATATGGCCAACATTTCTAAAGAATGCTTTCAGCACCTTGTTGAATCAATGCCACGTAGAATTAAGGCAGTTCTGAAGGCGAAAGGGGGTCAAACACAGTATTAGTATGGTGTTCCTAATAATCCTTTAGGTGAGTGTATATATACATATTTAAAACATTGCAAGCTCTACTTAACATATCCTAATGTATGCAACACAAAAATGTCAATTAAAAGGTGAACATAAATGTATGCGTAAAGTAAATGAAAAACCGTAAGTGACATCAACTAGCATTACAACTTGGTTAAAATTAAGTAAACCTAACATAACATTTAACATATTTGTGAGCTGCGTGATATGCAAATATTCTATTCAGCCAATGAGCAGAAGCAGGAGCCATTTTGAAGCATGATGTGGTGAAGTCTCTGTCAGGTAAGCTGTCTTTTTTTTAAAACCGAAGTAAAATATTAGAGTTTGACTTTTTTAACATTCATTAACACTTAATTGTTAATTGTGTTAGTGAAGTTTGTTCCTTAACTGGGAGAAGCAGCGATGTGGTGACGATGGTGAAAGGAGGTAAGCTAAAGCTTAAATGTATATTTATATTAACAAGGTAAAACATTCAATTTTTACTTTTTCAACATTCATTAACACTCATTTATTGTGTTAGTGGGGTGTACTGGATGTACAATGCAACGTTTTTTTGAAGCTCAATGTGGTGAAGATGGTGAAAGGAGGTAAGTTAAGCTAAAGCTAACATTTAAATTAACAAAGTAAAACATTCGATTTTGAGGTTAACTTAAAAATATATGTAACATGCAAGTTGTGTTAACTTAACATTACTTAGTAGATTCTATCGTGTTACATATATTTAAATAAAGAATGTTGAGTGAACTCAAATATTTAAGTACATATAACAAAGGTTTTCTTGTTAATTTTAAGTAAAACTATTCCAAGTTGGTTTTACTTAAAAAGTGTGATGCAAAAATGGTGCATATATATTTTGAGTAAATCCAACACATCATTTTTACCAGTGTAGGTGGTTTCCAGTGTGTTGCTATGCAGTTGTTAGGGTGCGTTTTGTCTGATCAAATTATCTCTTCACTATCTATCTTTTTTTCTTCTTGTATAGGTTGCCATATTTTTCCATGTACTAATAATTTAAAATTTATTTTTTTTGTTTCTATTTTGGTAATGCCATAATTCCTTAAGATATGGCCGAGAGGTAATAAGTAAGTGATAAATAAAAGAGGGCCCAGGACAGAGCCTTGAGGAACACCAGTGGTAACAGATGAAGAGTATGATCTGAAATATTTGAGCTGGAAAAATTGAGTGTGCCTATAGAGATAAGATCTAAACCAGGTGAGAGGAACACCAGTGATCTATAGAGAATAATCTAATCTAAAAGAACTTGATGGGAAATAGTATCAAAGGCCGCACTTAGATCGAGTAGGATAAGTATGGTTAAGAGTCCAGAATCAGCTGCCATTAGCAGATCTTTGACAACTTTTACAATGGCAGTCTTTGTACTATGCAATGGGCGAAAACTGGACTGGAATTTTTCAAATAGGCGTTTTTTTAAAAGGTGAGCATGAATCTGAGATGCAACAACCTTTTCTAAGATTTTTGAGAGAAAAGGTAGATTGGAAATTGGGGGAAAGTTGGAAAAATGATTAGGGTCGGTGCCCGGTTTCTTTAGTCTTGGAGTTAAAATTGCAACCTTAAACAAATGAAGGAAACAGAGGTGAGAGAAGAATGTATAATATTGGTTACTATACCAGATAAAGAAGATAAACAGGCTTTGGTCAATATTAGGTGTCCTTACTATGTACTTACATCAACAAATTATGCGAATGAATGTACTCATATTGTGCTCATATTGTATTGCAAAACACTTGTGCTGCTATTGAAGTGGGATTTGGGTATGATTAGGGACAGGTTTGGTGGTGGGTAGGTTTAAGGGTGGGTCATGGTGTAAGAGAAAGGTCAACAGAGTAATTACAGAAATGACATAAAAACATGTATGTACACAATAAGTGCCTTGAATCAAATTATTCATTTAAATGTTAATACACAGTAGTTAAAGACACTTAATATAAAGTGGGACCAAATGTTCGGTTGACCTTTAAACAATTTGTACATGAAGAACATTCTCACAACCAAAACTGAACATTTCTACATCATATACTTTGTTAGTCAGGAATTTGCACATTAACCATTTCAGTAGTTGTATTAATGGTGTAAAATACCCTCCAATGGCAGTCTGTTATTTGTACTTATGAAAACCTTTCATGAAGTGTCATTCTCTGCTCTTTTCCACCACTTGTCTTCAAAGGTCTCACGGAAGCGGTCATGTTGTTAGACACCCGGTGACACCTCTCTCCATCTTATCAACGTCTCGAAATCACCCCGTGTTGATTGACCTGGGACTCGGGACACACTCCACCCTTTCTCCAGGGTTTTAATCATGCGCTTTTCTCTTCCTCCACCCCAGCCGCACGCACACAGACACTGCTTAAAGTGCAGCTGGTAAAGGGACCTGTAATTTGTTTCAATAAAGCCTGTTGAGGAGGGGTTGGTTGGGCGATATTTCGCTTCTGGTTCCACATGTGGGGATGCTGACAAGAATACTGATGGGTCCGGAGTTGTCTCTGCGGGACCCTCTCTCTCTCTCTCGCTCTCTCTCTCTCTCTCTGTATCTCTCTTTTTCTCTTCAGTCCAGATGGTTAAATGGCCATTAGATTTGCAGAGTAGCCTCTTAACACACACTGATCTACATAGACGGGCTCTCAGCTCATTCCCAGCGTGATGACTGTGTGATTGGGCCCTGCGGGACCTCAGTCATTTCCATCCAGTCAGAACCTCGGCTTAATAAACCACAAGGCCAACGGAGCTCCAACAAAAGACAGCGGGCTACTGCACTGACAGGCATATAATCATTAATTAGGCCGGTGAGTGTTTGGTTGGACGTCTATGCTTTTAGGTTTCAGTTTCTGAGAGGAAAATACGTATTTTGAGGGTTTCAAAGTGTTCAAGTGTCAACACACTAAACAATACAGGGCTGATGACCAGGAATACCACTCTAGAAACTGAAATCAATCCGGCGAAATCAATGAGCATAATAACAAGCACATCTAGTTTGCATGTTCCTGACAGCTAATTTACCAGCACCAAATAATATAGACAATATGTATTGAATCGTGTCGGTCAATTCTCACTTTGGTGCTGCATATTTGGGGCATCTGTTGGTTTCTGGCTCTCTGTCTTGCATGCCAAATTCCACGCTGGAAAAACCTCCAGTGCCATTCATTTTAAATGTATGATGTATTATTCACTGTATTTATTCTGTTCCTGCCTTCAATTCCCTGTCCTCCCATATTCAGAGGGGTTATCTAAATGCTAATATGGCAATGCATTAAACCGGAGAAGAATCGCGGGTACACGAGCGGAGCGCTGACCCTTTTGACAGAGGAGAAAGACGAATAAAAATAACCCCAGGATTTTTATAAGGAAGTGTGGGGGCAGGAAGGGTTGCCTCTCTCATTTCGTAAGTGTTATCCTGATAGAAAATGCATGGAGGTTTATCAGAGACATAAGATCTCTCCGTTGAGAGTGAAAAGGGACCGAAAAAGATGTTCCAATCTGCTTCTCTAGTTTCTCAATGAAGTCAAAATGACAAGCGTTTACTTTATAGGGGCTTTGAATGGCACAGCAGATCCCCCTCCATTAAAAGTGGCCGAATGCATCCCTCCACAGACAGGAAACACAAACAGATGCTGGAGATTTCGATCAAGGAAGGATGTGTAAACACTTGTTAAACTCGGCCCCACTGTCTCCAACTGTAAAATATTAAGGTATGTAGATCATTAAAGGAACAATAGCTGGAAACCATGTTAGTGAACATGTCAAATGAAACTAGTAGGCCTATATAAATCTTGTCAGGACTTGTAATTCATGCCTGTTTCAAAACCGCGTGAGCTACTTCATCCTAACTGAAATTGAACCTTGTAAGGGAATGACTTGGAAAGCATGTATTGGTTATTTTTGACTTGATTTCCAGTAACAATGCGTCAGAAACGTTGATATAAGTGAATTTTTTTTTACTTCATTGGCAGATATTTCACTTGTTTTTAACAGAATTGGAAAAATCTGCAAACATTTTTAACGAGAACACAAGAAGACTTAAAATGTTGTCAACAAACACTGCCACTGTAGGGGATTTTAAAAAATTGATGTGAGTGGAAGGCAGGCGGCGGCGCCTGGACAGTGTGTGTGTGCGTGTGTGTGTGAGAGAGCGGGAGGCAGAGCGGCAGAGAGATGCGACAGAGTTGCGAAATTGCAGGCGCGGCTCGCGAGTTGCGGCTGTTATTTCAAATAGCGCAGCATATTTTTTTAACTAATCGGTTAACCGGTTTCAACCGGCTAATGAGGCTCGGTGGTCGGTCAAGAAAATGTTTAGTTTTCGCCATCCTTAGTTGTGATTATGGGGCGTATTTAAACCGAACCAGCAAAGACCTCAATTGGATAGACCTACAACCAATCAGAGCAATGGAGCGACGCATAACGTTAGTTGTCAAATGTCAACAGAACTCAACTGCACTGTGTTGCCAAGTCCGCGGGTTGAAGCGACCCCAATTATGTGATATACAGACCCAGGAATGCGAAATTTAGCAGGCAGTCCAGCCAAAATAACACATATTTTACCCCCCAAATGCCATTTTTCCCGGAGACCCCCCCCACCAGGAAAGCTATTGGGCGAGTTTTGCTGTAAAAACTTGGCAACCCTGTCTGTGCGCGCTGGAATAAGTCACGTTTGAAAGAGAAGATGAGTGTAAACGATCTTTGCCGGTGTTGTAAAAAAGAATTTAAGGATACACAGAGTACTTACCAACACGATCATCATTTCTGAGAGAAATAGTAAAGGTGAATGCATATACGAACAAGTTCTCCGTTTAGGATTAGAACAAATTCAACCCAAGCGCCTTTGATGACGTGGATGATTACGTTACTGTTGATCATCTGTCTATCATCGTCTAAAGCCCGCCCTGACAATTTCATTGGTCCGAACATTTTCTGTTCGGGCATAATTACTTCTCTATGGATCAAGTCCAGACCGAACTGCCTGTGCAAAAATGTTTGTGGGCGGGGCTAAGTTCGTCTGGCATCCAGGCTACAGATCTTTAGCATCTATACACTCTCACCGTCCTTCTCAGGTCTCTGCAGGATCCTTAAAACTAACATATTACAGCCTCACCCCGAGAACGGCTCTATAGTCTTTCAACACTATCACTGTCTCTGCTGTGATCTCTTGCACGCAGAATCTTTAGTACTTCTATTCCTTAGCTGTGCAGCATATATACGATATGACACCACTCCCAATTTGCTCTTTGCTGAATTTAAGTTTTATTCACGGTAACACAGATCACTGGTCACAACAACCAAATGAGTCTCCAGAACAGAAAGATGCATATACATTTATGTTTCTTACAGTTGATTGAAAATCAATGTTACTCAAGCCTTCTGATTGGTTTAAGGTAATCATATGACTGCACCTTTTTGGCTAAGTCTACATGGTCTTTGACCTGAACATCCTTAGTCTGCATTTTTTTTCTGTAGTTTCATGCTAAATAACCCTTTTACCACTTCTGAGGCCATTATATAAAATATTTCCATCACACTGCTCAAGAGACATTTCTTATTATCATCAATGTTGAAAACTGTTGTGCAATATTTATCGAAACGGTGATTGAAAGTTCAAAAGAACATCTTTTGTAACTGTAAATATATTTACTGTCGCTTTGGATTTATTTAATGCATCCTTGCTGAAAAAAAAAGTAATCATCAAAAAAACAACTTATTGACCTCAAACGTTCAATGTACAATGTATGTTGCTCACTAATTTTGGAAAAGAGTGAAGCACAGTTAGTGGTTTTAGCCATGCAGGGAAGATGCATTCCTTTGCATGGGCACGTCTTCATACTCTGATTAGCTTTGATGTTTTGTTCTCGGTGATTCTTGTTACTTTACATTCCAGAAAAGAAGGGCAAGATTATGTTTCTTCCCTGACAGGGGGCTGCATATTGCAGTATAATACCTTAACGTGCGCTGTCAGGTTTACAATGGCCAAAACGTAGTTTGGGGGGCCAGTAGCTAAAATTAAAAGGCATCAGGTTCCCGTCACCGCCAGAGCAAGGCTCATTGGTCTCAAACAACCTGAAACAAACATCTGAGGAATCTGATAAGAACTCCAGCAAATGTCTCTCATGAAAGAAGGGAACAAAGAGGGATCTCTCTCTTTCTCTCTCTCGTTGTGGAGTTTCAGGAGAGTTTAATGTGTTATCCTTAGGTTTTGACCTTCAAAATCCTCCCAATCTTGCCCTGCAGCTGTTCCAACAGAGTGTTTTTTTTTTTCAGCTTGGAGTGTAAGATCTTTTTCCTCCCATAGAGAGGACGGATAATGTGATGATTCATGGCCTACCCAACTGCAGGCTCAGTGCAGGGCAGAGCTGTATTATATTGTATTATATTATCAAACATGGCCTGGAGGCTGCGGCCTTCTCTCAGATCATGTCACACAGTATGAGCCCGGCATTTCTCGTATGCACCCTCACTGTACATGGACCAAATGAGTTTATACTCACACAGCCATTTCGGATGCAAACACTCGCTCTTTGTCATTGGGTAAGTCTGGGTGTGTATGGAATGGAATACTGCATACTGTACATGTAGGGTTCAGAAGTTTGTAGTATATATATTATATATACACTCACCTAAAGGATTATTAGGAACACCATACTAATACTGTGTTTGACCCCCTTTCGCCTTCAGAACTGCCTTAATTCTACGTGCCATTGATTCAACAAGGTGCTGAAAGCATTCTTTAGAAATGTTGGCCCATATTGATAGGATAGCATCTTGCAGTTGATGGAGATTTGTGGGATGCACATCCAGGGCACGAAGCTCCCGTTCCACCACATCCCAAAGATGCTCTATTGGGTTGAGATCTGGTGACTGTGGGGGCCATTTTAGTACAGTGAACTCATTGTCATGTTCAAGAAACCAATTTGAAATGATTCGAGCTTTGTGACATGGTGGATTATCCTGCTGGAAGTAGCCATCAGAGGATGGGTACATGGTGGTCACAAAGGGATGGACATGGTCAGAAACAATGCTCAGGTAGGCCGTGGCATTTAAACGATGCCCAATCCTAAAGTGTGCCAAAAAAACATCCCCCACACCATTACACCACCACCACCAGCCTGCACAGTGGTAACAAGGCATGATGGATCCATGTTCTCATTCTGTTTACGCCAAATTCTGACTCTACCATCTGAATGTCTCAACAGAAATCGAGACTCATCAGACCAGGCAACATTTTTCCAGTCTTCAACTGTCCAATTTTGGTGAGCTCGTGCAAATTGTAGCCTCTTTTTCCTATTTGTATTAGAGATGAGTGGTACCTGGTGGGGTCTTCTGCTGTTGTAGCCCATCCGCCTCAAGGTTGTGCGTGTTGTGGCTTCACAAATGCTTTGCTGCATACCTCGGTTGTAACGAGTGGTTATTTCAGTCAAAGTTGCTCTTCTATCAGCTTGAATCAGTCGGCCCATTCTCCTCTGACCTCTAGCATCAACAACGCATTTTCGCCCACAGGACTGCCGCATACTGGATGTTTTTCCCTTTTCACACCATTCTTTGTAAACCCTAGAAATGGTTGTGCATGAAAATCCCAGTAACTGAGCAGATTGTGAAATGCTCAGACCGGCCCGTCTGGCACCAACAACCATGCCACGCTCAAAATTGCTTAAATCACCTTTCTTTCAGGAGTTCAGGAGATTGTCTTGACCAGGACCACACCCCTAAATGCATTGAAGCAACTGCCATGTGAATTGTATTAATGAGAAATTGAACAGGTGTTCCTAATAATATAGCAACATTTCAACATTGATAATACCGGTAATAAGAAATTGAGCAGCAAATCATCATATTATAATGATTTCTGAAGGATCATGTGACTCTGAAGACTGCAGTAATGATGCTGAAAATTCAGCTATGATCACAGGAATAAATTACACTTTAAAATATATTCAAACGGGACAACAATATTTCTCAACATCACAGTTTTACTGTGATCAAATAAACTCAGCCTTGGTGAACATCAGAAAGTTCTTAAAAAACTTACAGACCACATTTGAATGGTATCGTTTTTTAACATCATAATTCAGACTGTCCTCCAAAAAATATGACTCTATAGGTTGTTTTTCAAGCACATTATTACAAAATCAAAGTCTGGAGCATGGTCAAGTGCCTTCTGCCTCACAATGAAGACGCTAAAGACACCCCTAGACGTCACTATATCGATGCACAGACAACTCCATTGATTTTGGTTGTTTACCCAATGCGTCAGATCAATTCTTTGCATTTGTAAAAGCAGACATAATTTAATTCATATTTATAGGCTACTTTTATATTTTGGAGCTACTAACCCCACTCCTACCCTAACCTACCCACTTCTAAACCATGTAAAACACATAACAGGCAAATAAAAGTACAGTCACAGGTATTTATTGCAAAAACTGACCAAAAACAGTATAAAAGTATTAACTCATGTTGCTTTCCAAGTCTTCTGAAGTCATACGATATCTTTATGTAAAGAACAGAGTTGATCTTAATGTTTTAATCGCTGAGATGATGATCCCGCCGCTCCGTGAACACACACATTCAAATGACCCAATCTGTCACGAGACACACAAGAGCCAATGACATTTCACTATAAAATCTGAGGTAATGTTTCTTAATTTTTGAAATTTGAATGTGTGCATGATCTTCGGCGGATGGAGACTCTGATCGCTTTTGGGGATTTTCTTCACACAAATCAATCGTTTGGCCTCGCAACACTTGGAATATTTGAATAAATTGTGCCTACAGTCGTATCTGCCTGTTATATCTGTGTTTTATATCATATAATACACAAATGGGTAGGTTTAGGGATGGGGTTGGGTTTGCTGTTCAAACGTGTCTAAATAGTGTAAATGCTGGCTGATTAAATTGAGAATCACACTCCAACATGTCATAATGGCAAAATCATAACCCAATATATCATTTCACCATGTCGATAACGTTCCCATGCCCAGCGCGTCTGTGAATGATGCCAAAGGTTTCTCATTTAGATCAATGGAGCACATGCACGTCGAAAAATGACGCCTAGGGGTGCCTTTATTGTGATATGGAAGGTACTTGACCATGCATCAGATTTTGAAGCCTTGGGAGCGAGAATGGTTTGGGGATAACATTATGGGGCCTCCATGGATCGGACATATTTGTTCAGCACATCCCACAGATGCTCGATTGGATTGAGATCTGGGGAATTTGGAGGTCAAATTAACACCTCAAACTCGTTGTTGTGCTCCTCAAACCATTCCTGAAGCATTTGTGCTTTGTGGCGGCGCATTATCTGCTGAAAGAGCCACAGCCACCAGGGAATACCGTTTCCATGAAAGGCTGTACATGGTCTCAACAATGCTTAGGTAGGTGGTGCGTGTCAAAGTAACATCCACATGGATGGAGGACCCAAGGTTTCCCAGCAGAACATTGCCCAAAGCATCACTGCCTCCGCCGCCACGCCTTCTTTTCATAGTGCATCAATGAGCCTTGGCCGCCCATGACCCTGTGGCCGGTTCACCACTGTTCCTTCCTTGGATTACTTTTGATAGAGACTGACCACTGCAGACAGGGAACACCCCACAAGAGCTGCAGTTTTGGAGATGCTCTGACCCAGTCGTCGAGCCATCACAATTTGGCCCTTGTCAAACTCACTTGCTGCCTAATATATCCCACCCACTAACAGGTGCCGTGATGAAGAGATAATCTGTGTTATTCACTTTACCAGTCATAATTTTATGCCTGATCTACTGTAGTATTAGCTATATGGTGAGTCTTCTGCAAATGTAGTTTATCATCCATGCATACAGAAAACGGTGCACAGCACACATATTCCATATAGCTGTCTTTCAAAAATGTTATTATTGTATTGTATTGTGTTAAACACCCTCTTGTTTTGTGTTTTCTCTTGCTCTGTCACTCCTGGGAAACATAAACATGTGTGTAGGAAATGAACTCCACATTATATGCGACACGTCATCTTCATAATTCCATCTACTGTCATATTTGTAATGCCGTGCATGTGTCAACAGTATATCTCGAATCTATTCAGATGCATAAGCACCGGAGGGAAATTTCTGCACATTTTGGGAGGCAAGAAATGACATGACCAAATGTCAGTAATGCCACTTATGGTTTACATATTTGGTAGCGCCTGGGGAGTTTTTGGGATGGGATCAACTTTGGCATACCTGTCGGGGGAAGTTAAATGTTTCACACAAGAATTCCCAAACACAGACAGCTCTGAAACATTTCTCGCTGAACAGAGGAATCTGATTGGCCAGGACACTTAAAGAGAATAATCACCTGTGACTGTACACATCCTCAGACTTACCGAACAGGCAGCTCTGCAGCTGATTCCTTTGTTCATATAGCAGCCACACAAAAAGCCATTGAAGCTTTCCAGGGAAACAGATGGAGCTGAATCTGCAACACCACTTTCATTCGCCCACGCTGGCCTGAAAACCCCCTATGTGTGTCTATTAGAAGAATTATCAGTGACAGTCTAACTCTACTTTAGACTGTTTAAATGCTTTCATTATGAAAAACAATTTAGAATTCTTTTGGTAAAATATTTTGTAAAAAAAAAAATTGCATATTACTTAAAGTTTTTATTTTATATAAATATCAGTGCTTTCGTATTTGAAACGTATTCAATGTTGTTTTTGTTATACATTATTATTATTATTATTATTATTATTTTGTGTGTGTGTCCAAGTGCATTATTTCCTTTTAAAGTAATTTGATAATAAATGCATTACACAAATATCACTTTATTCTGTAAAACCTATTTAGCTTGAATGTATTTTTAGTACATTCAAATCATTCATATTATTTTATGTTTTGTTATCTTAAACCCCCAAAATGTCAAGTGGTGCAACTGTCCGAACAAATGAGCAGACTAAGAAAAGTATTTAAAAGGGTTTATTAAACGGAATATTAAATATTTTTTTAAACAAAATACTATGGAATCATTTAAGGTTTGAAACCTTTCATATAAACAAATTGTATAAATATCAGTAGTTGTAAAGCTGTTGAGATAATTGAAAAACTTCTGTTCAGTAATTTGTGCTGTATATTTTCAAATGTAAGGTTGGCACAACTGCAAACATGGCTCTTTTATTATGAATTATTATGAATATTATGAATATATAGCACCTTAGTCAAAGAACCGCTGAAGAACCACTGAAGCACCAAAATTGGTGCTATACAGCACTAAAAAAGGTTCCCCTATGATTATGAGACAAGAACCATTTTTGGTGCCATATAGAACCTTTTTTTTAGAGTGTACCCAAATGTCAAAACATTTACTCGAATCAATGAACAGCATTAATTACCACTTGCGGCCCGCAGGATGATATTTTGTGGCCCCCTTCTTGACATCAAAGTTTAGTGTTAATGCGGCCGGCGCGTTGCTCTGAAAAGTACCTTTTTGCTGAAGTGTTGCGTGTGCAGCGCTTGCCGCGCTAGCCTTTGCCGCGCTTGCCATGCTTGCTGCCTCCTTTGTGTGTGTGTGTGTGTGAGAGAGAGTTGGCTCGCCCCTCCCTCGTGCAGTATAATTGGTTGACACCGCGTGATTGACAGGAACAGACGAACGAAGCTGATCAGACAGTTGAAACGAATGTGGTCTAACAGCGCTCGTCAATGTCAAAATGATTGAGATGGCCAAATAAAAATCAAAGTAGGCGGGGTTTACGTTCTCTTTTGGCTCGTGCACAGTCTTCACACACAGACGAGCGCGTCAATCTATCGCTTAATGTAGAGAGACTCTATTCTTTCCGGTGAAATCACAAAACAAAATGCAAACGTGTCCATGGTATTAATATACAAACATTGATGAACATCTTTGATTTTAATGAAGAAATGACAGAGGAAAAAAATAAAATAAAAAAAATAATAATAATAATATTAATAAAAATAAAATAAAAATAAAATAAAATGTACAAATGTCCTATCTACAATTTATTTCAATATTTATTAATTAACTAAAAATAGTGACGATGTTTATATTAACCATAGTTACATTATGTCACATTAACGCCAGCCCGTGACTGTATTTATATAGAGGCGCCAGCCAGTTAAGACCGAGGAGACGTGGCGGTCAGAGGTTAGAGCGGGACAACAAAGCTAGCAGGCAGGTGTGTTTTTTAAGTAGGCTAACATTCAAGATGCTTTCGGGTGCGGCAAAACGTAAAAAGATAAAAAATGAAGAGGAACAAAAGAAGAGACAGCGGGGGGCTTTACAGAAGTTTCTGTCGGGCAGCCGTCCGACAGCTGTGAACCTGCTCGAGTCAGCAGAGCCAGGCCCGGAGACACGGCCCGAAGACGCGGTGGAAGATGCGGCGGGAAATGCGGCGGGAAATGCGGCGGAAGACGCGGCGGGAAATGCGGTGGAAGATGCGGCGGGAAATGCGGTGGAAGATGCGGCGGGAAATGCGGTGGAAGATGCGGCGGGAAATGCGGTGGAAGATGCGGCGGGAAATGCGGCGGAAGATGCGGCGGGAAATGCGGCGGAAGACGTTTTGAGTGAATCTGGTGTTTTTCACAATGCTTGAAATGTAAGAAGTATTCCATCCATATACAAGTCTTTAATAGTCTGAATACCTTTAGTTTTCCACAGTTTAAATCCTCCATCCTTATATTTATTATTATTTATTGTTAGACAGTTTCTAAATGGTCTTGATGAATGTGAAGGGACATGTTTGCCTTCTTGTTCTTAATTACAACATTTATAAATGTTGTAAGCTATTGTATTTTGCAGAAAATCTTAATTAAATGTGTTGATTAAATGTAAACAGAGCAAATAAGATAAACTTATTTGCTCTGTTTACATAGTTTACTGACACCTATTGGTTATTTACTGGTACTACTGCCTTAACAATGACACTCCCAATGGATGAGGATAATTTAATAGCATTTAATAGAGCCGTGTAATGACGTATAAATAATGAATATCAAAAAATAGTCTGATAGACTGTTTAATATACAACACAACCAATTTGTAACTAAAGACTATGCTATGTAAAATGTGAATTAACTTTTATTAGTAACTTTGGTAAGTTTCAGATTTCAGTTCATAAATAACATCGATGGAGGGGGGCCCAAAAAATGCAGCCTGCCTAGTGTAGTCCGTTTATTTAATCCGGCTCTGTTAATGCCCTAGTTACATCATAAATACTGTATCTGTGCTTTACTAGTGCTAAAATAATCTTGATTATTAAAATAAAATAAAAACTTGCAGTGGGAATCTTTAAATTTTCATTCACTAGCACTGAATTCTCAATGTTCCACCGCTCCAATCTTTAAACCTTATCACAGAGATACATGAACGCTTGAGAGGGAATAGAGTGAGCAAAACATCCGTGCTGGCCTTGGAAAGGAAACTGCAGTGATCTACCATGTTTTGTGTATGACACTGCTCTATCTATCACAAAATTGCTGTGCTATGCTAAGCAGAAATCTGTGCTAGTTTAATTGCCACTTAATGTTTTCAATCCACTCAACATTAGGCAGGTGAGCCATAAAATTAATTTTGGACCCTGCCCGTTGGATACTTAGCTTGGCGTCAAAATAGGAATGGATATATTAGTTGAATATAATTGCTAAACAATATCTGACTTCCCAGCTTCGTGAAAATCCATAATTCCAATTACGGTACAATAGATCAGTGTATGCATCTCTGCCCAGAGCTTTTTTAGACTTGTGTTTGGCATTGGTGCTGAGCTGGAAATATACACAGTAGCGTCCAGCACATATCGACGTCTCCTGAGGATTTGAATAAGATCTATCGCACTTCCCCCTCAAAGAACCTTAAAACAGGATCGCTCTCTAGGACACACAGTTGGTGTGAAACCCAACAGATTGCATGCATTACAAACAGCTTTGGTTTAAACTTGCGAACGTGACTAAACTTGGTCAGTTGCAGGAATAGTTCACCCCTAAATGAATATTTTGTCCCTCACCCATATGTAACTCCAAAACCATATGCTGTTAGTTTTACTGTGGAGTCCTACAAACCTTTTTAATGATATTTTTGTATCATTTGGAGCTTCACATAGAAAAGTCCAGCCAAGATAAATGTGTTCGAGAAAGAAAGTCAAATGATGACCAGATTTGCCAATTTTGGGTGAACCATAACATCGCAGTTAAACAAACAAGCTGCTATACCCTGTCTATGACTTCAGTTTTGAAAACTTTAGATATCCGTGTACATATAGAGCTCAGCACAGTATGTGATTGTTCAAACTTTATGTAATTTTGGTAGCGAGAGAGAAGCATTTTTTTCCTCTCTCACAGGGCTCAACATTCCTGTGGGTTCAGTCTTGCCTCCAGATTCCTGGAGAAACTCGTTGCCTTCCTTTTTCCGGACACACATCATCGCTGTTCAGGTTATTAAATTCCATCACACTCTGTCTAGGTGAATCAAATTACCGTGGCGAGCGGCTCCAGGCAGAGCTGTGGTTTGCTCAATGGGGCAAAGGCTCTTTGTGAGCTCTTCAATGCTGTCTCTAATTTAGCATGCAGCTAATGCACGAATCATATTTTATGAAACTGTAAGTGTTAAATGAACCTGTAATGCAACATTTAAAAACATTAGCAGGTGAGATGATGGGAGCACTTTTGTAAGATATGTCTGATGCTGCGTTCACACCAAATGCGAATAGAGCGTCAAAATCGCGTCTAGCCTGTCTAGTTGGACGCTTGAACATTTTGAATCCATTCGCGCGTACACAGCGAATTGGACGCGCATATAAATTGAACGTTTGAAGCGAAATAGATGCACGTTCAAGGCGCTCCAGGAGAAATATGTCATAAAACACCACTCTGTCTCATTTCATTTTCATTAAAAATATATATTAAACATTAATAGCCACACAAATGTGGTCCAGGCAACTCCTACATTATCTTCACTGCATGTATATTTAAATATCCTAAAAAAATTAAGTTATGAAACTTCTCTTTGCCCTCAAGTCAAAACGATTTGGCAGACAACAAATGATAGATTCAGGAGAGCAAAGATCGCCCGTTAGATCCACACAAGACGAACCACTACAGGACACCAGAGCCAGCGGCAAACGTCAGAAGGACTAGCCGAGGAAAGGCTGCTCTCGCCGGGGTTAACGAGCGCGGAGCGTGACAGCAGCGAGCAGGCTCCTGATTGGTTAACACGGTGCGAATTGACGCCAAAGTTCAAATTTTTCAACTCGGGCGTCAGACGCGAATTCGCTTCAAACGCGTGAATGCACAAAAATCACCACTCGCGTGTAACGCGCAAGACAATCAATTTGCGTCATTCACGCAAACTGGACGCGCGAATGAGGCGAAATCGGAACTGCGTCCATCACGCTGCAGGACCTCCAGACGCGTGTCAATGCGCCTTTCCATTGACTTAACATGAAAATCACTCGCTCCAGACGCTATATTCGCGTTCGGTGTGAACGCAGCATTAAAGTGATAGTCCACCTAAAAAAATTTATTTAGTCATTTACTCACCCTAACATGCTGCTCTTTCAATTACTTTTCCAAGTAACACATACTGTACATACACCGATCAGGACATTATGACCACCTTCCGAATATTGTATTGGTCGCACTTTTGCTGCGTAAAAAACAGCCCTGACCTGTTGAGGCATGGACTCCACCTGACCCCTGAAGGTGTGCTGTGGTATCTGGCACCAAGATGTTAGCAGCAGGTCATTTAAGCCCTGTAAGCTGCAACAATGCTTAGGTTGGTGGTACGTGTCAAAGTAACCTCCACATGGATGGCAGGACCCAAGGCTTCCCTGCAGAACATTGCCCAAAGCATCACTGCCTCCGCCGGCTTGCCTTCTTCCCATTGTGCACCTGGTGCCATGTGTTCCCCAGGTAAGCCACGCACACACACCCGGCCATCCACATGATGTAAAAGAACACGTGATTTATCAGATCAGGCCACCTTCTTCCATTGCTCCGAGGTCCAGTTCTGATGCTCACGTGCCACTGTTGGTGCTTTCGGGGGTGGACAGGGGTCAGCGTGGGCATCCTGACTGGTCAGCGGCTATGCCACCCCATATGCAACAAACTGAGATGCTCTGTGTATTCTGACAGCTTTCTATCAGAACCAGCATTAACTTCTTGAGCAGTTTGAGCTCCAGTAGCTCTTCTGTTTGATCGGACCACACGGGCCAGCCTTCGCTCCCCACGTGCATCAATGAGCCTCGGCCGCTCATGACCCTGTGGCCGGTTCTCCACTGTTCCTTCCTTGGAGCACTTTTGATAGAAACTGACCACTGCAGACCGGGAACACCCCACAAGAGCTGCAGTTTTGGAGATGCTCTGACACAGTCGTCTAGCAATTCATCACAATTTGGCCCTTGTCAAACTCGCTCAAATCCTTACGCTTGCCCATTTTTCCTGCTTCTAACACATCAACTCTGAGGACAACATGTTCACTTGCTGCCTAATATATCCCACCCACTAACAGGAGATGAAGAGATCATCAGTGTTATTCACTTCATAATGTTATGCTTGATCTGTGTATATGACTCAAGTGCTTTATTTAAAATAGTCTGTAGTCATACAATAGCTTTGTGGGCCAAATAATCTTAAAGTCATAATTCACTGCAAATCTTTCCAACACAATCACATGGCAATCTGTAGCTATATTTACGTTTTGGCGAACTTGTACAATCTCATTCACACATTTTTGTATGATCTGCTTACAATGGTTAGGTTTAGGGGTGGATTATCATGCTTATTTTTCTTTTTACGTTGTAAAATAGTTTTTGTTCATCTTGTGCAGCTCTGCGAGGTGCTAAGGATGACGTAATCACGTCGGAGCGGTCACACTAGACATAGGAAGAAGTACTGCCCCCGTGTTTACAAAGCACTCGTGTGAAGACTAATACAAACACCCTTTACAAAAAACACTCAATTTTGAACTTCAAAATTAGGGATATATCGTTGTTTTACCTTTTTTGTTTTGCTAAAGGGCGTTTGTATAATGGTACGTTCACACCGGACGTGAATGACGATTCATGCGAGGGATTTACATGTTAAGTCAATGCAAAGACACAAATAGACATTCTGCGGTGCGAATTGAGCGTTTGACGCATGATTCGCGCGAAAGGCCCAAGTTGAAAAATCTGAACTTTGGCGGATATTCGTGCCACGTTAACCAATCAGGAGCTTGCTCTAGTAGTGACAACAATGAGGAGAAAATCTGTATATTAATATCTAGTTCAGACAATATGATTATCACTGTGATGACATTAAATGACATGAAACTCAACCCAGTCTCTTTTTGTTAAATGCAAGTTTATGTATGATCAATAATACAAAAGTATAAGTAAAAGGTATAAGAAGCTATACATGAAATAAAGCAAACAATTCAGTCAAATATTCAAAGTCAGTGCTAGTTGGCTACAACGGTAACGTAAAGTTATGAAGTAAAAAAGTAATGAAACTTCACTTTGCCCTCAGCCTAAACGATTTGCCAGGGAACAAATTACAGATTCATGAGACCAAAGATCGCCCGTTACATCTACACAAGACGAATTATAGCTCGAGACACCACAGAGACATCAGAGCCAGCGGCAAACGTCTGAAGGACTAGCCGAGGAAAGGCTGCTCTCGCCGGGGTTAATGAGCGCTGAGCGCCGCTGATCCGCTGGAGCTCACAACTCCGAAAACGCCAGATCAAATGTTCAAATAGGCACTATTCTTATAAATAAACCACAGATTTGAGCTTTAAACAACTACATTATAGCCTGAAAAAGTCTTAAAACTACGTTTTGTCACACATTAACAGTAGATTTGAACAAAAAAGACATGTAAACACAGCCCATGTCAGACATTTCTCAACGAGACGAGCCGGCTGGCAGAAGCCCCTCCCATGACACAAATTCACGTCTGTTGTGAAGGGGTCAGCGAGTAAACTCAAAATGTTCAAGCGTCCAACTTCGTGCAAATTATTTGCGTCCGGTGTGAACGCTACATTAGTCTTCACACGAGCGCTTTGTAAACATGGAGGCGGTTCTTCTGCCTACGTCTAGCGTGACCGTTTCAACGGGATTACGTCATCCTTAGCATCTCACAGAGCTGCACAAGATGAACAGTTTAGGTTAAAAAGTATATTCATTTTAATTTTTTTTTTTTTAAATGACCGATCGTTGCGCTAGATAAGACCCTAATCCTCATCTGGGATCACGCAGAGCCTCCGGAGCCCATCAAAGCACTTTAAAAAAACATTGATTTGGACCTTCAGCATTTTGGCTGCAACTGAAAACTATTATATGATGCAAAACCTTGGAAAGTTTTCTTCAAAATACTTAATTTCTTTTCGACTGAAGAAAGAAAGACATGAATATCTTGGATGGCATTGGGGTGAGTAAATGATCAGGAAATTAAAATTTTGGGGTGAATTAATCCTTTAAGAGAACCTTGCCAGAACGTTAGCCAAAGTCCTGAGAATATTCCCTGTTAACTTGGATGGACTATAAAAATACGGTATTATGAAATGTAGCACACAATTTATAAGGATTACTTTTAGAAGGCTTTTTTTCCCCCCTTTTTTGACAGATGTGGTCACTGAACTGCATGGAAAAGAGCTACTTTTTGTGTTCAGAAGTGAAATTAGATGATTTTTTTTTATTAAATTGGTGAAATATTACTCGAATAAAGCAGTTTGTCCCATGTAAATCGGGGTACGCTAGCATAATAGCATGAATACTGAAATGTCTTCACCCTTTAGCATTACAGAAAGCTAATATAATAACGGCGTCCAAACGGTGGGTGACCGCAGTCTGTCACCTTTTATACAGTCAATTCTCTGTCTTCCATCTTCCAGGGTATCATCACATTACAATCGCCGGAGCCCAGGGGCTGTTCATTATGTCTATGATTAAAGGGCAGAGTGAAAGGAAAATGGCACTTGGCCAGCATAAATGCGATATGACAGAAGACTGGGCTATACACCTCCCCATCGTTCTCACCGCTCGTATTCAATATTATAGACCCGCCGATTCAACAAACACGTAGCCAGGCCTTTATTTTTATTCTTCCACACGGATCGAGTCACTCTATTTAGCTTGGGCTCTGTGCTCTGGGTTATTTATTGTGGGCGACGGCAGGCGTTCTGTCAAAAGAGTCGCCATCCAGCAGGATTTGTTGAAGCCCAAAGCACAAACACCTGATGCTAAATGAATAAATGCTTCTGCGGGGCGGGAATAACTGACTGTGTCCCTGCTTTCTGTGGTCGAGGGGATCAGGTTACACATCGGAGAGGCTGAATACAGGGAAAGCTAATGTAATTTGGTCGGTCTAACTTAATTTGACTAATTGAATGCTAATGCTATTATAGCTAGCGAGATTCCAAAAAAGAAATTCCTAGGGTGTCATGTCACGTTTTCCACTAGAAAAAATTGTTTACCTCTTTGTCGATCGTATCACATCCTCTATGGAAATCTGTGTGTTCAAAGTCATATGTTGAAAATAGTATGCCAAGTGCTTTAATGCCATTTTGATGCACATTTTGGGGGGCATTATTGCTCACAACTTTATCATAGAGAACAGAAGGACTTTATTTTTATTTTTTTTGTATTGCCTTCTCTTTTTACTTTTTATTTGTGGAAAAAAATAACAAATAATAATAATAAATACATACATACACAGATTACGTGTGTATTTTACATTACACAATACGTTTCAAAGTTTTTGTTCAAAAGTTTGACATATTTCCCCAAATATGTTTGATATGATATCTAAATGGATTTATATTGTACCCATACACACACGTACACACATTACATTTTGCTTTTACCCAAATTGTATTTTAAATTGCATTTTGTATTGGAATTGTATTGTACCTTGAATACATTTTGTAATATATTTTTGAAGGTTTAAAAAATATATATATAATTTGAAAAATATATTTCATTAAGCCACACTGTTTACAGTATTGATTTATTTATTTATTTTCTATACATTGTATAACTGTGAATAAAACAAAGATTATTGGTATATGTTTTACAAGTACATGCAGAATTTTACATTTAATTCAATGTGTTACTTGTAGTTTCTTTGTAATTAATTATGAAATTGCAGTGAACATGTTCATCTAATGTACATCAGATATTTATATAATGTGACCAAAGAGTTCTGCAGTATCATGACAAATATGATCAGATAAAAGACTAGTTCTTCAACCAATAATGAAAAAAAGATTTTTTTTTAAGCACCAGCTCTCCATTCTCTTGGCTTGAGAACCAATATAGCAGGTGTTACTTTCTGGTCACTGATGCGTGAGAATTGATAGCAGCTCGTGAAGTATCCACTAGAGCAGCTTGGTCATAATTAGCACGGTCATTAGTTCGATTATTAGAGCAGTGGACGGTGTGACTGTCTGTGGAGGACTCAGAATCCTCACCATTATTTTCTAGTCACTGCTTTCCCAAAGCCCTCTTCAACAGCCTCGACAAAAGAGAGATAATCAGAGCATGACGAGAGAGAGAGAGAGAGAGAGAGAGATTTTCTGTCATTTTTTCCAGCTTTTATATCCCCCAGAAACATTTCCTTCCTGTAAGTGGATCAGCTCTTATTGAAGACAGATAAGATTATGAATAAATGCACCATTTGAGAGGATTTAAGAACAAATAAAAGGTTTTACAGAAAAGGAACTTATTTTAGTCCCATCATGTTGATTGAACAAGTACTGGATAACATATAAGAACGCATTATCATTATATTTAAAGATGCTACTTATTAACATCCCATTATATAAGGAATGTTGCTGCCTTCATGTGCTATCGACTTGTATTTACCTTTGGGAAGTTTGGGGATCATTTTGACACCCAAGTTCCCGAGATGGGTGGGCCATAAACTTTAAACACGATTGCTGCTGTGACTGGTATTCTTTATAAAAAGAAAATTCCTCACATTGCCTTGTCTTGTCCTTAAAGTAGAGCAAATTTACATATATGAAAAATCCTTTGAAGTGTATTGTATGTTTTATACACAGCGAAAATAGCCTGTATTTGACTGAAATTCCAGATATTATGGTGAATGTTACATGGTTGGGAATGAATCGGACGCTAAATATCATTTTGGCTTTAATACGACTTTACCAATAGACACATTTAGTCATATTAATATAATATATAACACGCATCTGAATACCTCTTATGCAAACTAACCCTGGATCATGAGCTGCTCCGGAGTAGGTTATGTTCAGAGAGTGAGTTGCTATGGCTACTGACATACCCTCAAAGTTACCTCCGTTTTTGGAATCGAAAGTTGACGTTATCCGCTTACTTACCCTTAAACATACGACACATAACCTGCTTTCGGGAATACCCCCCAGGGAGCAGCTCATGATCCAGGGTTAGTTTGCTTAAAGGATTAGTTCACTTTTAAATAAACTTTTGCTGATAATTTACTTAACTCCATGTCATCCAAGATGTCCATGTCTTTCTTTCTGCAGTCAAAAATAAATGAAGGTTTTTGATGAAAATATTCCAGGATATTTCTCCATATAATGGACTTCAATGGGCTCCAAACGGTTCAAGGTCCAAATGACAGTTTCAGTGCAGCTTCAAAGGGCTTTAAACGACACCAGACGATGAATAAGGGTCTTATCTAGCCAAACTATCAGGTTCTGTGAGAAACCGAGCAGTATTTATGCTATTACTTTACCTCTTATCAGTCGAACGTGATCATCTCTGAGCTCCGCCATAACTTCCGCTAAGTGAGGTCAAATACAAGCGTGGTCAATGTAGATGTATATGTAGATGCGTGCCTGCACGAATCAGCAGAATGAGGCATCTACGATCGGTATATCTATGACCACGCTCATATTTGACCTCACTTAGCGGAAGTTATGGCGGAGCTCAGAGATTATCACGTTCGACTGATAAGAGGTAAAATAATAGCATAAATACTGCTCGGTTTCTCACAGAAACTGATTGTTTCGCTAGATAAAACCCTTATTCATCGTCTGGTATCCTTTAAAGCCCTTTGAAGCTGCACTGAAACTGTCATTTGGACCTTGAACCGTTTGGAGCCCATTGAAGTCCATTATATGGAGAAATATCCTGGAATATTTTCATCAAAAACCTTAATTTCTTTTCAACTGAAGAAAGAAAGACATGGACATCTTGGATGATATGGGGGTGAGTAAATTATCAGCAAAAGTTTATTTAAAAGTGAACTAATCCTTTAAGAGGTATTCATTGTCAAGTTGTTATATAGTTAGTTATATAATATACAATATTATATATTCATTTGAAAGCACTATTATAACAACGTAATGTTTAAATGTTAAAGAGGGGGTGAAACGCTCAGTTTCAGTCAATCTCATGTCAATCTTGAGTACCTATAGAGTAGTATTGCATCCTTCATATCTCCGAAAAGTCTTTCGTTTTATTATATTTATAAAAGAAAGATACGCTGTACTGAAAAAACTGGAGGCGTATCGTGTGGGCGGGGCTAAAGAATGACGAGCATGCGCAGCTATTGCGTTGAGAGCGTCTGACATCCTTAAACGTGGAAAAAAACGTTATCCTAAATAAACCATGGAGATCAATCAGATTTAGCCACACATATATGATCCAGAATCTGATCTGGAGGCTGAAATTGAACAGGAGAAGCAGCAACGACTACAGCAGGACGTATCAATGGTAAGTACTGTAACGTGTATACTTGCTTAGTGGCTTGTCATGTGTGAGTTTTACTACAATTGTGTGTGTTTACTCAGGGTTTATGAGAATATAATTTGGTTTATGGACTTTTATATGTGATTTAATCTTAGCAGTAGCAAGCGGAATGGTTTTGCATGTCAGACTAGTGTGTGTTTACATAGAAAACAATGGAATAGCAGCACATTTGAATGAAAGAGTCGATAGCTAACAACACAAAGACATTTGAAGCAGTTTTACTCACCACCTGCTTCCAACACAGGAGTCACGACCGTGACCCTTAATCGCTGGGACCGCTCCATCTTTCACCATTAGACGAGTTGGACTGGGGATGTTTATAAACCATTGTTGCCGAAATGCAGGGAACAAACAAGACACTTGCACAACTCCGTTGCTGCTCCGGAAAAACAAACTCCATCCACTGTCCCATTAACGCTGGGTTCTTTGGGAAGCTGTGCAGGGTTGTCTTGCCCTGACAACCAAAAACACACTTCTTTGGTGACATTGTTGATGTACACTTTCTGTAAAGCTGCTTTGAAACAATGTGTATTGTGAAAAGCGCTATACAAATACATTTGAATTGAATTGAATTGAATGTTGTGAAGTCCTGTGACTGCAGCGCAGCCGAGCAAAGCGCTTTGATGGGCGTACTGCTTTCGCTCTCTCGCTCTGGTCTATGGGTGCGCGCGCGCCGTTCCGGGAGAAGTGCCCTTAGGACACGTATACGTCACATATACCCATACTCGAAAAAAAAAACTTTACGAAACCGGAAGGAGTATTTTTGGCACACAAATACTCCATCAAACGTCCAACTTAATTTTTTAAACTTTGTCCATGATTAGCATAGGAATAGGAGGTCTTTAACAGTGTAAAAAACTCAGTATGCATGAAACAGCATTTCACCCCCTCTTTAATTAAATTCAAATATATTTATTATAATCCTTTCTTAGTGAATAAAGATTCTTATGAAACGAAAAGACTGAAAAAAATGATTGCACAACCACTAAATAAGTGGCGATTTGTATGTAAATCGCCATTAAACAATAGAAGAAGAGGAAGTAGAATGGCGCGCTCCTTCTCAGCATCTGTTTCCATTGTGAATCATCGATTCGTTGCTCTGTTGAGAATGTCTTGTGTGTTAACCGGGAACATACTCTGAGTTGGCTGAACTTACTCGCGGACGCGTTTTTGGAACCAGCATACCTCGAGTAAGCAAGGTTTGGGTTAATCAACCATATATGTGACGGTAAGTTAACCTTGATTTCTGGAAACCCCCCCTGATAAGGTTCACAGAGTCACATTATCTTTTTACTAATTATCACATTTACTATCACGATCATAATTTGAGAGAAATAGTTAAGGCATATACGAACAAGTTCTCCGTTTAGGATTAGAACTAATTCAACCCAAGCGCTCTTTGGTGACGTGGATGATAACGTTACTGTTGATCATCTGTCCATCATCGTATAAAGCCCGCCCTGACAATTTGATTGGTCCGTACAGCTCTGGTTCCAGCATAGTTGCTCCACAACGGATCAAGTCCAGACCGAACTTCCTGACCTCAAATGTTGTGGGCGGGGCTGACTTTGGCTGGCATCCAGGCTAAAGGGGCCAGGCCCAACCACTGAAAAACAACCCTACACCATAACCCCCCCTCCAGCAAACTTTACACTTGGCAGTCAGGCAAGTCCTGTTCTCCTGGCAACCGCCAAACCCAGACTCATCCATCGGATTGCCAGACAGAGAAGCATGATTGGTCACTCCAGAGAATACGTCTCCGTATTCTCCGTAGAGTCCAGTGGTGGCGTGCTTTACCCAACCTCTTTGCATTGCACTTGGTGATGTAAGGCTTGGATGAGCTGCTCGGCCATGGAAACCCATTCCATGAAGCTCTACACACTGTCTTGAGCTCAACTGAAGGCCACAGAAGTTTGGAGGTCTGTAGCTATTGACTCTGCAGAAAGTTGGCGACTTCGCCTCAGCATGCGCTGACCCCACTCTGTGATTTTACGTGGTCTACCTCTTCATGGCTGAGCTGCTGTTGTTCCCAATTGCTTCCACTTTATTATAATACCAGTTGAGCGTGGAATATTTAGTAGTGAGGAAATTTCACGAATGGACTTATTGCACAGGTGGCAACCTATCACCGTACCTGGTACCGGTACCTGAACTGTTCCTTTAAGAACACTGATATTTGGAGATTGAACTTTTGCTCTGCTCATGTGTTGAATAACAAGATTTTATGCAGCTTATTTTTTTTTACTTTTGATGTGTTGACAGTTCTTAACCGCTGTCAGTTATAACAATTAACTATCAGGTTTTAATTAAATCAGCTGCCTCACACAAACTCTTTTATTGTGTCTCAGGGCAATATTGCCGCTCCAGATTCCAACGTAATTTTGAAGCGTTTGGTTGGTGTGTTGAAATCTGGAGCATCCCGATTTTGAAGGTCAAGTCTTGTGTTTTGCATTTTTCTATTCATTAGAGTTTCACAGTTAATTGGATTTTTAATTAAGCTGCCACTTTAATTAAAGATGTCAATTTGATGACGCCTTAATACTCCCATGCCACGCGTTTCATTAACAGCAATAAAACTGTCAAATATGGAGTTCCAGAGGACATGTACCTCATATCTCTCTCTGTGCACATTAAAAAAATCGGTTATTATTACCCACAAGCCTTTCATTATAGTGCAACTGAATGTGCGTGGGTGTGTTTATCAACATAATCTCTCCTCAACCTCCATTTCTGAATGGAAATGTACTCTTAGGAGGTTAATTTATTCAAAGGAAGTGCTTGTGCACCTTCACGACTATTTAAGGCATATTAAAAAGATGACAGCAGGTCAGACAGCAGCGAGTTTGTTCTTTTCCAGTGTTGCAGAGATTATTAGGAGATTTAGCTTTGGCCACAGAGTTAAGAGAAAGGGCTGAAAGGTTGTTTTCTTATTTGTTTATTCATTTATTTGTATTACACAACTGAAGTTGTCAGTGGCAACAACAAGTCAGACATTAAATTAGATTCCAGGCACTGCAGGAAACACAAGGCATGAGCAAATAAAACAAAGTCAGAGCAATAATAGTAATAACTCATTCCTATATTAATGCGCTAACAGTAAATAATTAACAGTTTTGAACAGGAAATAAAAAATACCCCTTATACTGTCTGTTACCAGCCAACTAATAATCTAATGAGAGTTAGTTAACATCTGCAAATGAATGAGAGTGTAACAAAAATATGTAGTGGTGTCCATTCCATGAGATGTTCGGTTGTTGTCAGGGCATTGCTTCATGGTTGCTAAAGTGTTATGGTTTTTAGTATGTTGCTATGTGGTTGCTAGGATGTTTTGGGTAGATGCTAGGTGATTATTAATATTATTCATAGGTCACATGTGCAATGCATATTATAAGAAAATAACCTGTTGCTGGAGACCTCCAAAATAAAATTAGGAGCCTTTAAAATAGCATAATAGGGGCACTTTAAAACACACGTATTATGAAAATTACCTTAGTTTTTAGTGCTAAATAAAAAAAATCGCAGGGTACACTGAAAAAAGGAACCAGATTTTCAACCTTCTTTGTATGTTACAATGTCAGTAGATGTAAATGAACAATGTTTGCTCGTTCTCGTGTTACCTGGACCTAGAAATTCCCATTTACTTGACAGCATTTGACAGCTCCAGGGTTTTTGTGAAAACTACACACTTCCACATTGTTCTATCCCTGCCCACAGACAGTTGGATCGACAGAGGATTATTAAAAGAACAGTTAATGTAAGGGTAGGTTTATCACTGAAAATTTTATCTTACTATACTCATTAAACAGCATTGTGGTAAAAATGGAACACTATACTTTTTATTGGTTTTCTCTTGTCAGGTAGCACAGATTTAAATAAATAAATAACCTTTCTACTGCATACATTCACTCTCGCTCTAAAAAAAAAAAAGTACAAAATTGTGCCTTTTGAGGTACAAGTGGCCGTTACTGGGTTGGTACCCTTAAGGGTACAGTTTTGTTCCTCTAAGTCAGGGTTAGGCAAGTTCGGTCCTAGAGAGCTGATGTCCTGTAGTCTAGCAACTCTCGGGTAGACCTGAGAGCTGGAAAAAACAAACTCTGGTCAGGCCAATCACAGCGCGTGTAGAGTCGGTGGGCGGGCTTAACAAAATGACGGCACGTCAGAGTTGCGGAAGTTCTGTGTGCTACTCGTAAACAAAGCTGATGAACAGCGGCCTTTTGAATCGGTTTTGGCCGCGACTCTGGAAGACTTGGAGTTAAGCTTTTCTTTGAGAAAAGAACAGCACTGAAGTCATTCTTAAGTCATTCTCGAAGTTTTGAAGAAAGTCTTTCAACTAACGTTAGCTCAGCTTCACCTTTTTCTTTGCTCCGGTTGGTTGTGGCGCTCATGGCGCTACCCTATTGCGTGCAGAGGGAATTTGAAAGACAACCATTTATACCGCCCCTTGGATTGAGCCCTGTCAATGGTGAGTTTCCAGACCCAACATGTGACCCAACATGAGACCCTTGATGTGAGTCTGGCTTGTCAGGCTAGATGTCCTGCAGAGTTTAGCTCCAACCCTACTAAGCCACCATAGTATAAAACTCATGGCTCCAAGCATGCATTGCAGCAAGTATGTCACCATTGTTGAGATTCATATGCTGAACGTTATGAAATCAAAATTCTGAATGTCTGTGGCAAGAAAGTATTGTTGATGAATAGTATTTATTTAGAACAGTTATTAACATTTTTAGTCAGTGATGAGTTTAGTCAAACATTTTTCTTCATGATCATTTTTGTTTATGGGTTCTTTTGATTTGAACAGATTGTGTTTTGTTAACACTGTAGCAACAACAACAACCACAAACTGTTACGTTCAAACTAAAGAAAACTAGGCTGAAGACTCAAAAGCAGGAAGGGATGGTTTTATTAACAAATAAACATAATCAAAAAACAAAAACCCACAAGGGGGAAAACATAAAACTAGAAAATAACATTTCAAAACAAACAACATACCAAAACAGGTCAAGGAGAGGAAGCGGATCACGGGGAAGGGAGACGCTAAACAACGTACCGACAAAGACTGTGAAAACAAGGGAACTATATAAAGAGGAAGAAATCAGAAGGGAACAGGTGGGAGAAATCAAACACTAATCAGATAACAAGGGGGAGGGATCAGACAGAGACACGAGCACATTGCCCAAAACAACAAAACACCAAGTGCTCCACAAGACAGGACAGGCATGTGACACAAACTCACATAAAAAGCCAAGATTAAACGAAACACTGATCACCATAATGGTGACCAAACATTGTCAATAAAACATCAACGTCTAAACGTCTGTTAATTCTCAATAAGAGTTTCTATAGATGTCTTTCAGTGTTGGAGACAAACTCTGCAGGACAGCGGCTCTCTAGGACCGAACTTGCCTACCCCTGCTCTAAGTAGAGGAAAACAATGGTATAATTCTACCCTAAGGACCAATTGTGTACCTTTTAAAGGTACAGTTATACGTTTTGTTCGCAAAGGAACAAAATTGTACCTCCACTGTACCTTTTTTCTGAGAGTATAGGCAGACAAGTTTAATATTGTTTAGCATCACTGAATTAACTTAAATACATCCATTTATTCTAACAAAACAAATGTTTATGGATTAAATCAGATAAAATATGCTTTTCAAGATAGCAATTGCAGATTAAAACTCATACATATATGCATATGATAGTCATTCACTACAAGGGTACCATATCAAAATAACATGGTATTATCGTCTGATACCATCACTGTGACATAATACCAGCACAGTACTTTTGTACTGTGTAAGTAAGCGTAACTTTCTGTTTCACAGCAGTTGTGCTATTTGTCTGAGGGTGTTTCTCCTTTGCTTTTGATGTATTATACAAACACACCCGTACAATATGGCTCTGTTGTTGAGGTGGGATGTTTGCCATATTCTTGCATGGCAAATGAATCGCACATGTGAGCCGCAAACACAGACTCTCATCCCCTCCCAACACAGCAGACAATAATCTGTCTGTTTGAAGAGACCATTACATTCGTAACCCTGAAAGTTCAGGATAATATTCGCCATATATAATAAAGACAAATTGGAAAAGGAAGGTGTTAGAAAACTCCCGAGAGCTGGATCTCAAAATGCTGTCAGTTAGAATCTCCTGTGTAACTTCATCTGTATCCTGTGGGTAAACATGACTTCCGATCTCCCAGAAGTCTCAAGGCCTCTCCATTCATAAAAAAGGACTTTCTTTGGTCTTAAATGCAGGACAAATTTTTCCTCTAGCATTTTTCTAAGGGGTCCTCTGTCTGCAGCTGGCAAACAGGCAACCGAATGGGGATGGTTGTTTGCACTTCAATGCTGATGCTCTTAAGCTTGTGCCAAAGTGTGGCCATTTGGCTTTTACCACAGACTAGTAAATTCCACACAGATGTTCACTTATAAACCCTGCTGCTCTATAAAACATGAGAAATGCACTGAGCTCGAACTGTAAGTGCAAGTTAATTTTGTGGAAGGTGCAGTGTTGTGGGGGTACTTAAAGTGGTGATAGCAAACTATTAAACGGATTCATTCAGTCACTTTTATGTCACAACGCTGATGCAAATGCACAATAAATGTCTTTAATAAATCCATCCATAGGATAATACACACGCAGAGAGAATAGCAGTCCAACACAACCATAGATGAGACCCGACAGCAATGAACAGAAGTACACCGGCAAACAAGGATAATTAACGACACACACCTGAACGGAGTGATTAATCAAATGAACAACCATGACAACAAACTCAACACGGGAAAACGGTGTAAACTGGGGCTATTCCATAAAGCAAGTTTAACTTACCATCACATATACCCTGAACTCTCGGTTGATTAACCCAAACCTTGCTTACTCGAGGTATCCTGGTTCCAAAAACGTGTCCGCGAGTAAGTTCAGCCAACTCAGAGTATGTTCCCGGTTAACACACAAGACATTCTCAACAAATCGATGGTTCACAACGGAAACAAATGCTAAGAAAAAGCGAGCCATTCTGCTTCCTCTTCTTCTATTTTTTAATGGCGATTTGCATTACCTTACATACCCAGAAAGTTACCTCCATTTCTAGAACCGAAAGTTGAGGTTATCCGCATACTTACTCTTAAACATACCCAGGTATGTCACATAACCTGCTTTCTGGAATACCCCCCCCCCCCCCCCCCCCCCCCCCCCCCCCCGGAAGTGTGCGGATCATTTTGAGGTGATTTCTGTTTGTGGCTGCCAAGTTTCAGAAGCACGCAACATCCGGTTGGTGAAGCTTGCTCGCTCTCATTGGCTATCGCAGGTATCCCGTCAGAGGCAGCCCGATCAAGAGGAGTAAATATCAGACATGTTTGATATTTATGATTAGGGATCGTGTGAAGTACGACGCAATCGGGGGCAGTAAAATAATCATAATGACGCCACACAATTGAGGATTTTATGGACGAAAAGTCATTTGCGACAAGCATTCAATCGGGCCACGCCCCCAATCGCTTGGGGTGCAAATCAGGCTCAAAATCAAGCTTAAAATCTTCAAGTGTGTGGCCAGCCTTAAAAGACTGTATTATGCACGCCAGGTCAGTAGTTGGCGATGTCTCTTCATCAAGAAATACCCAGCGAACACGTAATATGCATGCGTAAAAATGTAATACGCATGCGCATGACGTCACCGTTCTCACAATTTCACGCTTTTGTTATTTACAGAGAAACAGTAAAGGTATCGTTTTCAAAACTTAGCATTTTTAGGCCTCGTAATCATAGGGGAACCTTTTTTAGTGCTATATAGCACCAATTTTGGTGCTTCAGCGGTTCTTCAGAGGTGCTATATAGCACCTTAGTCAAAGAACCGGTGAAGAACCTCTGAAGAACCGCTGAAGAACCAAAATTGGTGCTATATAGCACTAAAAAAGGTTCCCCTATGATTACGAGCCAAGAACCATTTTTGGTGCCATATAGAACCTTTTTTTTTAGAGTGTATGTATATATATATATTTTTTATGCATTTTAAAATGCATGTTATTTTAGTATAATTGAGATATTATTATAGTTCTTATTAATATTTTTGAAATTAATTGGAAATGCCTTGGTAACTAGTGAAATTGTTTTAGTAAAAGTTTTTGTATATTAGTTCAGTTTTACTTTATTTAAGACATTTATTTTATGTCAAGTAACATTTTTTATGGGTTCAGTTAGAGTGTTATTTATTTATTTTGTATGTATTTCAATGATCTGCCTGCATCAGTTAAACCGATCTTTATGAAAATCATTTGGTTCAAGTGGTTTATTTATTTATTCTTTATTATTATTAATAATATACATTTTAAAAATGGAATCAAGTCTAAATAAGAACCAGTTCTCCATTTCCAACTTGTACGCAGTTTCCGAGACCTGCACTGCATTTTAGGTCTTCTTTTTGTACGGTAAATATTAAGTTAAATGCTGTTCATCACTCTCAGGATGTATTATTTTTTTTAATCTTTTTTTATTTGCAGTTCATGTAAATGTATGTGTTACTAAAAAAAGTTGTGCTAAATGTTAATTCAATACATTCATTATTATATGTTTTTTTGTTATTGTCATATGCTATATATTTCGAAAGTATTGATCTTTTTGTTAGTTATTAACTATTTAGCTAATTATGTTATTGTCAGAGTAGTTGGACTGTAGTTTACTTTAAATTATGAGTAGCTTTTAGCTTGGCAAGCTACAGTTTCAAATGAGCTTGTCCAACACTGTGGAAAAGTCTCTGCCAAATGCATAAACGGTAATGTGTTAGCGTCAGCTAGCATCTGCGTTGGTCTCCGGTTCCCCATCTGTTCGTTAAACTAACTGGTACTGTTTTGGACCTTGATCAGAAAACTGCAAATAAAATATGATGTACTGATACCAGAACCATGATCCTAATTAGCTCAGTTGAGCGTTTGAAACCAGTCTGAAAGCAGCCGCACAGTATCAGGAGGCTCTGTAAGAAGCTACATTAAAGTGCAGATTGTAACGCTAAACCTGGGAAAGTCTTTCTGTTGTCAGATCTGTGCAGAATACGATAGGTGTACAGATGGTGCCGAGCTTCGGTGGTTGGTGGTCGGTGAGCTGTTGCCGTACAGTGGGATGGAGAAAAAAAGTGCTGGAACCAGCTGTCAGCCGCCTGCATCTCCTGGACCGAATTCCTGAGATTCCCCCGCACCGGGCCGCCTGTGTTGTGTGGCATGAACGCAGGCCGGACGCAGGCTGAGCTGGCAGACCATGAATAGGGTTAGTTAGATTTCAAATATCTGCTGATGAAAAGGGCGAGAGCTGAACCCAAAGACACAACCACAAAGACATGCTTTCATAAAGAGAGAGAAGGAAAAAGAAAGAAAAAACACAGACTGAGAGAATGTAAAATGATTCTTAGAGCAATAATGCTAAGCAAAATTATGCATTTTTTATACTTATACTTAGTTTCTTGAGGCAGTTTTTCCTTTGGTAACACTTTACAATAAGGTTCCATTAGTGCATTAGCCAACAATGAAGTTGTCAAATAGTCCTAATTATTAATTTATTAATCTCAACATTATTAAAATCAGAAGTTGTATCTGTATTTAATATTATTTAATGGACTAAATTTAACAAAGATTAATAAATTACCTTAGTGTAAAGGGTTACCATAACAAGTGTGTTGCATAAATGCATGTTTTTCATTGAAATACACTGTAAAAAGAATATTTAAAAAGTAAGTTACCTGGTTGCCTTGAGTTAATTGAAATATTTGAGTTAATACAATGAACATTTGAGAATGGACATCACCCTTTATTCAAATATTATTAAAATATTTTGTAAGCATATTGCGTAATTGTGTTTTATTTGTAATAATGCAGTGAAACATGCCAAATTGTGCTATTTTCATGATTTATCACAGCATTTTTTATTTATTTATGTGGTTCAGATACAATAATATTTTGAGATTCCAATTTCCTTCATTGTATTAACTCAAATTTTTTATTTCAATGAACTAAAAATTAAGGAAACCAGGTTACTTTTTTTTTTAAAGTTAAACCAACAATTTTTTTTACAGTGTAAAAGTTCATTTCAACTCTCTATATTACAATTTACATTCAAATGACTTGCAGTTTTGAGTTAAATCTTGTATAACTTAAATTAAAAAAGTTAACTTATTGCTTAACTTATTTTGATTTTGACTTAAAAACATATGTTGTCATAACTTATGGATCCTATAATTTTTTACAGTGTAGGCAAACAATGATAAGTATTTTTGTGGTTCAGTTGCATTGTGTTCTCAGAATGCACAGGGGCACGAATCATCAATATGGGTGCATTCTTTACATTTACATTTACATTTTACATTTAGTCATTTAGCAGACGCTTTTATCCAAAGCGACTTACAAATGAGAGCAATAGAAGCAACTAGAACAGTCAAGGGCTACAGTATGCAAGTGCTGTAACAAGCCTCAGTTAATCTAACACAGAACACACAGGACAAATGTTTATTTTTATTTTTATTTTTTTATAAATTAGACAGACAGAAAATGAATAGAATGTAATGTATCTTTGACCATCTTTAGCAACATTTTGAGGTGATTTCTTGTTTTTTAACTTATAAGAGTTGAGTTTAAGATGACAAGCACATTGCTCTTCATGACATGCTTACTGTATCTCAAACATGAAGTAACTTTAGACATTTGAGTTGCTTTATCTAAGTAGGTAACTGGCACGGTGATGGGTTTTAAATCAGATTTGCTTGCCTCAATAAGAACTTTGTCAAAACATAATGTAGTTTTACAAGAAAATGCAGGACTGTTTCTACTTTTTACATTCCATGCTCCTGGCCATGACCACCCAGGTGTTCGAGGGATGTTTATTTAGAAGTCATGACAACTTGATTTTTAAGTTCAATCAACACATTTACTTAAAATAATTACATAGATGAATTCAACTCAAAACAAACAATGCAAACCATTGCCTTCAATATTTAAAGTGTCCCATTTATGCTATTTTAAAGGTTCTTATTATTCTGGAGTCTCCTACAATACACTCCAAAAAATGGTGCATTACTATGCATTGGCTTTCAAATCAAGTTGAGCTTTGATATCTTGACCTTGACTTTATTGTTGTGCTGTTGGTTCTTTTGTATTGTTTACTGTGTATTGTTTGTGTATATTATCTCTTTGATTTTGAATTTTGTTAAGCACTTTGGTCAACTATGGTTGTTTTTAAACGTGCTATATAAATAAAATTGAACTGAACTGAACTAAAAGTGGTTCCCCTATGATTACGAAAAAGAACCACTTTTAGTTAGCCTGACAAGCCAGACCCACATCAAGGTCATGTTGGGTCTGGGAACACAGCATTGGCAGGGCTCAATCCGAGGGGCGGGATAAACGGTTGTCTTTCATATTCCCTCTGCACGCAGTTGGATAGCACTACAACCAACCAGAGAGCAACGTGAAGTGGAGGTAGCTGATGGATTAAACTTTTTCCGTATCCAGTCGCAAAACTCCGAACACATCTTCCTTTCTTAAGAATGACTTCAGTGCCGTTCTTTGTTCTTTCTCTCAAAGAAAAGCTTTCCAGAGTCACAGCCAAAGCCGATTCAAAAGACCGCCGTTCCCCAGCTTCTTTGTTTATGAGTAGCACGTGGAACCGCCGCAAATCTGCCCTGACGTGCCGTCATTATGTTAAGCCCGCCCACCGACTCTATACACGCTGTGATTGGCCTGACCAGAGTTTGATTTTTCCAGCTCTCAGGTCTACCGAGAGTTGCTAGGGTGCGTCTAGATTTCTAGGCTAACTTTTAGTGCCATATAGCACCATTTTTTAGAGTGTAGGTTTACATGCATCCAAGGTAAAAAAAAACATTATTTTTCTTATAATATACACTGCAGCATCTTCTCACTGTGTCTGAAACAGATCGATAAAGAATTTGGTCTTTAAATACCCCTCTTTTGTGAGAGCTTCCTCTGCTCTGATTGGTCAGATGGCCCAGTCTGTTGTGATTGGTCAACCACTTACAGTATGAGTCGGAAACCAAACGTCTATTAGCATATCTGAGTTTCAGCTCCAGAGGCTTCCTCAGAAGGTGATGCACAGTGATACGAAGGGGCCTATTTAACGATCGAAGCGCATTGCGCAGGTGCACTTAGGGCGTGTCCGAATCCATTTTTGCTAGTTTAACGACGGAAAAAATGATAGGCGCTCCCGGCGCATGGTCCTAAAGGGTTGTCCCTAGTCTCTTAATGAGTCATGGGTGTGTTTTAGGCATAACATGCAATCAGAGTCGCATCTCCCATTCCCTTTAAAAGCCAGTTGCGCTTGTGTAACCCCTCCTGTTCGAACTGCCCGCTCCAAGCGGAACTCGAAACCAGGGTCTGCCGGCATGAGAGTCGGATGCTCCAACAAGGAGGCTAAAGGCTACAATCTCTAGCATCACTCAGTCGCTAGAACATCTCTTGAGATCAGAGGAGTGAGGTTTACTCGCACAGTAACTACAAGCTGGCCTCCGTTACACCATGGCAGATTCGCTATTTACATGGCTAAATTTACAAGTGGAAAGACTGAATGCTGAATCCTTTTATTTTTAATATTTAAAAATGTTTGTGTGCTGCTGCGCATCCCTGTGTGTGTAATAAGCGGAGTGTTAGCAGGTTGTGCACCCGCCTATAGGCGCATATTACTAACACACCCTTTAAATAACACAAAAAATACTGCGCTATTGTAGCCTAGAAATCTAGACGCACCCTAGCGGCAGCAAATCTAATTTGCCGCAAGTGTAGTCTAGCAACTCTCGGTAGACCTGCGAGCTGGAAAAACCAAACTCTGGTCAGGCCAATCACATCGTGTATAGAGTCGGTGGGCGGGATTTACATAATGACGGCACGTCACGGCAGAGTTGCGGCGGTTCTGTGGTTCTTACAGCGGTCTTTCGAATCTGCTTTGGCCGCGACTCTGGAAGACTTGAGTAAAGCTTTTCTTTGAGGAAATAACGGCACTGAAGTCATTCTTTTTTTTTTTTTTTTGCCGACCGGAAACAGCGAAAGTTTAATCCATCAACTAGCTCCACTTCACGTTGCTCTCTGGTTGGTTGGTTGTAGCGCTATCCAATTGCGTGCAGAGGGAATTTGAAAGACAACCGTTTGTCCCGCCCCTCGGATTGAGCCCTGTCAATTGTCAGTTCCCAGACCCAACATCTTGATGTGGGTTTGGCTTATAATAGTAATTATAATAATAATAATAATAATTTGTTACATTTATATAGCGCTTTTCAAGGCACTCAAAGCGCTTTACATAGAAGGGGGGGAATCTCCTCAACCACCACCAATGTGCAGCATCCACCTGGATGATGCGACGGCAGCCATTTTGCGCCAGTAAGCCCACCACACACCAGCTTATTAGTGGAGAGGAGACTGAGGGATGATGCCAATCGTATATATAAGGGGATGATTAGGAGGCCATGATTGACAGGGGCCAACTCTTTATCGATGGGCATCCTGGGATTTTTAATGACCACAGAGAGTCAGGACCTCGGTTTAACGTCTCATCCGAAGGACAGTGCTTGTTACAGTATAGTGTCCCCATCACTACACTGGGGTGTTAGGACCCACACAGACCACAGGGTGAGCCCCCCCTGCTGGCCTCACTAACACCTCTACCAGCAGCAACCTAGTTTTCCCAGTTGGTCTCCCATCCTGGTACTGACCAGGCTCAGCCCTGCTTAACTTCAGTGGGAAAACAGTCTTGGGCTACAGGGTGATATGGCTTGTCAGGCTAGCGCTATTGACTTTAGAGCAGGTTTGTGTTGGTCAATGGCGCAGTCATTTTCAATTGCCTCAAAATTGCAACGCGCCAACAATGCGCCTGAACACACCTGGCTTTCAGACCAGCCCGCCCATGGGCGAACAGATGGGCGCAAGTGCATTTGCAATTTTTACACTTTTGTATAGGTTTAGAGATAAAAAAAAACTGACTAAATCTAAATTGCAACCTAGTAAAATAGTTGTTTTCTCATGAGACCAGGTTGGAGCATCTCATTTTTTACAGTGTGATTTCAGGGAAAGAGTGCAATGTGTGGGAGTAAGGATGAAGAAAGAGGGAGAGACTGAAGAAAGACTGTGACATGGAGACGGCAGTGAAACGCTTGTAATAATAACTGAACAGGTGTTGGATGGTGTAAGATTTCAGCTACAGCAAAGAGATGGAGAAAGAGAAGAGTAAAGATATATGTTGATCTTCACAGTTGACAGAATCGAACAGGTCACCGAGCAATCTGCTTTTCTGGAGGGAAATATGTTGGCAGTAGTACTCATCTTTACAAAACAGAAGAATGCAAATAACTCATTGCTTTTCCTCATTCTGCCTTCGTGTTTATATTCACCACAAACAAGTGGAAACTTGTATTTTTTACTGAAATTTCTGGTTTATGATCACAGACTGTATGTTGTCAAATCCTGAGATATTTGAGACAATCCTTCTGAAACTCACACGAGGCATTACTTTTCTCTTTGCTGAAACTACGGATTCTTCTTTAAGGATTGCAAGTAGGGTTTTTTAACAGTTTTTTTGTTAGTCTTAATAATAATTTTTATGTTATAACATTCTTGAGTTGTTATATGGCTATTTGGAGATCAAAATGTGACATTATATGCCCTTCAGAGCGATGTTTTGGTTTCTGAGTTCTTTAAAGCACCGGAATATAGATGCTTTTCTGCAGAGTTAATCAGTTATCCTCTGATGTCAGGCTGGAAAACCCCTTTTTGTTTCTAATTGGAGCCTTTATTTTGAACTGTGATTAATTCTTTTATGCTTAAAATGACTTTCTCCGGAGCCATTGGCTTTCTTTCATAAACAGTCATTTGTAAGATAACAGAAAGCAGCTGTAGGAGTGGACTATGAGATTCAGTGTATGTATTAACGTGGCTCATATTAGAGAATGAAGAGATTTACTGGCTGTTGGTAACACGAGCACAGGAATGCATGCCCAGAACTCAAGACGCTGAAGACACAATAAACCCAGGAAACACTTGACAGACTGTGTTTGTTATACGGTGCAATATTTTTTCCATTATGGTGGATGGATACAAAGACTGTGAAAGATTTTGAAGTTGACCTATCTGGTACAAAAAGATGAAAACTCTCAAGTGGAGCTCCATAAACACTAGCACTACAAAGAACACTTCATGACGGCACCTTGGAGGAAAGTTTATAGACGGACACGTGTTTCCTTTCACATTGTCTCACATTTGACTTTATAGAAGTGATTTTCTGGTTTCATTCCCTTATCTATAAAAGCCTGACGTGATAAGAGAACCTTATTAAGTTAAGTGGTTCTTGAAAAACATCAATGACTAGTGCAGCAAAGAATCCAGGAGGGCTTCTCTCTGTTAATGGATGAAACCTTGAACCAGTACGCTGATCTAATCTCAAGAACATGCAATGTAACGTAAAGGACATTTTTAATCTTCAAAGAACTATATAGCAACTTCATAAGATGGATTTTTTGCCGAATGTTTTTCAGTGTTAAATACTTTCTCCTATCTCAGATTAATATACAGATAGCCTATATATCTAAGTAAGCCATTCGTAGGTTAATTTCCTGTAAAGTATAAACAAAGTGTCTCCGCTGTGGTATCAGAACACCGATCTGCTTTTGAGCATCCCGACTAACCCAAACAAAGCAACATTAACTCAAGACCTGCTTGCCTGACCAATATAGCTCTGCAGTGATGACCTATTTTTGTAGGCCAACCCAAACGTTTGCATCTCCTTGGTTCCGTCAACTAAAAACCCAATAGGATTTTTCCTATTAGATCATTGCAGAAAATAAGCTCTTTGACCAACAAAAATGTATGCTTATTGCATCTTTTGTTCATCATGATAATCGTCACAAATTGACTTTCTGTTTCACTTTATTTTACATTCTGTTGGCTAAGTAATGTTGCACCTACATGTCTACTAACTCTCTTTAGAGTATTAGTAGATTGTTTGCTTATCTTTATTGTGATGGTCCCCCATCGCCGACATCCGTGAGATATCTGGCATGCTAAATATCTGGACCTGTCTGCGATTCAAACTCCTGCTGTGTGAAATGTGTTTTGATTGAAAATGACATTGGCGATGACCTACAGCCAATGAGAGAGCAAGATACAGGGCAGCGGGAGGTTCAGGGAGGAGTTATGGACCAGAATATCAGTATTTTAATAGATATATTTACAAAGCACAAACATTTGCTTGACCAGCCGCAATAGCAGAACATTGCAACATTATTTATTTACCTCCAACTCTCTTTGCAGAACACAATCCTTGTTCCTGGTGTCACCCCAACCATTTCCTCTACCATAATCTTTTATTTCTTTTTCTCCTTTTCGCTGCAAATCAGCGTACAGACAATTTGGATCGCAAGCTTTCTGCAGTGTATATTTTTAACCCTCTAGGGATCTTCGGTCATTTTTGACCTGAATTTTTTTAAATAAAAAATGTTAAAAATCGTAGCTTCATCGGAATGGTACGAAACTTGGTGACACGCAAAAAATTGGGGACAGGATTTGAAAAGTCTAAGTGGTCGTAAAAAAATTGTCACACTCAGGGTCTTCGGGTCAAAAATGACCCCCTTAGGAAATGAATGGGAAATTGGCAAAAATATGAAAATACAGAGTTTTTTTGTGCGTACAATCTACAAATAAGCCACGATGCAGAAAAAAAGCACACAACAGTGAAGGGGTGAATCTCTAAAACATCAAGAGTGCAAAACAGACAAATACACTCACACACACACACACACACTTATACACACGCACAGACAAATGAACGTGTGTCATTGCAAAAGCTAATTTTGTGAAAAGAGTTACTGTTCATTGAATTGTACAAAAAATTATTTTAATTAAAATGTTTATTATAAAAGGTTAATAAAAATGTTATGACTGAAAGAATTGCATTTTTATTAAGTTACAATTAAAACAATGGGTAACAAAATGCTTTCCATTTGTTCTCTTTCTAATGCAATGTTCAGGTTTGACTGTATTATAAAGTAAAACTGGCACTTCAAATGACCATTTAAACCAAACAAACAAACAAAAAACTAAAAAAATTGTCTTTGAGAATCTCTTATTATATATTAAAATCCACAACCTGAAAAAAAATAGGCAAATATGTGCAAAAACAACTAGAATGTGTGGTCCTGGTCTGGACAATCTCCTGAACTCCAAACTGAATGTCAGAATGGGAAAGAAAGGTGATTTAAGCAATTTTGAGCGTGGCATGGTTGTTGGTGCCAGACGGGCCGGTCTGAGTATTTCACAATCTGCTCAGTTACTGGGATTTTCACGCACAACCATTTCTAGGGTTTACAAAGAATGGTGTGAAAAGGGAAAAACATCCAGTATGCGGCAGTCCTGTGGGCGAAAATGCCTTGTTGATGCTAGAGGTCAGAGGAGAATGGGCCGACTGATTCAAGCTGATAGAAGAGCAACTTTGACTGAAATAACCACTCGTTACAACCGAGGTATGCAGCAAAGCATTTGTGAAGCCACAACACGCACAACCTTGAGGCAGATGGGCTACAACAGCAGAAGACCCCACCGGGTACCACTCATCTCCACTACAAATAGGAAAAAGAGGCTACAATTTGCACAAGCTCACCAAAATTGGACAGTTGAAGACTGGAAAAATGTTGCCTGGTCTGATGAGTCTCGATTTCTGTTGAGACATTCAGATGGTAGAGTCAGAATTTGGCGTAAATAGAATGAGAACATGGATCCATCATGCCTTGTTACCACTGTGCAGGCTGGTGGTGGTGGTGTAATGGTGTGGGGGATGTTTTCTTGGCACACTTTAGGCCCCTTAGTGCCAATTGGGCATTGTTTAAATGCCACGGCCTACCTGAGCATTGAGCATTTCTGACCATGTCCATCCCTTTATGACCACCATGTACCCATCCTCTGATGGCTACTTCCAGCAGGATAATGCACCATGTCACAAAGCTTGAATCATTTAAAATTGGTTTCTTGAACATGACAATGAGTTCACTGTACTAAAATGGCCCCCACAGTCACCAGATCTCAACCCAATAGAGCATCTTTGGGATGTTTTGGAACGGGAGCTTTTTGCCCTGGATGTGCATCCCACAAATCTCCATAAACTGCAAGATGCTATCCTATCAATATGGGCCAACATTTCTAAAGAATGCTTTCAGCACCTTGTTGAATCAATGCCACGTAGAATTAAGGCAGTTCTGAAGGTGAAAGGGGGTCAAACACAGTATTAGTATGGTGTTCCTAATAATCCTTTAGGTGAGTGTAGTTTGGTTAGAGCTTGTATACGTGTGAGCTGTAATTGTGTTGGTACTTTTGATGGCAGCAGGTGTCGAGTGAGTTGGCTGAGTACTGTACTGTCCATTGAGAACATCAGAGCCAAGCACTCTCAGTCAACAGAGCAGGACTCCTCATTTTTTTCCCAGCAGACTAGACAGACAAACACACACACACACACACATCCAGCAGATGGGCCGGTTGGGGGGATCAGAGTCCAGCTGCCCATGAAATCAGACTGATGATTCAGCAAACGCAAGGCAACATTTCTGCCTCTGGGGATAAAAAAAGCAAAGAGAATCATCTTGCAGGCGCTTTCATCAGCGGGTCATTAGAGAGCCGCAGCTCAAGGTGTTTGGTCGTTGCACTCTTTATGTATGCCATTACTGTCCCTCCTGGGATGGTCGTGAAATCTTGGATTGTAAATTGTACATGTTATCATCATGCAATCGTGGTGGCAATGCTTAATCATGATGAAATCACTGTAATGCACAGCCTTGAGTGATGTACTGCTATAAAACGGCAGCAATGGTGAAATTAAAAAGGGTGACTCTGATTTTGGAAGTAAAATGTTCCTGGATGGACATTCTTGTCGGTTGCAATATAATACAATTTTTATTTCTAATTGAAATTACAATTAATTGAAAAGTTTGTCAAAAACAGCTTTTAAATTAAGCAAATAATTACTAATAGGGGGAAAACAAGGGGAAACCGTAACAAACATCTACATATGAATTTAGCAACACGTTCTAGGGATGGTGTTATCATTTGTTTCTTTGGCGAGATTGTCAAAAAGTTGTTAATCAGGAACATATATGGTCACATTTGGCCATGAAGACATCAATGTTTCATAAATAATTACATTTTTTAATAGCAATATAAAAAAATCAACCAGCCAAAAGTTTGATCAAATATGTTTCCCTTGATTATAAAAACTCTGAATTTGACATTTGCTTAAAAACTGGAAATTATTCGTTTTATGAACGAAATCCTTCTGAAGTGAATCAATGGGTTTTTGTAAGAAAAATATCCATATTTAACAGGTTATAAAGTAAAATATCTAACTTCCGGCGGACCGCCATCCATATTCAACTTACAAGCATAACCGGCGAGATGATGACGTCGGACGTAACGCAAGCATTTTATAACTGCGAGAGGTGTTATGCTGCGTTCACACTAAACGCGAATAGAGCATCAAAATCACGTCTACCGCATTTAGTTGGACGCTTGAACATTTTGAATCCATTCCAATATAAATTGAGCGTTTGAAGCAAAATAGACGTGCGTTCAAGGCGCTCCAGCAGAAATATGTCATAAAACACCACTCTGCCTCTTTTCATTTTCATTAAAAATATATATTAAACATTAATAGCCACACAAATGTGGTCCAGGCAATGCCTACATTATCTTCACTGCATGTATATTTAAATATCCTTAAAAAATAAAGTTATGAAACTTCTTTGCCCTCAGTCAAAACGATTTGGCAGACAACTAATTATATTACAACAGATTCATGAGACCAAAAATCGGCCGTTAGATCCACACAAGACGATTTATATCTCATGTTTAACCACTACAGGACATCAGAGCCAGCGGCAAACGCCAGAAGGACTGGCCGAGGAAAGGCTGCTCTCGCCGGGGTTAATGAGCGCTGAGCGCCGCTGATCCACTGGATCTCACAACTCCACAAACGCAAGATTATTTTTTTTAAATAGGCGCTCTCTTTATAAATAAACCACAGATTTGAGCTTTAAACATCTACATTCTCACCTGAAAAAGTCTTAAACCTCATTTTGTGACACAATAGTAGTATTTTTAAATTATGCAGGGTTTCTCATCACGTGAGAGCAGCGAGCCGGCTCCAGATTGGTTAACACGGCGCGAATTGATGCCAAAGTTCAAATTTTTCAACTCGGGCGTCAGAGGCGAATTCGCTTCAAACGCGTGAATGCACAAAAAGCACCGCTCGCTTGTAACGCGCATATCACACAAGACGATCGATTTGCGTCATTCACGCTAATGGACCTCCAGACTCGTGTCAACACGCCTTTCCATTGATTTAACATTGAAATCATTCGCTCCTAACGCTCTATTCACGTTTGGTGTGAACGCAGCATTACACTTTCTTCATAAGTTGAATATGGAAAGTGGTCCGCTGGAAGCTAGATATTTTACTGTATAACGTGTTAAGTATATTTTTCTTACAAAAACCCATTGATTTGCTTCAGAAGGCTTTTTTTGCACTTTTTTGGTCTTCAAATTTTGGGCTGCCATTCACTGCCATTATAAAGCATGGAAGAGCCAGGCCATGTTTTAATATTTAAAGGTCCCGTTCTTCGTGATCCCACTGTTCAAACTTTAGTTAGTGTGTAATGTTGCTGTTAGAGCATAAATAATACCTGTAAAATTATAAAGCTCAAAGTTCAATGCCAAGCGAGATATTTTATTTAACAGAAGTTCCCTTTCAAAGCCTACAGCGAACGGCCGGCTTGGACTACATCCTGGTACTTCCTTCATAAATGACGTCAGAAGAACAGTAGAACAGACTAACCTCCACCCACAAGAATACGCGAAAAAGGGGGCGTGGTCTTGTTGCTGTCCCACGTGGAGAAGAGGACGTGTCGCGTGGAGAAAAGGAACTGTAGCTTGAGTGTGTTTGTCGCCATGTCGTCGAGACGCTGTTCATCCCGGAGTCAAATCACCTTTGTTTGGCTTTCCCAGGGACGCTGTAGAGATCATTGAGCGCATACATCTCCCCGTTAAGAGGCGTGACCTTTCCGTACAACGTGCGCTAAGCTGCTGCCGAATCACAACACAGGAACCGTGACACGTTTGCTAAGCTGCGGTCAAATCACAACACGGGAACCGCTGGCACAATCAGAACTCGTTACGTATTTCTGAAGGAGGGACTTCATAGAACAAGGAACTCATCAGCCGTTTTTAGGACAGTGAAAACAGCGGTGTGCGGATATACATTGTACATCGAAGTACATTGTGTGAAAAATACTGTGTTTTTTTACACGCGAAACATGAACACGTTATATTGCACACTGTAAACACAATCAAAGCTTCAAAAAAGCATGAAGAACGGGACCTTTAATAGTAGTTTGGGTGAACTGTCCCTTTAATTTAATAAAAATGTAAGTTTACAGTGCAAATACAACTTTTTATTTAAATGTTGAAATTAACATTAACTAAGATTAATAAATGCTGTAGAAATATTGTTCATTCTTAGTTCATGTTAACTAAAGTAAACTAATGTTAATTAATAAAACCTCTTTGTAAAGTGTAAAAAAAGTTTTAGTTAACAGTAAAAACACTGTTTGTTTAGAGAAGATCCAGAGTGTGCAGAGCTGGAATTATGACAAAAAGAAGCTAAAAATACATGTATTCATTTCATGGCTTTGCTATTATTTGAAAATGTCCATTAAAGGGGTGGTAAAGCACACTCTTTCGAAGGCTTGATTGTGTTTGTGGGGGGCACTGTAACATGTGTTCATGCTTCGTTTTTTTAAAAATGCAGTATTTTTCATATATTTTACCTTTATTCTACACTGCTCTGTCCCTCCTTGTAAAAACGGTCTGATGGTTTCCGGATTCTATGAAGCCAGACCCTCAAAAATACGCAATTTGCTCAGATTGGTTAGCTGGCCCTGTGTGTTGTGATTGGCTAACTGCCTAGTCCACGTTTGTCGTAAGCGCCACGCCCCTTCCGGTAGCCTCCAGGCTAAGCCTGTGCTTTGTGTACGCTAGCGTCAATGAAACCATACCAATTTGAGCCTGAATCAGACCCAGACAATTTTAGTGAAGATGATCGAGCAGAACCTGTTCAGTCCTCAAGAGTAAAGACTGCGGATCTATAGTGATCGCTACTGAATGGCACTGTTACTTTTGTATTTTTAGAACGATTTGCCAAATATCTGTCGCAAGAACGAACACTAAACATTGGCTTTACTGTAGTATCCAAATCAAACACAGAACCATGTTTAGCATGCCTGCAGATAAACAATACATAAAAGCTCTAATTAAAGAATATTTACACTAATGCCAAGTTCGCTGTTGAGATTTAAAACAGTTTGTAACGTTAGGTGTTTGTCGGATAACGTTAATATGAATGAGCATTTAACAAACTGGTGTGCAGAGCCAAATGAGCGTTGTCATCTGTGTACTTCCTTGCTACAACGTACAATTAACAATACAAACTATTACAGGAAAACACATCGACGAAAAATAAATCACACTTACAGGTTGTAGCCCGTAAACAGCTTCTGTTTTTAAATCCCTCTTGATTGAACTCGTGAAGATTGTGAAAGTTTTCCTCCGTGAAATGTGCAGCGGGAGCCGCGCGCGCCCGCCTGTCTTGAGCAGCTAAACCGTGGCTCGTGTATTGCAAATACAGACGAATGGTGTCCATTATGTCACATTTTCCGGTCTTCTCCTCCGACCCTTGTCTGTCTTGTGCTTTGATTTATGATGGGCAGCATATATCTGCTGCAAATGCGACCGTGTTCCCCTCTGTCTCATACACACATGCATATAACGTTGTATGTTAAACGCACTGCAACGCACCCCCGTCCCTAGGAAGGCTGAACAAAGTGGACCTGCAATCCGGATGAAAATAACAGCATTTCGTCGGCATTGGCAACAGCACTCCAGCCTACTAACTATACCACAACAACGCTTCCCTGCTGCGATACAAAAAGGCCTCGTCCCCTTATATCATATTCTCGGAGGAGGGGTTTATGTAAATATTGGGGCTGGTGATGTCAGAGACCCTGGAGGAATGTCTGTAGTCCCTACTGGCCGTTTGCTGTAGTTCTTAGAAATTGATTTCTTTAAAAGCAAATATCTCCCTTTGCTTTAAACTTTGAACGTTGTAACTTTGCAGATGTTGTTTATGCTCAAACAGCAACATTACACACTAGCTAAAGTTAGAAAAGTGAAATCGTGGTTTACCACCCCTTTAATAAAGAATGGGGCGTTCAAAAGTTGTAGTTTAGCATTATTTGCTGGCTAATGTAACTGCTTTATATGATTTGTAGAAACTTGGCACATGTATATAGAATATAAATCTTGTCCGATTTCAGAGCTGTTTGTTTTAAAAAGATCTTTCAAACCATGTAAAAACATCTTTGCATCAACACGTTCATCTGCCAGTTGTAAATATCACTAATTCTTTCACTGCAAGGGCTTCACCAATGCCAAAAAGGCTTTTTAGTTCAGTAAAGCGACACCTGCGCCGAACCCACTGAACTCGGCTCACTGATGTCATGTGCTATTGCATCAAGTGGAATCTGACCGAAAACAAGAGTGGAGGCGTACAAGAGCCGTGAGCCGAACCGAGGAAGCTCAGTCACCTGAGAGAAACGCTTGATTGCTTTGACGTCTGAACTGAATGACTTCAGCGGCTGGGAAGTCCCTACAAAACTACCTATTACCTCCCCGGCTTGAGCAAAGCATCCTGGGAAAGAGTTCTCGCATTGACACATGCAGTGAGTCCCAGAAAGATCAAAGGTGCCAGTGGACACTGATGCAGATCTGTGGGGATTATCTCCAGATGAAACCGCACTGGAATCTCAGCACTCAAGTCAAATCCCACATCACACTGAGTGACAGACAGAGGGAGGGAGGGAGACTTTAACACTCGTTATGCCTTTTAAATAATACATCATGTTACATACATCAAATATTTTGAAAATGTTCACACCGACAAAACACCAGACGTTCAAAAGTCTTGAGTTGGTATGCTTTTTTTTTCAAATGTTTTTCAAAAAGTATCTTCTGCTCACCAATGGCTGTATTTATTTGATCAAAAATACAACTAAAGCAGTAAAATTGTGAAATATTATTACAATTTAAAATAACTGATTTCTATGTGAATGCATTTTAAAATGTAATTTATTCATGTGATGCAAAGTTGAATTTTCAACATCGTTACTCCAGTCTTTAGTGTCACATGATCCTTCGGAAATCATCCCAATATGCTGATTTGCTGCTCGAGACATTTCTCATCGTCGTATTTTTGTGAAAATGTCTTGTTACAGTTTTCTTTGTTGAATAGAAAGTTCAAAAACAGCATTTGAAATGGAAATCTTTTGTAACATTATACACTATATTGCCAAAAGTATTGGGACACCCCACCAAATCACTGACTTCAGGTGTTCAATCACTTCATGGCCACAGGTGTGTATAAATCAAGCACTAGGCATGCAGATGCTTCTACACACATTTGTGAAAGAATGGGTCGCTCTCAGGAGCTCAGAGAACTCAAGCGTGGTACCGTGATCGGTTGCCTCCTGTGCAATGATTTCCTCACTACTAAATATTCCACGCTCAACTGCTAGTGGTGTTATAACAAAATGGAAGCAATTGGGAACAACAGCAACTCAGCCACAAAGTGGTGGGCCATGTAAAATCACAGAGCGGGGTCAGCACATGCTGAGGGTCACAGTGCGCAGAAGTCGCCAACTTTCTGCAGAGTCAATAGCTACAGACCTCCAAACTTCCTGTGGCCTTCTGATGAGCTCAAGACAGTGTGTAGAGCTTCATGGAATGGGTTTCAATGGCCGAGCAGCTCATCCAAGCCGTACATCACCAAGTGCAATGCAAAGTGTGGGATGCAGTGGGGTAAAGTGTGCCGCCACTGGACTCTAGAGCAGTGGAGACAAGTTCTCTGGAGTGTCAATCACAGTGCCAATCCCATGGACGAGTCTGGGTTTGGCGGGTCCCAGGAGAACGGTACTTGCCTGACTGCATTGTGTCAAGTGTAAAGTTTAGTGGAGGGGGGATTATGGTGTGGGGGTTGTTTTTCAGGGGTTGGGCTTGGCCCCTTAGTTCCAGTGAAAGGAACTCTTAATGCTCCAGCATACCAAGACATTTTGGAGACTGAGAGCCAGTGCCTGACCTCACAAATGAGCTTCTAGAAGAATGGTCCCATAAACGCACTCTTAAACCTTGTGGAAAGTCTTCCCAGAAGAGCTTAAGCTGTTATAGCCTAATATTCTTGTACTGCATGCATCTTTGACATGTTGTTGATTACTGTAGACATGTATGATTGTTACCTTTTGTTAGCCTAGAGCCTAGCCGAATTACGTTTAACTGTTTATTTTGATCATGAAGTCTAGTGCACACTACAAGACATAAGCTTGTCATCTGGTGTCGTCTGCGACTAGTCTAGTGTGAGACACCTCAAGACATCAGACATGTCCACTGTCTTTGACAAGAAAGAGAACAGCAAATAGAAACAGCCAATTCAATTGTATAAGAAAGATCAAGAGGACGTCAAAGTAGGAACCAGGTACTCATGGCCCCCTCTCCCTTCGACTAGCTTTTTCTTGTTTTTTGCAAATCAGTTCAAAAACACAGTAAGATTTGTCATGTTAAGAATCAGCTGCAATGTAGCTACATACGTGCATTAGTTTGTGTGAGAATGTAATTCAAAAAGTGTTGTTTTGAAGTGGAACTATTTTTCAAGGTGGAGGAACTTGTGTTTGCTGACACCGGCAGCGCTCCACTGACCTTGCTGTCATTCAGTAAAAGTCTTCATCTATTCTCTGTTTTCTCTAGCAGTTTCTTGAAGGACAATATCTTTTAGAGACCCTACAGACAATAAATAACATTCTCAAGTATATGACAAAAAAAAATAAATTCTGTGTCATTGTAAACACAACTCTGTGTGTGTGTGTGTGTGTGTGTGTGTGTGTGTGTGTGTGTGTGCGTGCGTGCGTGCGTGCGTGCGTGCGTGCGTGCGTGCGTGCGTGTGAATTAATTAGGGAAGTTTTTAAGTCTGGAACACAGAATCAACAGCAGATGGATCTTACCTCAGCTGATTGTTTACAATGTGATTGAGCTCTAGCAGATTACATGAACTTGAAAATCAAAGGTTTCTATTCAAGAGGCAACATCACCCGACATACTGAGAACATACTATAGGATAGGATACAGGATATAACAACCAGGACCACACTTCAAAATGATAAAAAAAAACGTCTCTTTTGTTTGTGTTTCCATAGATTTAACTGTGGCTGCCCAACCGGAAGCAACTTTCATAATTTTCTCAATAGACATTTTAAAAAAAATTGAACCAAACCAACTGACTCTGAAGAACTAAAAAAAAGATAAGGTCGATTATATATTAAAAAAAAAATCTGTATATCTTTATTTCTAAATGTAACAATTTATTTTATATTTCTTCCAGAATCCTTGTTTCTTTCTCAATCTTAAGTGTGCTCAGTTGCTGTGGTCCAGTATTGGATTCTACTTTTTTCTTTTTTTCTCGCTCCCTCTCTTTGTTTTTTGTGTGGATGTGGCAGGCGAAGGCAATCTTGACAGTGTTGCCATGCCCATTTGAAGTCTGTAAATATTTATGAATATGAAGTTCTGAGACGCCGCTTTTGGGGTATATGTTTTGTCGACTTGTTTTGGCTGAACATGTTGCTAATTTTTGTGAGATCTGGCAACACTAGTTATGTTTGCATGCATTCGTTTATCAAACCAAATTAATTCAATTTGATTTCAGAATCTGAGAGTACTGATATATTATATATATATATATATATATATATATATATATATATATATATATATATATATATATATATATATATATATATATATATATATATGTGAACCCTAAACCTTTCAATCCGATTCAGTGCATTTATATGTGCATTTATAAATAGCTCAGTCAGACAACTGGAGAAAGCCACTGCGATTAATGTCCCCAGAGCTACCATATTTATACCTGCCATATTTGCCTTGATGACAAACCTAAAAGGAAAGCTGCAAATATTTAGTAAATACTCAGTATTATCCACTGACTAGTTTGTAAGACTAGAAAAAAAAACATGTTTGTAAAGAATAAACAGAGATCTTATTATACACTGTAAACTCAAATAAGTTGGGCTAACTCAAACATTTTCATGTAACTGATTACCTCAATTTTTTTGAGTTATGATGTTCCCAATTTAAGATAAGCAGAACTATCACATTCTGAGTTTGTTGTACTCATGCATGTTAATTGCTCCTACCTTGAAGAACTGAGCTCATATATTTTGGCCGCAATTAACATAAAATATTTAGTTTGAGTTCTTGCAAATCAAATAAGTTATTTACTTTAAAAAAAACTCAAAGTTGAATGAGATTTTTTTTAAGTTATAAATATTTTGCTAGCTATAACAAACAAATTCAGAAAATTCCAACTCACTAATTTGCTAACATGTTAAAAATAGCACTTGAATTTTAAGGGGTTTAGTGAGTGACACTCAACAACTCCAAAATAAAAGCTAAACATGCCACATATCTTTGGAAAGCTGAGATTCTTGTGAATGATGTAAACCATTTCAAAATGCAGATACAATCAGTGTCTTTGTCAGACGACCAAACTACCTAAACCGCCAACAAAAATGAGTGAACTCACCAATGAAGTGTCATAATCATCCAATGATCAATATCATCCCAGCAAAAACAGTGTAATTCCACTCTTTAGGGTCCAGGCGATCCGAATTCAGTGAAGTATTTAGTCCAGATCACATTTAAATAGCAATAAACAGCCACAGAATGTAGTAGTACCATTTCCAAAAAGCGGAGAGTGAAATCCAATCTTCTGTGAGCAGAATGTGTGATCAGGGGCGTAGCACCAAATTTTGGGCCCTGGGTACAAGCCATCTTGCTGGGCCCCCGTACCAAATACCATATACCAATGGTGTATTGCATTTTTATCATAAAAACACTTAAAATGTAAACAAAATAAGCCACATTCTGATTAATATATTTTTGTTTTATTGTCAAAAGTACTACTACTTACTAGGGGTATAACGGTACACAAAACTGACGGTTCGGTACGTACCTCGGTTTTGAAGTCACGGTTCGGTATGAGTTCGGTTCAGCAGTTTTAAAAAATGGCTTTTTATTTATTTTTTATTAAACAGTGGTTTACTGAAAAAATTGTGTCTGTCCTTAAATTAATTAAATTATAACTAAAAGTTTCTTAAAGATAATGCTGTAAACTATATAGGGAGCCCTTACTTGCACATTAATACTATAATATTAAAGGTTAACTACAGAGCCCAAACTATGAGCCTATATTCAGCTGATATTCATGTTTAGATATAATAAGCAACACTCAAATAACACATTGTGTGCGAACAACTTCACATAAGGCTAGTTTTTGCATTAACTCCTAAATCTAATTATAAAATTATGTTTTTTTCTCCAATTCGTTGTTGAAATATAATCTTAGTGACTGTCATTTTCATGACAGATTTATCTAAAATAGCATTAAATAATCAAGACCACTAACAGGTTAAGTAGAATTCATATATATATATATATATATATATATATATATATATATATATATGCTAATATAGTGCATATATTTAGTGAAAGAGTTGATTGTTGATTTCTCTAGTGAATTAACAGCTGTGGACACTGAAGGACTACAGACTCAGAGGTAAATGATACTGCGTGACATTGTTTACAAGCTGTTTGTACCTTAAGATAGTAATTCATGTTTATTCTTCTGGAAGAGATGATCACGTTCACTCGCGCCGCGGCCGCTTGAATGACGCGCTATACAGTGATCAGTCACGTCACATTAAAGAGCGTTAAAACGGCATTTATCGTTTGAATTTCGTGATAAAATGGACTGAATACTTAATATGTTCGAGTGGGAACTAGGATTGAAGTGTGTTCCGTAAAATAAAATAAGTAATTTTCAATCATTAAGATGTGCATTAAACTTAGAACAATCCTGTACTTAATGTAAGAGCGTGCGCAAGCTAATTTGCATAATGCGGTAATGATCTGTGTTTTCGTGGGTGTTAGATTTTGACAATGGAGGGAAATATCATGTAAACTTCTGACTCTGGGGAGAACTGCAGCAGAAGAGGAGACAACGGAGAAACGGAGACAAGGCAAACGGAGCCAAATATTGCATTTATTTCACTTCAGCTGATAAAGTATGCAAATCACTGCAGGAAGCAGAAAGTGTCCGACTTCACGTCTCCGTTTGCCGCTCCTCTCCGCCTGTACGTGGCTACTCTCGCCGATCAGTTGCATCCAGCCGCAGCCGATGTCGAACACACCTGTTAACTGCTTCACCGCAGGTCCGCAGCAGAAGCACCTGACCTGCGGGTCGTACCATTTACATTGATTCGAGAGGGGTGGTGGGGCCCTGCACAGCATGAAAATAACTTTTTTTTAAACCAAACCAGTGCCTAACTACAAGTTTAGTTTTGCACAGGATTTTTTTTATATGTACATAAATGCTATACAAATGTTAGTGCATGTATATGTATGTATAGAAAACTGACTTCTAAGGGCCCCCCCTCTGCCTCGGGCCCTGGGTACTCGGTACCCTTTACCCCCCCAGTCCGACGCCCCTGTGTGTGATGTATATAAAACTCAAAGCGAAAGCTAAACACTTTAGATTCATTGATTTTAAAATGGCCGCTGACCTCTGCACTCTTGACTGACAGCTCATTTGAACCAATTGGGCCAATTGTTTGCCCTCTCATCCAGCCATTCAGAGCTCAGTTTATAGACTGGAGGCCGGACCTCGTCACTCTCATTGATTGACAGTAAATCTGCTATGCGATGCTAAATTATATAACACATCATTTTAGCATTTACTCTCCCTTTCGAGTGCCATGGGCAAAGTATGAGTTCATACAACTCAAAACAATGAACAAGTTCAGATTACTTGAAATATGTCAGTGATGTGAACTCAAAAGAAAAAGAAAGTTCTAAATACTCATAACAGTTCATTTAACTCAACTAATTTGAACTAATTTAACTAACTATACTCAAACCAATTATGTATTTTGAGCGTTTGGGTTTAGAGTGTAAAAGGGCTCTGGTAAATATTTCTTATTTAAATTGCTCTAGTGATTATTTGCAGTGTTGGGCAAGTTACTGAAAATTAGTAATTAGTTACAATTACTAGTTACTTATTTTAAAAGTAATTGAATTACTTTACCAATTACTGTATATCAAAAGTAATTAGTTACTAGGGAAAGTAACTTTTAAGTTACTTTTATGTCTGCTTTTTAAATGTAAATATGAGCAGGACTGACCAGTCAAACACATTAAACATAATTTTTAGACCTATTTTTTGTAATCAACAGGGCAAAAGGCCTTCAAATCAAGCAGTAGTGCAGTGTTTAGTGTCCAGCAGCAGCAGCGAGCGTTCCCTCGGCGCAACTGGGAGAGTATACTGGGAGAGTTATGGCCTTTTTACACCTGCTCATTTCATTCGTTTTCTCTGACCAGATATCTATCCGATTGTGAAAAGACCAGACCAGTAAATGCCTTCTGAGATTCTTTCGAGACGGATTGAAATCCGATCACTCAAACAACCAATTCAGAAGGTGCAACACGCGTCGCCGCAAATGAGTAAAGCAAGCCAACACGCAAACTGCCGCCAGTGAAACTGAAAGTAGTAGATGCTCAAAAACACAATCATCTTCATTAAAACTAATGAGACTAAATGATCTTAGCAGTGCTTAGTTCGCTCTCTCATATTGCAGTCTTTGATCTTTTAACCGATACATAAAATGCAGCTCATATCTTTTGCTTTCACTGACATGAACTCCGTTAAATGTGCATATAGCGAGGGAAATTAAGATCGGATTTATATTCGTTTTGTGGAGAGGTGTATGGTAACCTGCATGTTTTTATTTTTTTAGATTGTGTAGCCCGTTTCGTTTGCGAGCGCCTAACCTCAACTTATAAAAAATGCCTTTTTACTGTGGCGGTGGTGGTGATAGTAGTTTAAACTAACATTGTGATGCTTGAAGTGTTTGATATCTATGGATTTTATTATAGGCAAGACAAGTCAAGTGTTGATTTGAGATGCTAAAGCAATGGGTTAACTCACTGTCAGCCGCTGGCCACTTGGTCATCACTTTGAAAAACAAAAACTTTAATTTAACAAACAAAAAAATGCTCCAAACATTTTTCTAAATTATCTTAATGAAGAAACGAAACGAAATATAACTACTTTGACATTAAAAACAGAAACTGAACTATTTTAATGGCTGCAACAATGTGTAATAGGGAGGATAAAAAAGAAAGAAAGAAAGAAAAAAAGAAAAAAAAACATGGGCCAGGCTAGCACCGTCCTTCGGATGAGACGTTAAACCGAGGTCCTGACTCTCTGTGGTCATTAAAAATCCCAGGATGCCCATCGATAAAGAGTAGGGGTGTAACCCCGGCATCCTGGCCAAATTTGCCCATTGGCCCCTGTCCATCATGGCCTCCTAATCATCCCCATATATATACGATTGGCATCATCCCTCAGTCTCCTCTCCACCAATCAGCTGGTGTGTGGTGGGCGTACTGGCGCAAAATGGCTGCCGTCGCATCATCCAGGTGGATGCTGCACATCGGTGGTGGTTGAGGAGATTCCCCCCTTCTATGTAAAGCGCTTTGAGTACCTTGAAAAGCGTTATATAAATGTAATAAATTATTATTATTATTATTATAGTATGGGGCCTAGATCTGAGCTTCTTGTCTGCAAGCGTTCATTACAACTCATTTAAATTTCAATAATTGTAATTGCATTACTTGATTAAAAAAAGATTTAGTTACTTCTGCGTATGTGGAATTACAGTAACGCATTACTTTGTAGCGCGTTAATCCCAACACTGATTATTTGTAATACTAAAAATATGCATTTGTAATTTCTAATATGCATCAAACACAATCTGTTTTGCAGGACTGATGGAGCTTTATCTAGTGTAAATATGATCTTGTTCTAAACAATACTCATCAGCAGGTCTTGTAATGTGGTCAGCTCTCTGAGTCTTGACCCTGAGCAGATGTCACCGCTTCGTGCAATTAAACTCACTGCTCACACCAGCAGGACCTCACAAACCGGCCCTGAACCCATTTGGAATCTGTTGATCCGTGAGCTGAGAGGACTCCGGGGCGAGCGGGACGCAGGCCCAGCATTCTGCTGGCTCTTTTACACGTTGTGACAGGCCCTGATGGTTGGAGCCTCCGGGGGTCTGTGGATATTTATCCGAGCCTTTCAGCCCGTTGTCCAGCCTAGACAAACACCATGCCGGGAGCTTGGAGAAGTGCTGACCGAGTGAATACTTTTCTAAGTTGGATGAAAAGCCAAAACGCACACACCGGCCTGAGAATATGGTGCTTGAGGTTTTGAGATTGTTCATCCGACTCCAGGATTCGCTGGACGTGCAGAGGTGAGAGTGGTCACACTCGCTCGCCCATTGGTTTTCCAGTTGACTTCAGGTGCAGTGAGTCGCAGACTAAATGCTTGTGTCAATGCATTGAGAGCGAGAGAAAGTAAGGGGGAGAGCAAGAACAGCAGGGCAGATATTTCAGGAAAATAAGACTGCTCTACAATAAATAAAGGACGTTTTTTTTCCTTTCTTGCTTGCTTTCGTTCCAGAAGACTGACCAATTTTTTTGGTAAAGCCACAAAAGAATTCTGGGGAAAGCTTAAGATGAGTGTGTGACTGAACATGGGCCAGATGAGATCAGTAAAACCAGCTTTTTGAAAGGGATTGCTCCCACAAATACTCACATTTACCACTATTAAAGAGCTTCACTTCAATTCTTATCAAGCGTTATGACCTCCAGGCTCGGTTGGTACTGGTCTAGCTGTAGGATCGGCATAGCCAGCCAGCAAATCTTAGCTGAGGAAGCTGGTTGATCAGGAAAGACTTGCTGGTTAAGCAAGCATCCAAAATGCAACATAAGTTGGTGACAGGACATTATTGGTGGACGATGACATACACATTCACTTTCTTTAAACAGGAATGGGCAACTTCGGTCTTGCAGAGTTTAGCTCCAACCCTGATGAAAAATCACCTACCTGTTGCTTTCTAGGGCTGTGTCTGAAATTGCCCCCATACCCTTAACTAGGGCACTATTTGAGGGGACACCCATTTGTAGGTGTCTGAAACCATAGTGGATGTTATCTAGTGCACTCATTCAATCCCATAATGCACCACATTCAGACAGTACACAACTGATGTACACTCAATGGCTAGAGAATACCCATAATGCACTGAGGGTTGTGCCGAATTAATTCCTGCGTCCCGCCTGATCTATCTAATCATCCATCCATCCATCCATCCATCCATCCATCCATCCATCCATCCATCCATCCATCTTCAAAAGGATAGTCTAAGTATCTAAAATGCATACGCACAGTTCCTTCTGGAGTCTGTCTCTAGTGGCCAGTCGATGAATTGCAGTTTAAGTCACTTCTGTATTGGCTTCAAGAGAAACTGCGGGAGGTTGCAGCTTGCCGAAAATCCACATTAACAGAAACTCTACATTAGCATTAAAACATGAATCACTACTAAATCTCCCATACCATTATTCTTGCACAAAAAACATTACATAATACATAATTTTAGCATTTACTCTTCCTTTCGAGTGCCATGGGCAAAGCATGCTGGGAAATAGGGAAATGAGTTCATACAACTATCCTACTCAAACCAATTAAGAATTTTGAGCGTTCGGGTTTAGAGTGTAAAAGGGCTCTGGTAAATATTTCTTATTTAAATTGCTTTAATTATTATTTGTAATACTAAAAATATGCATTTGTAATTTCTAATATGCATCAAACACAATCTGTCTTGCAGGACTGATGGAGCTTTATCTAGTGTAAATATGAGCTTGTTCTAAACAATACTCATCAGCAGGTCTTGTAATGTGGTCAGCTCTCGGAGTCTTGACCCTGAGCAGATGTCACTGCAGAATCATCATAAGGTCAATGTTCCGTATAAAGCAAACAAAGAGGCCTTTTCTTACTGTTACATGAACAAAAGTTAATTTAGGTATAGTTGGAAAAGTGCATGATATTCTAGTCTCTCCATGGAAGCGTTGCTTGTTTAATGTTCCTGGACACTGTAACACTGTAATAAGGTCGTGTAGCCAACTCTATCCTACACAATCATTAACATGAAATAACAATAATTTTAAAGCCTTTTTAAATTTTGGCTTATGTACATTTCTACAAATACCATTTTTTATAGGCTAGTCATTTTTATTGTGAATCACCTCGAACCGAATCGTGCTGAATTTGCAAAAATCGTTCTTGAAACGAATCAAAAACCTATGAATCGAATCTATTCGCTGTCTACCAAAAGATTCATACCCCTAATGTGCAATAAGGTCAGCCGCAAAAATGACTCTGTCCACACTAATTTTTCACTGCATGTCTTTATTAAATCCTGACAATAGTCTTTAGCGCCAGAGAAGGGTCTGTGCGGCCGCAAGCTGTTAAAAAATCTGGCAACTCTGGCTCTCAAGGTCCGCTTTCCTACAGAGTTTAGCTCCAACCTTGATCAAACTCACCTGCCTATACTTTTCTAGTAATCCTGAAGACCTGTATTAGCTTGTTCAGGTGTGTTTGATTAAGATTGGACCAAAACAGGAAAGTTGCCATTTTATATTGACTTGTGACTAAGACAGCATATCTATGACACTTCACCAGTTAGACCAGCAGGGATGTTTATCTAAGATTGTCATTTGAACGGCATATAGTGGGAGCAGCCTGATATATGCAGCTCTAATGTTAAGCTTAAAATGCATCTTTGTACTGTAAATAATATTTACTTTCCAGAGCATGCATTCAGTTTCGGAGTGCAGGGCTGTCATGGAGGTCCAGGTGACAGAGGGGGAAGAGAAAGTCAAGTGGAAACAGACGAATTGAATCTTCAGGGGATGAGGTCATGACCCTTGGTTGGGGAGGGGCAGCACATGACGGGACACCCCGCAGAGTCCCTCCCCTAGAGCGATGTCCAGAGTGAAGAGGGGTTAATCGCTTCCTCAGCCCTCCTACAACACTCAAATATCGGCTTTCTCTTTCTCTCTTGCCTCACTCGGTTTTTACTGTCTCTCTATTTATTCCTTTGTTTCATTCTTTTCTTCCTCCCACCCTCTTCCTTGCTTCATAATTTCTCTTGGCGTGTCTGCACCTCTGTCTTCACATTCTTTCTGTCCCATTTTCTGTGTCATTTCATGTATTTTCCTCTCCAAACCCCCACCATTTCTATATCCATCTTATCTCCGTCCAGTTAATCAAGAAATGGTTGAGAGTCTCTCTCACTTTCTCTTGATAACTCAACCCTTTACCTTGATACCTCGACCCTCAAGGGATGTTTTCTGTGTGAATCTATTTTTTTGCCATATGCAGTTTTTGCATTTATCTTTGTGCAATGGCAGTGTCTGTCATATTTCATCTCCTAAATAAGTACATACATAAATATAAACATAAATAAATCAATAAACAGTCAATATATATACTGTATGTATATATATATATATATATATATATATATATATATATATATATATATATATATATATATATATATATATATATATATATATATATTTTTTTTTTTTTTTTTTTTTTTTTTTTTTTTTTGTGTGTGTGTGTGTATGTATATGTATTATTATTATTATTATTTTATTTTTTTAGAAACGTGATTTTGTTTTTAAACATCCCAAACTTTCATAACTGTAATGTTAAAACAATTGTAACCAATGAAATACAAAAAAATAAAATAATTATATATATATATATATATATATATATATATATATATATATATATATATATATATATATATATATATATATATTATACACTCACCTGAAGGATTATTAGGAACACCATACTAATACTGTGTTCGACCCTCTTTCGCCTTCAGAACTGCCTTAATTCTACGTGGCATTGATTCAACAAGGTGCTGAAAGCATTCTTTAGAAATGTTGGCCCATATTGATAGGATAGCATCTTGCAGTTGATGGAGATTTGTGGGATGCACATCCAGGGCACAAAGCTCCCATTCCACCACATCCCAAAGATGCTCTATTGGGTTGAGATCTGGTGACTGTGGGGGCCATTTTAGTACAGTGAACTCATTGTCATGTTCAAGAAACCAATTTGAAATGATTCGAGCTTTGTGACATGGTGCATTATCCTGCTGGAAGTAGCCATCAGAGGATGGGTACATGGTGGTCATAAAGGGATGGACATGGTCAGAAACAATGCTCAGGTAGGCTGTGGCATTTAAACGATGCCCAATTGGCACTAACGGGCCTAAAGTGTGCCAAGAAAACATCCCCCACACCATTACACCACCACCACCAGCCTGCACAGTGGTAAAAAGGCATGATGGATCCATGTTCTCATTCTGTTTACGCCAAATTCTGACTCTACCATCTGAATGTCTCAACAGAAATCGAGACTCATCAGACCAGGCAACATTTTTCCAGTCTTCAACTGTCCAATTTTGGTGAGCTTGTGCAAATTGTAGCCTCTTTTTCCTATTTATAGTGGAGATGAGTGGTACCCGGTGGGGTCTTCTGCTGTTGTAGCCCATCCGCCTCAAGGTTGTGCGTGTTGTGGCTTCACAAATGCTTTGCTGCATACCTCGGTTGTAACGAGTGGTTATTTCAGTCAAAGTTGCTCTTCTTTCAGCTTGAATCAGTCGGTCCATTCTCCTCTGACCTCTAGCATCAACAAGGCATTTTCGCCCACAGGACTGCCGCATACTGGATGTTTTTCCCTTTTCACACCATTCTTTGTAAACCCTAGAAATGGTTGTGCGTGAAAATCCCAGTAACTGAGCAGATTGTGAAATACTCAGACCGGCCCGTCTGGCACCAACAACCATGCCACGCTCAAAATTGCTTAAATCACCTTTCTTTCCCATTCTGACATTCAGTTTGGAGTTCAGGGGATTATCTTGACCAGGACCACACCCCTAAATGCATTGAAGCAACTGCCATGGGATTGGTTGATTAGATAATTGCATTAATGAGAAATTCCTAATAATCCTTTAGGTGAGTGTATATATATAATAATATATTTATGAGAATCACCATTGAGTGTTATGTAAATTCCCCAAAAAAGTGAAATGTCTAGATATATTAACAGGAATTATATATTTTTAGGGGAAATCTAAATGTCACAATGCTACAAATCTTAATATGTGTGTGTGTGTGTGTGTGTGTGTGGTCTATCTCTCTGTCTCTTCTATCAATTAGCAGGTCAACACGTGCAATTGCCAAGAGCAACTTCCTCTACATGTCTTTACATTTCAGCGTTTAAAGAAATGTTTGTGCAAGTTGGACACGCTTTAGCTTATTCAAAGCATTTTTTTTACATCAGGTGCAGATTATGCTTGCAACAACAGGTCGAAACCGCTGTATGAAACTTGATTATGTCAACATTACAAGGTTCAAAGACCATAGCAGAAATCCCTGAGAAAACTAACAGCAAACCTCTGTTTAATAACAGCATTCCATTTTATCATTTTGCAAACTTATGGGAAAGTTTCTTTTGAATGTTTTCTGCACGTTCTGAAACACATTTTTTTACAGTACATTTTACTGAGTACATTTTTTAAAACAATTGACAAACATTCAAACGGAATGTTTTTGACATTATTAAAGACCAGACAACTCAGAAGGAAGGTTTAAAGAACTTTGAGAGAACCTTATTCAAACATTCACTGTTAGCTGGTACTTAATGAGTGTTGCTTGACTTCATACTGTATTTAGGCCGTGTGTCCACCAAAGCATTTTTTCACGTGGCTGGCTGACGTATTCAATTGTTTTCAATGGGAGCGCCACATTTTTAGGACGCCATGAGCGTAACGAGGCTCTGAGCGAGTATTTCACAAAATACTTTACATTGTATTGGCATGTTTATATAGAATCAATACAGAAACAAACTATCTGTGAAATGAGATACTAGTAACACTTCCGCGGATATTACGTATCATAACAAGCGAAATAGTCTTAACTGGAAAAAAAAAACGCTGCGCTGCCAAAACTCTCTCAAGCGCCCAGGGCTAGACGTTTTCAGCTGGATAAAAACGCTTTGGCGTGTCTTTTTTTCACGCGGCCTTAGTGTTATAGATGCTAATATCCCACTAGATTTCAGAAAGAAGCACTATTATGCACATCCTGATTTTGCTGAATTAGACACATCCCTGGGCCAACATATTTTGTTGACCCTGGAACAATTTCTATCCAAAAATTTAGTCCTAACCAAATAACTACCCTTAAAGGTCCCGTTCTTCGTGATCCCATTGTTCTAACTTTAGTTAGTGTGTAATGTTGCTGTTAGAGCATAAATAATACCTGTAAAATTATAAAGCTCAAAGTTCAATGCCAAGCGAGATATTTTATTTAACAGAAGTTCCCTTTCAAAGCCTACAGCGAATGGCTGGCTTGGACTACATCCTGGTACTTCCTTCATAAATGACGTCAGTAGAACAGTAGAACAGACTAACCTCCACCCACAAGAATACGCGCAAAAAGGGGCCGTGGTCTTGTTGCTGTCCCACGTGGAGAAGAGGACGTGTCGCGTGGAGAAAAGGAATTGTTGCGTTTGAGTGTGTTTGTCGCCATGTCGTCGAGACGCTGTTATTTTCATCCCGGAGTCAAATCACCTTTGTTTGGCTTTCCCAGGGACGCTGTAGAGATCATTAAGCGCATACATCTCCCGTTAAGAGGCGTGACCTTTCCACGTGCGCTAAGCTGCTGTCGAATCACAACACAGGAACCGTGACACGTTCGCTAAGCTGCGGTCAAATCCCAACAGGGGAACCGCTGGCACAATCAGAACTCGTTACGTATTTCTGAAGGAGGGACTTCATAGAACAAGGAACTCATCAGCCGTTTTTAGGACAGTGAAAACAGCGGTGTACAGATAAGTAAATTGTGTTAAAAATACTGTTTTTTTTTTACACACGAAACATGAACACATGTTATATTGCACACTGAAAACACAATCAAAGCTTCAAAAAAACACGAAGAACGGGACCTTTAAAGCTAACCCTACCCATAAGTAGCCTATCTTTAAAACAAGAGGGAAATTATACATTGTAAACCTTAGTAAGTTGCAAAATCTAAATGCATGTGTGGACTTTATACCACCATTTGTTATATTTCCATTTAGCAAAAATCTTTTTTATTAACAATTACACCCACCCCTAAACCTTCCCAGTGATTTATAGTGCATATACACTTTGAGCACATGTGTTCCCTGGGATCGAACCCACGTATGCATGATTACATGATGTTGTATTTTGCAATGCTCTATCAATTGAGCTACGCAAAACACGAAATGTGACGCAAATAAAAGGAAACAAAGAATTACAATGAAAGTGTCCAGTTGTCGATAGGGGCGCAACTTCAGTAAACGCTCCTATGGGTCATATTTGAGGGAAGTGGCAAACGATCTATATAGGAGCATTGGTTGGAGGACATGTAAAAAAGAAAATTCAGTAATCAGTTACATCAGCTTTTTTAAGCAGAACTTGCAGATTTGTATTTTGTACTCATACATTTTAATTTCTCTTAACTTGAAATATTTGAGTAAGTTAATTAATACATTTAACTTAAAATATCCTGTAATCGCAACTTAAATATTTGTATTGGTGGAAACTTGGCTAGCTAAACATTTAACCCAACTTCTGGGTTAAAACAACCCAATTGCTGGGTAAGTCAATTTTCAACCCAACTTGGGTTATTTTTAACACAGCATTTTTTAGTGTGTGTTTGTAAACCTAAACTTGACATAAACTCTAAACTTGTCCCTCAAATCTGATTGGTTGATTGGATTGTTCAAACAAAGATGATGATCCAGGAACATGTTGCACTCATTGACTGTAAAAAAAATATGGACGTAGTGTCCGTGACGTCAGCCATAGGTTTCTGAAGAGCTGTTTAGGGACGAGCTGGCCGTTGCCATCTTGAACTGAAAATGGGCAAAGAGGCGGGATGTGGGTGGAGCCGAGGTGACGCGATGACTAACAGACAGCAGACAAACGGCTATCCACCTGTCACTCAAAGTGGCCACGCCCTTAATTATACAGAACTTTAAGGCTTTATATAATGTAAACGGATGAGTTATAAAAACATTCATCCTCCTCACAGTTGTCATGAAGGGCAACATTAGCCGTATAGACCAAAACCCCATTTTGTACGAGGTTGTAAACATGTGTTCTTCTGCTGTAAAGTTGGGCATTTTAACATGAGCTCAAGGAGATTCTGCTCCCTTATGGAGTCTGTCCCTAGAGGCCAGTCGATGAGTTGAGGTTTAAGTTACTTCTGTATTGGCTTCAAGAGAAACTGGAGGAGGTTGTCGCTTGGTTGCACTCAGTGAAATCGGGTTCTGTCACTAATATGCTTTGAATAGCATAGCTATGCTAGTTCACTGGCTTAACTAGCATAAACCAGCTGGTCTTTTACTCAGGTTTAGCAAGAACCACTAAATTGGAAGAAAATATAACAGGAACATTGTCATTAACCAGACAAGCACTTATTGAAGTTTTTAACGGAGTTACGTTTGCACTGAAGTATGTTTTGTCCCCTGCAGTTCTGTGCATGATCACACACTAATCTAAATCTCAGCAGCGTTTGTTGCCTGTTCATTCATAAATCTCTGAAGGACAGGGCAATCGCAGACACCTGGAAGCATTTATTCAGCTCCCAGCACACATAACTTCATTACTCAACACGGCTCAGATCTGGAGTTCACTGCAGCTCTGTACATGCCATGAATGATTTGCGGATGCACCAAAAAAGAAGAAAGAGAAAGAGAGAGAGAATAGGGGAAAAAGTGAATTTGGCTGTAAAGCCGCCTGCACCCGTTCCACATGTGGAGCTTATTATATCCGATAGCTTTCTGCTGCAATTCAGCCTCGTCTCAGATAATCTCCACAAAATCACTGTCTTTACCAGTTCCTCTCGCTTCCTCTCCTCTCTTTCCTCATATTCTCGGTTTTCTCTGGATCTTAATAATGATCTCTGTGCATCTGTGGCACTGCCAGGCTTGTTTAGGGGGACTTTTCAGACTTGAACTATCCTCATCTGTGCCGCTATAATCTATCTTCCTCTGCGACATCAATCAAGAGCAGTTTCTCTCTGCCACCCAGAGATATATAGACAGAAATATGAAAGCAGTGCTATTGATCCCAACACATCTATTGTGGGTGTGTTTTTATATCATATGCTTTTAAGATCAATTGAAAAATTTTAGATATATACGACATTTAAATGCATTTATTTCTATGCGAGCTGTGCATTAGGCAATCCCATCTGTGTCCAAACCAAGGTTTGAGTTTGGCTTATAACACTTCCTGATCTTGTTTATCACTCTGGTCACTGTATAATTCCTTGCTCTGTTTACCTTATCTGTAATTATAAACAAAGGCTAAGCATTTTAGAGGACAAGTGAATTGTAGCTCTTTTCGTCGACTGTAGAGGCCTGCAGTGAAAGATGTCCTGATGCGGTATCTTCTCAGTAGTGCAGTCTGTTCGTATTCCACTGAGGGCAGATTATCATCCTCACAGGCCTGCTGAAAACTCCTGCAGGGAACTGGGAACTGAGCCGGAGTTCCAAAGATGTCCAAAGCGACATTGGGCAGACTGTTGTTTTCTTTGATATGTTTCAAATGCAAATCAGCTCTCTCACACACACACACACACACACACACACACACACACACACACACACACACACACACACACAAGTTTGCAATCTATTATAAGTGTAGAAGTATTGTAACACTTTCCAACTAAGTTTTGCTTTAAAGGGGCTATATGCGTTTTTCTGAAATTTAAACTCGCGACTGACACCTGTGGCCAAAAAACAGAACTGCTCTTCATTTCTGCTCGCTCTCGCAGCGCGCGCTCCTACGTGCACACTTCACAAGTCATCTGCTGCAAGGAGGTCAACATTATGTTTACAGAGGTAAGAACAGTCAAATACATATATTGTTTGAGATAAGTGTTCTCTTATCAAAACGTCAAATGTGTAGCTGACAAACTACACAAAAAATGAATACATTAAATAAATAAATAAACCCATTTCGCCATTGGCATACACGCTGATGAAGGGCGCACAGACCGAAACTTTCGTAGAATATTAAAAACACAAATCTGAGCACTGTCCTTGACCACTTATTATACACAAGTAGCTTACTATCACCAAGTATGAAAGACACATATACATAATACTATTTAGCAATATTTATTGACTACATGTCTTATGTGAAATAAAATGCATCACACTTTACATCTTCATTTACCTCTTATTTTTTGTTAAGATATAGAAACAACAAACAATATAATGTAGCTTTACATGGCTATATAATAAATAATCCATCAGTTTTATATAGCGATTTTAGACACCCAAAAAGACTTTACATTACTGATGCACTATTCATATTTATTTTTGTTTATATATATATTTATTTTTGTTTATATATATATATATATATATATATATATATATATATATATATATATATATATATATATATATATATATATATATATATATATATATATATATATGTATATATCAGATCTGAGCTCCCTCCAAGGCTCAAATGTGAAGAATATGAAAAATAGGATACAGGCTTATAGGTGCACCCACTGTGAGCGGACAAGGTGTCAGTATGCTCATCAGGAGATGTTTGAGTCATAAATGGTAAAATAAAAAGGCTATAGTTACGTTTATTTTGGGGAAAAAGTTGCATATAGCCCCTTTAAGATTTTAATTTAATTTAATTTGAGTTTAATATTTTTGAAAGAAGTCTCTTCTGCTCACCAAGGTTTTATTCACCTTGGTAAACCATTGGTAAAGTGCTTTATTCGCAAATGTTTTATGCGATATTCCAATTTTCTCTGCTTAAGTTAAATTCGAAGCTTTGGATGGAAACATAGCTATACACTCTAAAAAAAAGGTTCTATATGGCACCAAAAATGGTTCTTGGTTCGTAATCATAGGGGAACCATTTTAAGTGCTATATAGCACCAATTTTGGTGCTTCAGTGGTTCTTCAGCGGTTCTTCACCGGTTCTTTGACTAAGGTGCTATATAGCACTACCATATACAGAACCTGTTAAGATATGGTGCTATATATCACCAAAAGTGGTTCCTCTATGATTACGACGAAGAACCATTTTTGAAACCATTTTTGGTGCCATTTTGGTGCACACACTTTTTTTTTTTTTTTGTGTGTGTGTCACATGATCCTTTAGAAAACATTCTAATAGGATGATTTGCTGCTCAAGATACATTTCTGAAAATTGTCATCACTAATTCACCATCGTGTTGTTCCAAACCTGTAATACTTTTTTTCATGTTCGGAACACAACTGAATATTTTGTTCCCCCTGTAAAACTAATATGGTTTCATTCTCATGTCACGCAGCACGTTTGAGCTTCTGTAAGAGCCAATGAGGTTCCTTCTCGTGTTACGCAGCACGTTTGATCTTCCTCAAGAACCAATGAGATTCATTCTCGTGTTACGCAGCACGTTTGAGCTTCTGTAAGAGCCAATGAGGTTCCTTCTCGTGTTACGCAGCACGTTTGATCTTCCTCAAGAACCAATGAGATTCATTCTCGTGTTACGCAGCACGTTTGAGCTTCCTCAAGAACCAATGAGATTCATTCTCGTGTTACGCTGCATGTTTGAGTTCCTCAAGAACCAATGAGGTTCATTCTCGTGTTACGCAACACGTTTGAGCTTCCTCAAGAACCAATGAGGTTCATTCTTGTGTTATGCTGCACGTTTGAGCTTCCTCAAGAACCAATGAGGTTCATTCTCGTGTTACGCAGCATGTTTGAGTTCCTCAAGAACCAATGAGGTTCATTCTCGTGTTACGCAGCACGTTTGAGCTTCCTCAAGAACCAATGAGATTCATTCTCGTGTTACGCAGCACGTTTGAGTTCCTCAAGAACCAATGAGGTTCATTCTTGTGTTATGCTGCACGTTTGAGCTTCCTCAAGAACCAATGAGATTCATTCTCGTGTTACGCAGCACGTTTGAGTTCCTCAAGAACCAATGAGGTTCATTCTTGTGTTATGCTGCACGTTTGAGCTTCCTCAAGAACCAATGAGATTCATTCTCGTGTTACGCAGCACGTTTGAGCTTCCTCTTTTCTGTCACTTTTAATCAATTTAATGCTTCCTTGCTGAGAAAAAATAGAGTAAAAAACTGCTGGTCTTCATGTAGCGATCTTGATCACTCTAACAGTGCTTTTTAATTTAGCTATTATGGCTTTTTAAAATATATCAAAGTATGGTAAAAATCACTGTATATGCTTAAGAACAAGATAATACCAAATGTAAACATTGTTTCATACTGACTATAAAATTTGTTTCACTAATTATTATTTTTATCATAAGTCCCTGTGTCGATAGCTGGACAATGTATAGCCACGTCCTCCTTTTGTCGTTTCCGGTATGTGTGAGAGACTCTCCCCCATCCTCTAGGTTTGGTTGATCCTCACAGCTCCTGTTTGTCTTCGATTATAAGTACTGGCACAGGGCGTTCTCGGTTTGTCTCCTGGGGGGCATCCACAGCAGGTGTTGGCGTCTGTTGGGTTTTTAGATGTGATTGTGCTACAGGCGCTCTGTGAGGCTGTGCCCGTTCTGCTTGGAATTGCTACTGCAAACGGGGTGCTTTGCTAAATAGGTTTTCGAAAGTTGCTCCTTGTCATCCCTGGGGAAGGAACTGTTATAAGCAGACTTTTCATCGGGACGTCAGTACCGTGTCCATTGTGCTTAGAGTTAACCTGCCGCAGCCTCTCTTGAAAAGTGCTACAGCTGAATTCTGCAGATTAGCAGTTTGTACAGGTCAATAAAAATCATATTTTATGTAGTGGAAAGATAATTAACTTTTAAAGAGGACAATAAAAAAGTTTTGCCAAGTTTAATACCAGGTTTAATGAGATCTAAACTATTCAGATGGCAAAAGAAGTCTGGTTTTATTTCACTTCTGAAAAGACCATTAATTTATTGTTTGTTATAAATGCTTGTATAGCTGTACGCCAGACTATCTACAAGCTCAGATCTACTTTAGCTCTTGAGGTCGCATGAAATCCAAGACACATTTGTTCTATTTTTCAGATGTCTTGGGCTATTAAAAGCCTGACAGCTGATTTGGCACAAATATGCAATGACGTGTACGCGGTAAGAAATAGGAATGAACATCAAGCCCTCATTTAAACTCAACGGGAAAGTAAAGTTTAGATTAGGATTGTCAAAACATTTTAAAGCCTTGCAGATACTTTATATGTTTACATTTGACGCCGGTCCACTGGGAAACGTCTTTCCAGTTCCGGCATTTTCTCTGGTTGAGGATGCCATAAATGATACAGCAGTGCTGTGCGGAAGAAGCCTCCTTTTGTTCCCTCGCAAGAACCACTCACTGAAGTATTCAGGTCTCACAAAGCAGCAAAGACACTCATTATATCAAGTGTAGTGCTCACAAGAACATATTCATTATTGAGTTTCTCTCTCGCTCTCTCATTCCGAAGGCATGGTTTTAGGCTAAAAGTGCCTTTCATCAGTGGTATTGTTTATTCGAGGGACAAAAAGCCAGGGCAAACCACAAGAGTTATTGAAGAGGACGACCAGCTCGTCCTTTGAACTGTCTAGATGCTCTTTGGATGAATCAGTGCAAGTTTGAGAGGAATCAAGCTTTAAAGTTTAAAAGTCTCAAGTTTTAAAGTCCGTAGGTAAGGTTACACAATGAGTAAAGTTGTGTGTTACTTGTTACATTTTCACCATAGTATTCAAGTTACTTCAAATAAGTAAGGTGCATTACTTGTATTTACTGATAAATACAACCGAAAATCTCTTACTTCCTGATGCTGAGAGAAACCAGGTTATTTAATGCGTGAAAATGCTGTAGGAGCATGATGGCTATTTTAGTTAGGTGTGTCATGCTTATCAGTCATGCACAGAATGCAGCAAAGTTTTCTTGTGCTTGTTATTAGTGGTGGGAAAAATAATTGGATTTGTGTTGCCCTAGAGGGGGAAAAAGATCATTTAAAAAGAAAATGTGTTAAATAAAAAACTTTTGTAACTTTTTACTAGGGCTGTCAAAAATAGCGCGTTAACGACGTTAATTAGTTGCTTGTTGTTAATTACGTCAATTTTTTAACGCATTTCACGCATGCGCAGTGTGACAAATTATTCAGGTCAGGAAAGTGGTTGGGACTTGGGAGCTAGAGGCGAGATGGAGCAAGGTGAGCAAAGTGGGCCTATTGACGGATTCAAATATAAAAAGAATGATGATGGTACAGTTAACAAGTACAAGGTTATTTGCAAGATTTGTAACAAGGAGTTTCAATTTCACCGCAGCTGTTCAAGCTTGAGGTACCATGTCAACGCCAAACATGCGTTTGCTGGGCCGTCAGGTTCAGCAAGTGGTTTTGCGCCAGACCACACTGAATGTTCGCAGGCCATTAACAAAATCAACTTCAGATAATTTGACCAACACAATAGCCAAATGGATTGCAAAGGATTGTAGACCCATTAGCATTGTAGAAGACTCAGGTTTCCTTGATGTTTTGCAAGTGGCGTCTCAAGACTCATTCTATAAGCCACCGTCAAGAGCCACAGTTATGACAAAAATCCACGAGCTCTATGAAAACGAAAAAGGAAAGAGGTCTTGGCTCAAGTAAATCATATCGCCCTGACAGGAGACCATTGGACATCAGTGAGTAACAACAATTACCTCGGAGTAACTGCAGATTTCATCAGTGACACGTGGGAACTGTCTTTTGCGCTGACTATATTAAAAACTGAGGAGCGTCATTTTGCGGAGGCTTGTAAAGAACAGTTCCTGTCTGTTGCACGTAAGTGGGACATCGAGGGCAAGACGACAACCATTGGGACTGACAGTGCACGCAACATGGTTGCCGCAGTTCGACTTACACGCTATGAACACATGAACTGTGTCGTACAGTGAGTCTTGCTGACAGCGGCTTTGTAAATGCTTTGGCCAATTATTTGGCTGTGTTAATAAACAGACATAATATGAAAATTATGTATCTGTGTCCTGTTATTTATCTTTTGGTATGCATTTCAGAAAAAAAAATGGTTAGGATTCAGGTGTAATTGCAAATAGTGATTAATCCACTGAAAATTCTGATTAATTTGATTAAAAATTTTAATCATTTGACAGCCCTACTTTTTACACATGTAATGCATTCTTGCAGAATAAAACTATTTCTTAAAAAGAATTAATTATTAATAAAACTATTAATTTAAAGGTGTCATGAACTGGCTTTTTTATTTTTGTATACAGTTGTCAAATTATGACGTTTGCGTGGTTTTTACATTCAGAAACATCATAATGAATAAGTATTAGGCTATTTTCTGCCATGGTTTTGAGGCTCTTTGAAAAACGCTTGTGAAAAATGGGTGTGCCGCACTGAAGACTCGGAAGTAAACGCCCACGGCTAGGATTGGATAAGATTTGCATATTTAATGAGCTTCAGCTCCCTCAGTACATGTGGAGATTGTTTTGAAAGTATCTGGGGAAACGCTCACAGGACTTGCGAAATGCCTTTATCAAACAAAAACAATGATTTATCTTATCCACCCGCGATTGATTGGAATGTTATTTTTTGTATTACTTGGCCCGCCCGATGTGAATATAACCGCAAACTGTACACATGCTTGTGCAAGAAAGGAATGTTATTTCACTATTTAAGATAGCCCGTCAGCAGGCCGGTGATATGTTTTGGTAGCCTGTTTGAAAAGCACATAGCCCTGGGATGTTGCACGCTGGCATTTCAAGTCCGAGTCTGATCACGAATGAACCAATAACACCTTCTCCAGCCTGTGACAGTGTGTTAAGGTATGTTATCAATAGATATCAAATGATCTGTAACAATGCAATACTAACACATATAAAAACACGTTTTACTCACATAAGTGTGTTGCAGCGTTCCTGTCGGATCCAATATAGAAGGCACAGCATTGTGTTTTAATCTCAATATGTCTGCAAATCCAGTCTCGACCTGTATCTTGTTTACAATCGATTTCGCTGTGAAATGAAGCGAACAAACGCGCAATGTGTTACGCACGTGAGCTGGAACCGGAATATTTATTGCTCATAGTGCGACCCGTTTAGCTTCACGAGTTGGTGGGCGGGGCTTGAGGTGGTGCTTCTGCATTCTATGACGTCAATGTTCTACATATTGTAAGATCTCTCGTTTTCTGGGCCTGGTGTCTATACAAGCTTTTCTTTGACTAATAAGGACGTTTTCAGCTCTGAAACTTACAGGATATTCTTATATCATGATTAACTTTTATATATCAAAGGCTCAAGGGAAAGTTGATTTCTCAATTCATCACCCCTTTAAAACAAACTATTACTGACCCCAAACTTTTGAACGGTAGTGTATAATGCTACAAAAGTGTAACAATTGACATTCATTTCTATGATGTTAAAATTCTTTTTAAGATTAAATTGTGTGTTAATAGGTCGAGCAAAACAAATGTGTTTATATCTGAGAGCCTTTTATACGCACACTTAACTGCAGACACTGAAATGACATCTGGTAGCTACAGTACGAACATTTTGAGTGTGCCTTATAATGAACCATGATTATCCCTTATTTTTGTCCCACTTGTAGTCCTTCATTATGTTGTGTTGTACATAAATGCAAATAATTCAAAAAGCCGTTACTTGATCACACATATGATTTAGCAAAAATCGTCCAATTTTGTATCCTCAAAATCAAATGCTATTGGGGTCTGGAGCCAGTGCTCAAACACTCTCGGCAAGAGGGGCGGGATTAGGGGGAATCTGTCATTTGTACAAATTCATACGAATTTGGCAACTTGTCAAATACTGACAGATCCAAACTGCACACACTCAGACAGTACGCAATCCCGATATACCAACCCTATCTCACGG
>CM042246.1:4999017-5246517 GCA_023566225.1 Romanogobio albipinnatus | reverse complement strand
TGTGTGTGGTGTTTACATGATTTGGAATTGAGGAGCATATAAACAGTTTAGTAAAGACTGCTGATGCATTTCACATTTCAGGCCCCATATGCGCGATTCAGAATAAAAACACCCACATGGCGGAATGAATCGTGCTCTCGGCAGCTTTGAGCTTTTTAACTTTATAATCATATTCCGTGAAGCCTGATTAGATTTATTAGATTGAACACGAGACGCTCTGGAAAGGACAGACTAATTAGATTTGATTGTAATAATGCCTGAGAAATTTCCATGTGTATCATAAAACAAATATGGATTATGTTAATGTTTTGTTTCTCTGCGAGTCAGCATTTGAATGTATAATTGTGGATGCCATGCCACTGAATATTTGATGTGCGTGTCAGGAACATGTCTAGTTTATTCGTTTATTGTCGGTTATTTTGTCTTCCCTTTGTTTGTTTATTTTGTCTGTATGAAATTACCTTTTTTTAATGTTATGTTACATTATTTTCATGACACATGTACATTCTCTTTACTGTAATGGGGAAAAAACTGACACAAATAACTAATAAATGCATAAAATATAATGTAATTATTGAAATTGTATTTAAAAGTATATACACAAAATAATGCATTTTATTTCTGCTGATTTAAAATGTATTGTCATTGTATTTTATTGAATTTCAGAGACTCTAATCACTGTCTAAAATAATGGGAATTACAAAATAAAATGTAAATTAAAAGTAAAATTTTCTGGATTAAAAAAAATGGCAGGAAATATTCCTGATTGTTGGAAAAATTATGTCAATAATTATTATATTGTATTGTCTTTTTATCATTTTAATTTTGGACGGAAATGTATGGACCCTACACTATGGGTTAAATGCTGGGTTAAATATAACCCAAGTTGGATTGAAAATGGACAAACCCAGTGAATGGGTTGTTTTAACCCAGCGGTTGGGTTAAATGTTTGCTTAAAACAACTCAATTGTTGGGTTAAAACAACCCAATCGCTGGGTTAGTCCATTTTTTAGAGTGTAAGTGGCCGTGGAGAAAATATGAGATGGGGGGAAAATTATATTACAATGTTTGTGTAGTCTGGATGCCAGCCGAATTCAACCCCGACCACAACATTTGAGGTCGGGAAGTTCCGTCTGGACTTGACCCGTTGTGGAGCAACTATACTGGAACCAGAGCTGTTCGGACCAATCAAATTGTCAGGGCGGGCTTTTTACAATGATGGGCAGATGATCCACGTCACCAAAGAGCGCTTGGGTTGAATTCGTTCTAATCCTAAACAGAGAACTTGTTCGAATATGCCTTCACCTTTACTATTTCTCTCAAAAATGATGATGGTGTTGGCAAGTACTCCGTGTGTCCTTCAATTCTTTTACAACACACAAAGATCGTTTACACTCATCTTCTTCTTCTACTTCTTCCAGCCAAGAGGGTAATCCAGCACCTGGAAAGCGTACCTTCCATAGGGGCGGCCATTGCTAACCAAGCCATCACCTGCTGTTAGCATCCCATTGACTCCCATTCATTTTGCCGTCACTTTGACAGCGAATAACTTTACATCTGAGGCATTTAAAGGTCCCGTTCTTCGTGATCCCATTGTTCAAACTTTAGTTAGTGTGTAATGTTGCTGTTAGAGCATAAATAATACCTGTAAAATTATAAAGCTCAAAGTTCAATGCCAAGCGAGATATTTTATTTAACAGAAGTTCCCTTTCAAAGCCTACAGCGAACGGCCGGCTTGGACTACATCCTGGTACAGCCTGCTTTAATGACGTCAGTAGAACAGTTTGTTGACTAACCTCCGAAAAAGGGGGCGTGGTCTTGTTGCTCTCCCACGTGGAGAAGAGGAAGTGTTGCGTTTCAGTGTGTTTGTCGCCATGTCGTCGAGACGCTGTTATTTTCATCCCGGAGTCAAATCCCCTTTGTTTGGCTTTCCCAGGGACGCTGTAGAGATCATTGAGCGCATCTCCCCGTTACGGTAAGAGGCGTGACCTTTCCGTGCAACGTGCGCTAAGCTGCTGTCGAATCACAACACGGGAACCGCTGGCACAATCAGAACTCGTTACGTATTTCTGAAGGAGGGACTTCATAGAACAAGGAACTCATCAGCCGTTTTTAGGACAGTGAAAACAGCGGTGTACAGATAAGTAAATTGTGTGAAAAATACTGTGTTTGAACACATGTTATATTGCACACTGTAAACACAATCAAAGCTTCAAAAAAACTCGAAAAACGGGACCTTTAAAGACTCCATTCGTCCATTGTTTATTTACCTTGTATCTTACACTATCGCCCCGTTGAAGCCGTTTTTGTAAAAATAGGCTAACGATTGCATCATAACCAGGCGACTCTGTCACATAGTAGAGAAATTACCGTATAGACAGGAGGAGAAGCTCGCATGCAATCTTTTACTGTCTATGAGGCAATCGGGGAGACATGGAGGCATAAAGTCCGATAAAGTCAAGGGAGAAGCATGGGGAGAAGCCCATAGATAGATAGATACATATTTCAACGACGTGATTCAGATTTCACTTTGCACAACTACTAGAAGACTTACAACTGCCAGACGTTGCATCTATTACCCCTTTTCCACCAAGGCAGTGCTAGAGCTAGATCGGAGCCAGAGCCTATTTTCAAATCGGTTCTTTGTGTTTCCACACCCAAAGCCCCAGCTCCAAGCCAGGAAAAGTGGTTCTTAAATAGCACCAAAACATTGCTGGGCTAGAACAGGGCTAGAAGTAAGAACCGATTACGTCAGGCGCTGGGGGCGGGGTCAACAAGACCAACACAGACTTGAGATCCGCCATTGTTGAAATAGCAGCTAATGGAGCTAACAGCTGCTGCTCGTTTGTAATCTCCGTCTATACAAATTACGGCGAACTGCATGAATGCGTTGGATTCGCTGTGTTTTCGTTGTGTTTTGATGATGATGTAGGATCGTAAAGCCATGTGAATCAATAGTAACGCAACGTTTGCATTGTTGATGGAAGGCTTGTTGGCAGCGGATCTGTGCAGAGACCGATCGCCGTATAATAACGAGTCCAGCGAGAGCACATGACTCCTTATGCTTTTGATTCACTCATGAGTTTTTTTATATCATACGTGGATCGGTCTGCGCAGCGCCAATGCATCTTGTACAAGCCTGGTGTGTGTGTGTTTCCTGCTGCACAGGGTTGCCAGGTTTTCACAACAAAACCCGCCCAATTGCTACTCAAAACAAGCCAAATCGCATTTTGGGGGGCTTCCCCGGTAAAAATCACATTTGGGGGTAAAATATGTGGTTTTTTTGGCATGGTTGCCTACTAAAATTTGCATTCCCTGGGCTAAATATCACATAATTGGGGTCGCTTCAACCCGCGGACATGAAAAACAGCCCGCGGCAACAGTGATGAAGTAGCCCAATTTGGCAACACTCACTGCCGCTGCCTCGCTAGCGTTGCTGAGAAAGAGGAGACGTATACAGTGACGTAAGACCTGGCTCTGTTGTGGCTCTCGCAGGTGTGGAAAAGCAAACGGTTCTTAGAAAGCTCCTCAGTTGAACCAACTATGAACTGGGACTAGCTCTGGCTCTGAACTAGCTCTAGCACTGCCTTGGTGGAAAAGGGGTATATGTCGTCAAGCTCAGTCTGAGGCTGCGCAGTACGCTTAGCCATCAGGAAGTGAGTGCTTCTAACTGACTTCACTTTTCTCAGTTGAAGTCTATGGGGTCGCGGTGTCCATTTCTTTTACTGTCTATGCTTCCAGCGTGCGTGCAGTTGAGTTCTGTTGACAACTATGCATCGCTCCGTTGCTCTGATTGGTTGTAGCTCTATCCAATTGAGTGCAGAGGCATTTTCTTTCCTGGTTCGGTTGAGACATGCCCCATAATCACAGCCCAATGGAGCAGATCAGACTCATATTCTGACTACAGTCTGAGTATGACTACGTCAGGCTAATGTTTTTGTGTTCGCAAGCAAAAGCAATGCATTCGCTCGTTTCCTGAGAAACTGCATTCGCTCTCAAAATCACTGAAATATAGTTTTGCAAGCAAACCCAAACATTTTGCAAAGCTTTGAAAAATATTTTTTTCCCATTTTTGTCCCATTAGCATTCAGTAGAAATGTGACCTGGACATGTTTTATATTATATAGCCTAAATTCTGTCTTGATATTTTATCTTGAATGCAGTTGCATTATATATCACCGTTCTCCCTTAAAGACTTTAATGGCAATCATTCCTCTTAAGGCTTAATCAAGCTCCAGACTCACTGCATGCAATTAAAAACTTACGAAAGTGACTCACAGGTCAAGCCAATTAGAACAATCAGACTCTTATTAGGAGCTGTTCTCTGCTGTTATGTTGAAGTACTGTGAGGTTTCAGAGCGGTTTCATGCTTATTTGCGTACTTTCATCTTATCAGTCACACACTAAACCAGCACATTCTTAGAGTCATTTCCTTTTCCTGTGTATGGGAACAGGTGGATGTTAAGAGCTCTCTGTGTGTGTGTGTGTGTGTGTGTGTGTGTGTGTGTGTGTGTGTGTGTGTGTGTGTGTGTGTGTGTGTGTGTGTGTGTGTGTGTGTGTGTGTGTGTGTGTGTGTGTGTGTGTGTTTTGGCTGGCCCACTTTACTATAGCCGAAAAAAGGAAGAAAGCTAGAAAGAAAACACAACCATCCATCATAAGCCCTGGTGTCAAAATTGGCCCCATAAAAAAAAAAAGGTGTAAATAATATGTGTGTGTGTGTGTGTGTGTGTGTGTGTGTGTGTGTGTGTGTGTGTGTGTGTGTGTGTGTGTGTGTGTGTGTGTGTGTGTGTGTGTGTGTAGCCTACATGACTATTAGTTTGCGTGTCTGTGTTTGAGTTATTGTGCACCACTGGGAGATGTATGCCATAAAAACAGCAGCCATTTCCCTCACAAGAATATATGAGCGGTTTTACTTTACCCATAATGCTGTGCTTCAGTTAATGGAGCAGTGGGTCTCAGCTAACGACCCATAAACGACACAGGCCAGAGAAAGGCCATCTCCAGAACACACACACACTCTCAAAAAACACAGTAAAAGAAACTGTATCATTTCGCAGGACTTTCCAAATAGGCCTTATGTCTCTGGAGTGCTATTCCGGTTTTTAATTTCTCTCCTCTTGTTCTGAAATCATTACAGCTGCATCTGAAACCGGTTCAGACATTACTTATGTATATAAATACAGCCCACTGGAAGTCTCTCTGATGTCAAGCTCTCATTAGACCACTAGAGGATGGAGAATAAAAGACAAGGTGAGAGGAAAGTGTACGTATCCATCCTCTCGCTAATGAAAGGAACTAATTAATGATGACAGCTGCACTCTGGCTCGTAAATAACGAAACCAAGGTCATCTCGGTACACGGGTGTAAAAGGCAGAGCCTTCGGCATTCAGAAAGGCTCATTTGTTCTTTGAACAGCAGTAGTTCACTTCTGAGTTCAGTGAAGTCTCTAGTAATGGTATTTTAAGAAGTCAAAGGTCAGAAAGAATTTCTAAAAAGTAATGAATACTTTTATTTTGAAATGGTTTGAATACTTTTGAATGTATAGCTAATTGTGAAGTCAATTCAAGGAGACTTTTTTTCAAAAACATGAACAAAGCTGTGTCAGAAGTGTATATTCTGCTTTAGGCCTCTAAATTACAAAATATAAAACGGTTAGTTCCAGTCTTTGCTTCTGATTGGTCAATAGCTGCGTTTTATTACCGCTTCACACAATGGTTCTGTGTATCATTGCACCCTTTAGCAACCACTCTTAGCAGCATAAACCTTTTTTTCTCAATTGATATTGTTCATTGAAGCTTACTGTGTGAGAGAGATTGAGTGACCGAGTGTATTCCCTGTATTTAGCATATTCCTTCAGGTCAGTTCTAAGTTCACAATAAACAAATCAGTTCGAATGTCCGCTGTAATATATTGTCCTTTTAACAGTTGAGGGGTTTTCTGTGTCCTGACCATAGACTGTAAAAAAGCCATAGGATAGGATTCTGAAGAGCAATTTTGAAGCGTAAAGTCGGCCGGCCAAGCAGCACTCCTCTCAGAAACTGAAGCCTCTCCTCCTTGATCGTCTCCCGGTGGTTGGTCCCAGTATAGCTCCTAAACCCCATCTCTCCATGTATTAGAATGGACGCGAGACACACTAAACAATTAAATTACACTTCAAATAATTGTTTCCTAAAGATGGTTTCTGTCATTTTAGGCGGTTTTTATCACAATGATTTCATTTCAAGTGTTCGTTTTTTTGGGACGTCATGACTGACAGCTGAGACTGACGGCTTCTCTGAGTGAAGTTGTCACCAAGGCACTAACGGACTTTTTTCGGGATTTTTGGGAGGAGGTTGGAGCTTTAGCTTTAATTTCTACATTTCTATAACTATTTATTTCACACCAACATAATAAATTGCTCTGCATCTGTGAGAGTGAAAATCTTTTGAAAATCGCGCCTCTACTTCCTGCTCTCTACTGCCCAACTCCGGTCCCGAGATCACTACTGCGCAGACTCTGTCCCAAGATGTCAGCGCCGTGTGCGGGCCTACGAAAGCTTCAACTCTGGTCAGCGGAAGTCGCGTCGTCCATAATTTTTTATGGCCTATGATCACAGCACATCACTCCCGGATAACAGAAAATGGGCAGAGAGGCGGGACGTGGGCGGAGCTGAGGTGACGTGATGACTAACAGACAGCAGACAAACGGCAATTCACCTGTCACTCAAAGTGGCCACGCCCTTAATTATACAGAAGTTCTGTCTTCCTCTGTCGTCGAACTCACGAAGCACCACGACGCATGCGCGAGAATATGACGCAAACCGGCGTTCGGGAATCCATGAAATGCACACTTTAGTCCCATTTTGAGCTCTACGCCGAGACCTAAAGCACGATCAAAGTAGAATTCAACAGCTCAGATACGGCGCGTCTTCCTCTGCTCGTTGTAAACAAATCTCCTCGCTTCTGGGTCACGTGTCCGAACGCCGGTTTGCGTCATATTCTCGCGCATGCGTCGTGGTGCTTCGTGAGTTCACGACAGAGGAAGACAGAACTTGTGGAATAAAGTCGTTATTTAGATTTTTTTTTTCGCTCAAAAACTATTATCGTCGCTTCATAACATTATTGTAGAGTCACTGTAGTGAGATGGACTTTGTAACGACGTTTTTAGTGCCTTTTATGGGTCTTGTGAGTGCAAATGTACTGAATCCCTATGGAGGTCTGTCTGAAGCCTTTCTCAGCATCAGCTTTCAACAAAAATATCTTCATTTGTGTTCCGAAGATGAACGAATGTCTTACGGGTGTCGAACAACATGAGGGTGAGTAATTAATGACAGAATTTTCATTTTTGGGTGAACTAACCCTTTAATGCCGTGTCCTAACCAGGTGCGATGTGACAAGGTTTTCAGCGCCAAACCAGACTCAACCCGAGATCAATCAATCAAAAATCACAGCCAATCAGAAGAGCGTGTGGGTGGGCTCTCTCTTCAAGCGCACTGACTGCATTCGCAACGAAACGAATTCCTAAATCTTACACCATTTTAGCAAGATTAAAAATACATACTGAGTGACTGAAACTATTTTCTTTTTATCATAGAATACACTTGTTTGCTCACATTGAGTTGACAGTTTGAACATAGTTTTTTCGTTGAATTTATTTTCAAGATCTGAGGTGAATTATTCATTGTTGCTTTCAGTAAGGCTATGTCTTTAAAAGGTCACAAAAATGATATTCAAACAAATTTTTTTAACATTAAATAAAGCACATAATCTGCACTTGTCACACTTTGTATGTTGTTCCAGCCACCGCAGAAATAAAAACTGTTTATAAAATAGAATCGACGTGAATCGCCGTTATGGCTGGTTAGTAAACTCGGAAATATATATATTTTTCTCACGTGGTTAGGACACAGTGAAGGCTTATAGGATTGTTTCAGTATTTGCATTGATTTTGTGTTGTTAAGTTCTTTTAGTGGATTTTTGTCCACATTTTGTTTAGCTATAATGTGATTATTTGGGAATGCCGTTGTTGTATGGCCAGAAGGACTACACCCTAGGTTTTTGTGAAACGCCTCCACTGCTTTCTGGATCTTGAACGTGTTAATTACATTGTTGTCTATGGAGGGGTCAGAGAGCTCTCAGATTTCATCAAAAAATATCTTCATTTGTGTTCTGAAGATGAACGAAGGTCTTACAGGTTTGGAACGACATGAGGGTGAGGAATTAATTGGGTGAAATTACTCTTTAACTACACATGTGCTTTAGATGCTGTGAGTCTTTTTGAATGATACTGTCTAGGGTTCGTTCAGACTATTAGACAGGCTAGTCTGTGTCTTACTGTCCTCTGGTTGCTGTATGATGATCTCACTGTAAAGGAGAAGCTCTTTCTCTTTCTCTCGCCTGTAATACAGTCATCCAGCACCCAGCCTCTGTCTGCTACACCAGCAGACTCAGACAGAGAGAAATGACTTTATCCCTGTTCTCTGGCATGAGCTCCGGCTCTCTTAATCAACACCCCCTGTGCTCCTGAATTAGATTCACACCTGTTTCGATTCCATTTGATGCCCTTTTCTCATTACTGCGGAAATGGATGGCTGTGTGTATGTGTGTGTGTGGATTTGTCTGCATTGTGAGGATCAGCCAATTGACTCGATGAGGTGAATGGCTTAATAAATATACTAAATAACATCTTAATGAAAATCTAAAGATGCAGAATGGTTTGTGGCATTTTCTTCTTGGTTCGGTTTGCTTTCACAAGGCAACCTTTCAAAGCGTACCAAAATGTGTTCACGCAAGTCACATGCAAGTACAACTGTCCTCTTATTGGTCAGAGTTTCCTCTGCGTCGTCCATCAAGATGATTGACAAGTTTGCTCAGTGAGCTTGTAGACTGTAGAGACACACACAAACATTATACGAATGTAGCCATCATTCCCGCTGTTAAATTGTCCCAGAGTTCGTTTGCAATCGGGTTTAGAATAGGGTTCGTTTGCAAAATGTTTGTTTAGGTGCGGATCCGAGTGCCGTGTTCACATATGCCTGAACGAACCGAACAAAGGGAGAAAACAACAACACGTTCTGAAACAAACACACCTTAAGTCCCCATACAACATGTGCAGGTTTGGTTATACTTGTTAATGTACTTACTTATATAGTTAAACATTATGACAACTGACTAGTGAGGACATTTAATTAGGCTTATAAATCGACCAAAATATTTTAATTTTTTATTTTAATCTAGTGTTTTGCACATTTCTGTGATGGGTAGGTTTAGAGGTTAGGGTTATAGCATTAACCTGATTTAAAATCAACATAAGTCTATGTAATGACCTCTCTAATATAATTAAACAAACGTGGCCCCACTTTATATTGGGTGTCCTTAACTACTATGTACTTACATCAATGAGTACAATGTACTTATTGTGTTCATATTGTATTGCAAAACACTTGTGCTGATATTGAGGTGGGATACGGGTAAAGGTGTGGTGGTGTGGGTAAGTTTAAGGGTAAAGTTAGGGGCAGGTGTGGTGGTATGAGTAAGTTTAGGGGTAAAGTTAAGGACAGGTGTGTTGGTATGGGTAAGTTTAAGAGTAAGGTTAGGGACAGGTGTGGTGGTATGGGTAAGTTTAAGGGTAAAGTTAGAGACAGGTGTGGTGGTATGGGTGAGTTTAAGGGTAAAGTTACGGACAGGTGTGTTGGTATGGGTAAGTTTAAGAGTAAGGTTAGGGACAGGTGTGGTGGTATGGGTAAGTTTAAGGGTAAAGTTAGAGACAGGTGTGGTGGTATGGGTAAGTTTATGAGTAAGGTTAGGGACAGGTGTGGTGGTATGGGTAAGTTTAAGGGTAAAGTTAGAGACAGGTGTGGTGGTATGGGTGAGTTTAAGGGTAAAGTTACGGACAGGTGTGTTGGTATGGGTAAGTTTAAGAGTAAGGTTAGGGACAGGTGTGGTGGTATGGGTAAGTTTAAGGGTAAAGTTAGAGACAGGTGTGGTGGTGTGGGTAAGTTTATGAGTAAAGTTAGGGACAGGTGTGGTGGTATGGGTAAGTTTAAGGGTAAAGTTAGAGACAGGTGTGGTGGTATGGGTGAGTTTAAGGGTAAAGTTAGGGACAGGTGTGGTGGTATGGGTAAGTTTAAGGGTAAAGTTAGAGACAGGTGTGGTGGTATGGGTAAGTTTATGAGTAAAGTTAGGGACAGGTGTGGTGGTATGGGTAAGTTTAAGGGTAAAGTTAGAGACAGGTGTGGTGGTATGGGTGAGTTTAAGGGTAAAGTTACGGACAGGTGTGTTGGTATGGGTAAGTTTAAGAGTAAGGTTAGGGACAGGTGTGGTGGTATGGGTAAGTTTAAGGGTAAAGTTAGAGACAGGTGTGGTGGTGTGGGTAAGTTTAAGAGTAAGGTTAGGGACAGGTGTGGTGGTATGGGTAAGTTTAAGGGTAAAGTTAGAGACAGGTGTGGTGGTATGGGTAAGTTTAAGGGTAAGGTTAGGGACAGGTGTGGTGGTATGGGTAAGTTTAAGGGTAAGGTTAGGGACAGGTGTGGTGGTATGGGTAAGTTTAAGGGTAAAGTTAGGGACAGGTGTGGTGGTGTGGGTAAGTTTAAGGGTAAAGTTAGGGACAGGTGTGGTGGTGTGGGTAAGTTTAAGGGTAAAGTCAGGGACAGGTGTGGTGGTGTGGGTAAGTTTAAGGGTAAAGTTAAGGACAGGTGTGGTGGTATGGGTGAGTTTAAGGGTAAAGTTAGGGACAGGTGTGGTGGTATGGGTGAGTTTAAGGGTAAAGTTAAGGACAGGTGTGGTGGTGTGGGTAAGATTAAGGGTAAAGTTAGGGACAGGTGTGGTGGTATGGGTGAGTTTAAGGGTAAAGTTAGAGATAGGTGTGGTGGTGTGGGTAAGATTAAGGGTAAAGTTAGGGACAGGTGTGGTGGTGTGGGTAAGTTTAAGGGTAAAGTTAGAGACAGGTGTGGTGGTATGGGTAAGTTTAAGGGTAAGGTTAAGGACAGGTGTGGTGGTATGGGTAAGTTTAAGGGTAAGGTTAAGGACAGGTGTGGTGGTATGGGTAAGTTTAAGGGTAAGGTTAGGGACAGGTGTGGTGGTATGGGTAAGTTTAAGGGTAAGGTTAAGGACAGGTCTGGTGGTGTGGGTAGGTTTAAGGGTAGGGTCAGGTATAAGTATAAATGTAACTACATAAATTAATTACAGGTGCAATTACTTCATTACTTAAGTACAATGTAAAAACATCAATAAGTGCATTGTATCAAATGATTAATTAAAACGTTAGTACATAGTAGTTAAGGCCACCTAATATAAAGTGGGTCCAAATAATTACGTCTATGGGATATCCCCATACAACATTGAACCCTGTGTGTGTGCCAATGTTTGAAGCATTTGTCGGCTGACTGCAGAGCTGAATGCATGATGCAAATTATTCCCAAACATGAAAGTGCGTGTTCAGACAGATCCTGCGGAGGAAGCTTGTAGTGCTCTTCAGAAACACTCACTAAACTGTGTCCCAGTGTACCAGACTCCAATTACATCAAATAAGCCCGCCTGGGCAAATATAACCAACCACAGCTGAGGGCAGTATACCTGTAAACTTAAAGGACAGTCAGAAAGCACTTTTGGAATTTAATAAATCCCCGTATTCAGTTGGACGTTCTCCCTTTAGGTTCTGATACTTTCTTGACTTGTATAGAATGTAATGCACAAGTGATTGCATTAGAGGTGCCTATATCACTTTCCCTGATGCGTCATGCCATTATATATAATGCATTCTTAATGCATTAAATACATTTACAATGCTTTATAATACACGGTCTAATGCAGTATTTTAGTATTTAATATTTCATTTTGCATCCTTATTAGATTTTTTTTTGGTCATCTAATGAGCACTTAAATTGTTAAAATCACTAATATTTTAATAACACTGTTAAATATAATCCTTAGCTAATTAAATGATTGTGCATTATAATGTTATGGGGTCTAAATTCGCTATAAATTCACATTTAGTAGTTTTTTTTTTGTTTGTTTTTGTTTTTTAAACCAAATAACATAAAACTGTAATATTGTCAATTTATTGGGGTTGGCTAGATTTTTTTTATGTTTCTAATGCTCAGCTTTTTATAATAAGAATCATAATAAGAAAGTTTCTTGAGCATCAAATCCTCATATGAGAATGGTTTCTGAAGGGTCATGTGACACTGAAGACTGGAGTAATGATGATAAATTCAGCTTCGATCACAGGAATAAATCACATTTTCAAATATATTTTAATAAAAAAGAATTCAAATTGTAATAATATTTCACAATATTACCATCTTTACAGTATTTTTGATCCAATAAATGCATCCGTGGTGAAGAGACTTCTATTAAAAACATAAAAATTCTTACCGATCCCAAACTTAACAAGAACATGAAATTATAAAGACATTTTAATGCATTATAATGCATACATGCACTTTAGTGAAGTGATATTTTAAAGAAGAGTGTTTGTTGTGTTTCTGAGCATTTTGTTGTAAAAAAAAATGCCCTAAAGTCTAATTTATAGCTCAAAAGTCATCTATTTCTGCACAGAGGCTTTTATAACAAGAGCTGAATGGAAATGGCTTTACTTCCATCCTTAAATGAAGTGCTCGACAGACCTCCAACCAGAGTTGAGAGGTGGATTATGGGTAGACGCTCAGCCAAACACTTATAATCTTGCCTTATGACATTGAGATTTAATGTGTTTAATAAGCTCGTGAGGACTGTTTCTGGTGCCCAGGGGAGCTGTGGAGAGCAGATATGTGTGTGAGCGACATAAGATCGGGCTCTATTCTTTAGTCAAGTGGCCATGAAGAACAGTAGGAAATCCCCTTCCCATAACACACAGTAAATCTCAAAAAAAAAAAAAACTGAGCCGTTACAGAGAGAGAGAGAGAGAGAGAGAGAGAGAGAGAGAGAGAGAGAGAGAGAGAGAGAGAGAGAGAGAGAGAGAGAGAGAGAGAGAGAGAGAGAGAGAGAGAGAGAGAGAGAGAGAGAGAGAGAGAGAGAGAGAGAGAGAGAGAGAGAGACGCATACAGCAGACATGAAATGTGCCGCAAGGTTAAAAAACTTTTTTACTTATTACATTTTTTTTTCTCTCATTCTGACACTTAATATTCAATAGTATTTTTGACTTGTCTGCACTGACACTGTTAGATTAGAACTGAACTGGACGATGCTATCACGGTTTTCTGCAGAGCTGCTTTATAGCCATATTGAACTAATTTAATAATTCATGATCTTTACAACTGAATCAACACTGAACGGATTTCAGCTGAACAATGGCCCTTTTTTTCTTCTTAGAGCTGCTTTACAGCAGAATTGAATTCTGTTTGCACGACTGAATCATCATTCTCCTGTTGTTCAATGTAAAGCTGCTTTGAAAATCTGTAAAAAGCGCTGTAGAAATAAGGATGACTTAACTATTGTTTAATTGTCCGATGTATATAAACCATTTTTAAATTGTTTAATATATTTTAGTATAAAGTACACAATTAAAAGTGGTTTATACTGCAAAAATAATAATAAATGTATTTATACATTTGTATCAATGTTCATTTACCTTTGAGACTTGACTGTTACAATTTGTGTTTGTGTATTTAAAAGGAAATGTGAGAGTTGTGTAAATAAACCATTTTTAAATAGTTTTGACTTTTATTTTATTCTATCGTTGTAACTGTAATATAATATTATTTGATATAAAGTACACATAACTTGTGTTGTTTATGTTAATATGGGGCTCGACTCTGCATATTTAAAGGAAACATGAGAGCGGACAAGCAGAAACGTATTATAGCTGATTTCCTCAAATAGTTCAAATATTAAATCAACCATTGTTAACCCTGTGTACTTTATATTAAATTGTATTGTTACATACTCAATAATAGACAAAATAGATCAAATACATCTTTATGTCCATTTGTGTCTATGTTTATACATGATGCTTGTCTTTTAAAAGTATTGTGTTTGTATATTTAAAAAGGAAACGTGAGAGCGAACGAGTAGAGAGGAAGACAAGAGTGAGAAATGTCCACTTAAATGGCTCTAGAATGATATATGAGGTGGTGTGTTAATTGTCCGGGCGTCTGAGGTGATAAGGAGGAAGTGTGTCCTTTCTCTCTCTCTCTCTTTTGTCACACACTGCTGTGTATTTATGGCACGAAGCAATTTTGGTGATGAAATATTTATAGCAATCACTCTCAGAGTAACATGGGAAGCCGGTCAATCATGAGAGCCCAGCACAATGTTCATCTCCTGAGGGCAAAAAAAGACACATATCAGTGTCTGCACAACAGATTGTGTGTGTGTGTGCGTGTGTATGAGAGAGAGTGAGAGCACACTGCTTGAAGAGCTCAGAAATGAAAACATCTTTAATTTATAGGAATCGTAACCCAATTTGAGGGAGGAATTTCCTCTGTTTATACAGTGTCAATACTGTTTTAGCTCATTTGACTGGGCTGTTTGGCTGAGGGACGTTTAGCCTGGATATTCTGAGCACAAAAGAAGGTCAGACACTAAATATAATCCATGCTTCTGCCTCAAACAGTATCTCTCACTAGTGTGACACAGACTTTATATAACACTCTGTTTGAACCAGGCTGAACCAGGTGAAATAACCAATCAGAAACAGTTCTGTGTGATTTGAGATCAGTTGGGTGTAGCTCACTGTGTGGAATGAAATGCAACAAAAATAAAAACCGAGTTAGTGACTGTGGCAAGGAGGAACCGTGGGAATGGACGAGGCCTGTGGCACGAGTGCTAATGAGCGTTACCTACACTCCACACCGTTCTCGAGTGTCACAGAGGAGCTCCGGACGGATGAAAGGATGGAGTGAGGACAGTGAAGGACGAGAGAGGGCCAGGCCTGGACTATTTTGGTTGTTTTGTGTGGAAGTGTGGAAGTTTGACTGTTTCCGCCTCCTTCTTCCCTTATGAACGAACTTCGTTACATTAGTGCCGAAGCCCGGGAGGAAGGAGGAATGTGCTCTACCGCCATGGACATTTGAGGCTATTTATGTAGGTGTTTTGTGTTTGTTTAAAGGTGGGGTAGGTGTTATTTCAAAAATGCTTTAGAAAAGTGTTTCGGGCCAAGTACTAAAACAAACGTATACACTCTAAAAAAAAGCTTCTATATGGCACCAAAAATGGTTCTTGGCTCGTAATCATAGGGGAACCTTTTTAAGTGCTATATAGCACCAATTTTGGTACTTCAGAAGTTCTTCACCGGTTCTTTGACTAAGGTGCTATATAGCACCGCTAACTATGGTGCTATATAGCACCGCTACCATATACAGAACATGTTAAGTTATGGTGCTATATAGCACCAAAAGTGGTTCCTCTATGATTACGACGAAGAACCATTTTTGGTACCATATAGAACCTTTTTTTTTTTGAGTGTAGCCAATCAGCAGTAAGGGGCGTGTCTCGTAATGACGGGGAGAAGAGAGCCATCAGTGCACGTCATTATTCAAAAGACGCGACACACAGGACGGACATTAGCCGAGCGACGACAGAAAGAGCGAGATGGCAGATAAAAAACACATGTGGAAAATGTTTAAGGAACAAAAGAAGGCTTACGATTGGCTTTCCAGCGCTGGAGAGAACTCAAGGAACAAAGGCCGAGGTTGCTTTATTTCTTCTCGATAGGCGAGTCACATTGGTTTTGTTTTGTTTCCCAGAGCTAATATATGCTGGCTTTTGCGTGAATATGCTTTTGTGTCATGTTCGCTTGCTTGTCCATTTACGATCGTATCGTCGTTCACTTCAGCGATGATAAAGACCCATTCATTTCCTCACTGTCTGTTTTAAGCATCAGCTCCCAAAGTGTGTCCGAAAAGTAAGCCAATAAACTCCTAATGTATGTTTGTTTCCTTTGGTTCCTCTTTTCGTGTTTGATATAACCCTCTAATCTTGTAATAGTTGTAATATGTTCGTTAGTTGGACTGTCGTGCTCGTGCTATCGAGTTGTTCATGAGGACTGTGTTTGTCAAGTCAAGTCATGTCAACTTTATTTATATAGCGCTTTTAACAATGCAGATTGTTTCAAAGCAGCTTCACAGTGTTAAACAGGAAAATAATCCAACAGAATTTTATTCGCCGTTCTGGAGAAAACGGTGATGTCATCAGTTCATTTCAATAATCATACAGTGACAATGTGGGCTTTAGATCAGTAATTAGATCAGTAATTAAATCAGTAATGGTTAATTTAGTTTAATAATTAGATTTATTTGGATATTTAGTTGAAAAATGTAGAGTCCCCAACTGAGCACGCCAAGCCAGAGGCGACAGTGGCAAGGAAACCAAAACCCCATCAGGTGACCTAATGGAGAAAAATAAACCTTGGGAGAAACCAGGCTCAGTCGGGGTGCCAGTTCTACTCTGGCCAATTAACAAACAGTGTATGATTATTATTCTGACAACTTTACAGGTCAGAGGTCATATTAGATCGGAATAATCGAAAGATCGGAGGCAACACGCCGGAGACGGGTTTTATTGAGGATGACATATCGATTTAACAATTATTAAATAGGAATATTCAAACAATCGGAGTCATCATGCTGGTTTATTGAGGATGCCGTGTCGATGAGGCAATTCCAGGGGGAGGCTAATTGGCACGGTCTCTGCAGACACTTCAGGGTCATGCGTTGGTCATGTCTGGGCGCAGGTCCACCATCTGATCTGGATGCGGTCCGGATCCGGCTGACTGCAGTAAACCTCGGGATAAAACAGAGAGACTAACATTAGCGTAGATGCCATTCTTCTGATGATGTCATGAGTACATCAGGTGTTTGTGTTTTTGGGATGTAAGGGATGACTTTTTCACTGAACATTCGACCTGGATTACCATAGTAACACGCATTGCTTTTACTCATCGATAACATCATAGCCTCGACAGGCTGGGACACCATAGTCGTTGCCTGGGTTACGTATGTGTGGGGCGGAGCTATCAAAATAGGGGCGTGTTTGTTTTGGAGATTTGAAATCAACATCGGTTACCAGAAAGCACTTACACCACCTTTAAGTGCCAGTCATATGATTTACTTTCGTTTTGTTGTTTGTTTATTTTATAATTAAGGTAATATGTTGAACGTTCACCGGTTCTCCTCCTTCCCTTATGAACGAACTCTGTCACACTGACAAAAGGCATAAATACTCAAATGATCTACTATATTCGACCAAAATGTGCAGTACATGACCAGAGCACACTGCATGAGAAACTGTATCCCACAATGCAATGCTCTCGACTTGACCCTCATTTTTCAGTGTGAACCAGATGCGATATCATCAACGCATTTTAGAAAACAGTTTAACTCATGCAGTACATAACGCACAGTATATGCAGCAAGCACAACACAAGTGTTCCCTCTAAACTGTTATTGCATACTGCACATTATTTTAAAGAAGAAGAAAAATAGTTCAATTGAATTCATTTTATACTGCACACTTTGACCACTTTCATAGTGCTTGCGACACCAAGGTCATAGGTTTGATTCCCAGGGAATGCATGAACTTTGGATTAAAGTGTCTGTCAAATGCATAGATGTAAATATAAGTTTGCACACTATACATCCTGCAGAAATAGCACCTGTAGCATGGTAGTATTTGAAGCCTAACCGCTCTGTGTTTGTGAAGCGTATGTGAGCGAGAGAGATGGTGAAAGGGGTGGTTTGGAGTTCAGTTTTGATCATCAGTCCGTGGTAATGCCTCTGGCTTTTTGACAGTGCCAAGACTCACAAACACATTCCCCTCACGAAAGCCGACACTCCTGCGGACGGTCGGAAGAGCTACAGAGAGAGGCCTGGTCTCCATCACAGCTCCTGTTGGAAGGTGTCTAAATCATGACCGCCGGCGAGCGCTCGGCCAAACCAAACTCCGCCGAAACAAGTGAGCAGATTGTGAGGTGCGGATGAAATGCACATCCGTGGAATTTTCGAGCTCATGCATTCCCGCCTGCACAATGCCTCCTTTTCACACGTCTGCTCTCGGTCCCACCTGCATAAACCGCAGCGAGATCAGCCTTTCCCACCCTGAGCTGACAGAGCTAAATAAACACACAGCTGCTGGTGAATGAACACGGGCCAGTAATGGCTTTTAATTGATTTGTAAGGTGGCTGGATTGCAGCGCTGTTGCATTATTGATCAGGCCGCAGTCCAATCGCGGGTTCCACACCGGATCGCTCGAGCACGCTGATAAAAAGGCTCAGGCAGTGAACAGGAACTTGAGATTCAGTATTTTTCCACTGTCTTCAGAGAGCATATGTGAACAGCCTCGAAAATGCAGTTCTTTTGAGACTGAAAACTTTTATAGTGGCTCAGAAACAAGGGGTGAAGGGAAGATATGTACTATAGTACTGTATTTATAGAGGAGAGGCATCTTAAAAACTTCTCCTGCTCTGTTTGCGCTACAGACATGATACCTCAAATTGTGCAGCTTGTTACATTTACATTTGTATTTGACATTTGCTTTTACCCGGAGTGATTTATCACTATGTTGGTTTCGATTTCACCCACACTCTGAAAAATGCTGGGTTAAAAATAACCCAAGTTGGGTTGAAAATGGACCAACCCAGCAATTGGGTTGTTTAAACCCAGCGGTTGGGTTAAATGTTTGCTTAAAACAACCCAATCGCTGGGTTGGTCCATTTTCAACCCAACTTGGGTTATTTTTAACCCAGCATTTTTTAGAGCGCAGCATACTTATAAATGGGAATTTAACCCATGAACTTGTTGAATAGAGCTTACTAAGCAACTAAATCACGTGGCAGGCGTTAAAAGAAACAACAAAGAATACCCTAGCAACCATCCAATTCACCCTAGCAATGCAATAGCAACCGCCTAGAACAATGTGGCAACTACCGTGTGAGATTTAAGGCGGGCGTACACTGTGTGAGTTCGGACACTCGGGAGGTCGAGAGATATTGCGTCAAAGCAGCTGGTACACGGCACGACTATACACGGCGAACCGGAGGCAATCACGCAAGTTTTCGCGCTAAACACAGAGCTGGAGTTTTCAATGTCGCAGCTATAGCTTCGGATAGGAAAAATAACGAGCAAATTGTTTGCTGAAAAGCAGAAAACAGCAGCCATTCCTTTCAACAGAAACAACCAGAGAGAGAGAGAGAGAAAGTGCGCGCGTGTGTGTGAGTGAGTGTATGTGCACACTGTATGGTTGCAGCCACTTATAGCATAATAATACTCATAGATTTAGCCTATGTGACGTGGTTGTGTATGATTTGACAATAGGGAACAGCCAACACTCAAAATAATTCAGTGGCTTGGTAAATATCACAGTAATAATTAACTTAATAAAATCTCTGAATATCATTTACTTGATGGTTTGAGTTGAACATACCAAAATAATTGACTAAAAATCCAACAGTTAATTTTGTATAAAATGTACAGTTATATTTAAGTTTTTTTTCACTAAAAGAATTTAGTATTCGAATAACCAATCATTTATTTAAAATATACTTCATATATTTGTGAAACTTCTATCAAAATATTTGAGAAGGGAGAATTAAATTGATCTGTTTCAAGAACCACAAATAGTACTTAATTCAAATCAAGATTATTAATATTTAACACACACTGAAGAAGAAATTGAGTAAGTTTACTCGATTAAAACACTGCACCCCTCCCCCGCCCACTGACGTGACGACGACTCAACGGTTGAGTGAGCGCGGGCTGTTTGAATTCTCTTCGGTCTCCAGAGCAGAATTGGTGCATTTCCTCTGTGAAATTCAGGTTTGTGTGTTTTATTTTATCTATAAATTCATTGCTGTGCTTAAAATAATTGTATTCAATGCAAAACAACATACAGAGATGCAATGTGAGTCACCTAAACGAGTGTGGCATCTGTCTTTGAAACGCCTGATGCCGTGCTGAAAACACACAACTTTATACCTAAAGATAACGAATATAATTCATTTGGATGATAAGATATTCTCACAATTGTGTACTGTTTGTTTATTGGCAGGTTATGGTGTCAGGCTCGTTGCAGAATCTTTGAGCTACGAGTGAAACACAGGACGGCGGTCTGAAGTTTAAAGTCTACCCGCACACCGCGAGTCCATCTCAGGCTCGAGAAACACTGCTGATACGGTGGAAATGGTATAACCGACCGGCTAATTACACTTGAATTACTTTTAAATGTTCAATTTTTACTTCTAAAATGTGTGTTACATGAGTTTAAAGGGTTAGTTCACCCAAAAATGAAAATTCTGTCAGTAATTACTCACCCTCATGTTGTTCCAACCATGTAAGACCTTCGTTCATCTTCGGAACATAATTTAGTATATTTTTGATGAAATCTGAGAGCTGTCTCACTCCTCCATAGGCTTTCAGAGGGACTGAAACTTGATGGCCCAGAATAGTAAGTAAAAACGTCATTTAAGGAGTCCAAATGACTACAGTGGCTCTGTATTAAGTCTATCATGCGACGAAAATACTTTTTGAGCGGAAAAACAACAAAAATAACGACTTTATCACACTATTATTGTTGTTCAATTTGAGCCTCTGACGAGAGTTCGCGGGAGTGCAATGACGCATGCGCGAGAACTGAGATTAACCCTACTCCGAAAGAGTGGGCAGCCAGTCAAGTAGTAGTAGAAGAAGAACGCCGTAATCTCAGTTCTCGCGCATGCGTCGTGGCACTCCCGCGAACTCTCGTCAGAGGCTCAAATTGAACAACAATAATAGTGGGATAAAGTCGTTATTTTTGTTGTTTTTCCACTCAAAAAGTATTTTCGTCGCATGTTAGACTTAATACAGAGCCACTGTAGTCATTTGGAATCCTTAAATGACGTTTTTACTTACCTTTCTGGGCTATCAAGTTTCAGTCCCTCTGAAAGCCTATGGAGGAGTGAGACAGCTCTCAGATTTCATCAAAAATATACTAAATTATGTTCCGAAGATGAACGAAGGTCTTACATGGTTGGAACAACATGAGGGTGAGTAATTACTGACAGAATTTTCATTTTTGGGTGAACTAACCCTTTAAATGTTGTAAATATGTTGTAAGATATTGTATACATGTCAAAACAGTAATATATGCTGTATTGCTGTGATCATCAACAATAAACGCCAATGTGGTTGTGTGGAGTATTTTACAAACGTTTAGAGCACTCAAAAAAAAAAAGGTTCTATATAGCACCAAAAATGGTTCTTCGTCGTAATCATAGAGGAACCACTTTTGGTGCTATATAGCACCATATCTTAACATGTTCTGTATATGGTAGTGGTGCTATATAGCACCTTAGTCAAAGAACCGCTGAAGAACCACTGAAGAACCACTGAAGCACCAAAATTGATGCTATTTAGCACTTAAAAAGGTTCCCCTATGATTACGAGCCAAGAACCATTTTTGGTGCCATATAGAACCTTTTTTTTTGAGAGTGAGGAAATTAAAGTTATACTATAAAAGTTGATAATACTCATAAATTAAAACAATTCATATTACTCATATTGTTTTTTAAATGTTTTTTACCCAATTTTTTCTACTCAATTTGTATTTATTCATGTACCAAATGGAGTTACTCAGATCTACTTTTTTTTTTTACTTACATTTACACAGTTCATACGGTGTATGTAATTGACTTCACTGCTTTAAAATCTACTCAATTTTTTTTAAGTGTAAAAATATTTCACCCAAAAAATTGAGTAAATCATAATTTTTAGAGTGTACACTGTTGAAAATCGGGCAGAGTCCCCAAACTTTTTAAACATGTTTAAAAATGATGGGGAGGTCGTGATGTGCTCGGCTCGTCTCGTCCATACGAGCATCAATGATTTCCACGCGAGTTAAAAAAATAATCTGCAAGCTCGTACGACAGCAAAAATTGCTCTGTGTACGGCTTTATCCCAGGTCTAGGCAGAAATGTTTCCCAAAGTATAAATAAACACCCACATGTCTTCAGCACAATTTAATGCATAAATGCTCCTTATACCATCAGCCTCTCTCTCTCTCTCTCTCTCTCTCTCTCTCACACACACACACACACACACACACACCAAATCCTTTTGGAACCATATGGAACATTCTGTGCTTTTGAAGATATAACTTTTAAGAGTTAAGCAAAGTGTAAAAACGTGTGTGTGTAAAAGAGTGCTGTGAATAAACGAGAAATCACATGTGTATGTGTGTGTGCGCGTGTGTGTGCGTGACAGAGAGAGAAGGAAGGACTGCTTGACTGCTCTAATCCCTTCATTCCTTTTGTTTGCCACTGCAGATAGAGTTCAGATGTTTCTTCTCATTTGTCTTGGAGCTGAGCATAATCTGTCTCTCAGGCTTTATTCTGTCTCGGCTCGTCTCTGGATCACAGATCTGTGAGTTCCTCCCTTCTCGAACGCTGTCAGATCACCACAGCATGAAGTTAGTCTCTTACACAACCCTCATCCCTACTTAACTTTACCATCTCATCACCCTGCTGTTAATCAACACACACGTTTCTCTCTCTTACCTCCCAGAGGAACATTTTAATGCTCGGAGGTTGCTCTTTCATACCTCTGAAGACTTAAGTTCTGTTTCAGTGAAGTATAAACTTTGTCTCAGGTGCTTCTCCTACAATTTCTTTCATACAGTAAGAATGTAGATGCACAGTATAAAACAAGCTAAGATCCTTTGGATGAATCTGATGTTGAAATGTGACTTTTGTTCACAGACGTTGGTGTCTTGGCAAATCTGAGCACAGTTTGAGACACATGTGAGGGTCTTTTCTTAGGAGACTTTGTCAACAGTCTCCATTTGATCCCCATGTAGTATAATTGCCCACTGGGAGAAACAATTGTGATACAAGATCTAATTTGTATCCTTCCTTAAGCTTTGATGAGAAACGTTTCAAATCTCAGATGTTTCATTGCAGACTTTGATGTATTAATATGTGAGATTATTTGGGGGTTTTCATCCTCTTTCTTTATCTCTCTATAAACTTATTTTTGTCTAGGAAAAACAACCAAGATAACTGAACTTATATTACTATAGAGGAAAATGTAATTGCTCACATCTTGCTCTTTTAATATCTCAGGAGACATGATGGTGTTCTCAGTTATATCTTATCTATTTAAAGATCAATATTGTTGTCATGTGTCAGGTTCTTTCTCTTTGCTTCTCACTATCCTTTTCTTCACTCACTCTCCTTCCTGATTGTTTCAGACACACACACACACTTTCTCACTCGCTCGTTAGGCTCATCTTCTCTCTGTCTACCTGCACCTGTTAGTCATCTCAATCAGCGCCTCGCTGCCTTGCGATGACACCTGTTCCCACTTTTGTTTGAGTGCTTACCCTTTATCTAGTGTTTGTTCTTACTGCCTCTTGTTGGATCATTGTTTCATGTCATGCGTTACGACTGCTGCTTTCTTCATGTCTGATTTGCTTTGGAAGTGCTCACCTGGTCTTGTTTGTCTGATACAGCCTTGCGCCTAAGTTTAGTCTGAGTTCTGCATTTGCTGCAAGAGTACCTTCGCGGTCCTCTGTTCCTGACTGTGATTTATTCTCAAGAACTGCCTCCACCTCTACTGGTGTCCCGATCTCTCTCCTCTTCGAGACAGGATCATCTCAGCTGCCTTCTCAGTTTGTTTTACCAGTTCTGTGTGCCTTAACGACAGACTGCCTTGTTTATATTCTCATTAAAGACTGTTGTTATCCTGTCAACCTCTGCTTTTGGATCCATTCTTTATTGACTCATGAAGTCCAAATGAGAAATAAAATAGACACAAATCGTCATTTGTGCTCAGGTATCACAGTCTGCAATAAAAAAACATATGATATATGAGCAATATCACATGAGTAGCAGTGTGATATGGCTACAAGTAAGATATTGTGTTTATACAACAGTTTGATTCCACAAGTGTGTAAATAAATAAGAAACAAAACCCTCTTTGGTACTTCCTTCTGCCATGGATTCAAATCTCAAGTTGACAGTTTGACAGTTGAGCCCAAGCCTTTGTTACTAATTTTAAATTGTCACGTTAGAAGTAAAGAAGGAGCGCTGAGTCGCTTCATTGAATCGTATTGTATTATATGAGAGAGATAGACTAAGCGAGTACGTTACTATCTAGCTGATATTCTTCTGATCAATCCTATATTCATAATCACTAAATCTTTCGCTAAGCATTTCATTTACATGTTAAGTCAATGCAAAGAAGCGAATAGACATTCTGCGGCGCGAATTGAGTGTTTGACGCGTGATTTGCGCGAGTTGAAAAATCTGAACTTTGGCAGATATTCGTGCTCCGTTAACCAATCAGGAGCTTGCTCTAGTAGTGACAACAATGAGGAGAATATCATATGGTTTATATTAATCATATATTAATATCTGGTTCAGACAAGTGTGCATATGATTATCACTGTAATAAAATTAAATGACATGAAACACAATCCAGTCTCTTTTTGTTCAATGCAAGTTTATGTATGATCAATAACACAAAATTATAAGTAAAAGGTATAAGAATCTATACATGAAATAAAGCAAACAATTCAGTCAAACATTCAAAGTCAGTGCTAGTCGGCTACAACGGTAACGTAAAGTTAAATAGCCTAAAAATAAAAAAGTAATTAAACTTCACTTTGCCCTCAGCCTAAACGATTTGCTAGGGAACAAATTATAGATTCATGAGACCAAAGATCGCCCGTTACATCTACACAAGACGAATTATAGCTCGAGACACCACAGAGACATCAGAGCCAACAGAAAACGTCTGAAGGACTAGCCGAGGAAAGGCTGCTCTCGCCGGGGTTAACGAGCGCTGAGCGCCGCTGATCCACTGGAGCTCACAACTCCGAAAACACCAGATCAAATGTTCAAATAGGCACTATTTTTATAAATAAACCACAGATTTGAGCTTTAAACAACTACATTATCGCCTGAAAAAGTCTTAAAACTATGTTTTGTAACACATTAACGTTAGTATTTTTACAAAAAAAGACGTGTAAACACAGCCCATATCAGCCATTTCACAACAAGACGAGCCGGCTGGCAGAAGCCCCTCCCATGACGCGAATTTGCGTCTGTTGTGAAGTGAATGTCACGCGCGAATGAAGCGAGTAAACTCAAAATATTCATGCGTCCAACTATGTGCGAATAGCGCGCTTTATTCGCATCTGGTGTGAACGCACCATTAGACACGCACTTGTGACCTTCCCTAAGCACTTCCCCTCGGGGGAATCCCTGCCACCATTTTGAAGTGCATTTCACCTCGTGAAGTGGACAAGGGAAGTTTATATGAACAGACCCTCACTCTCTCATTTTTGACCTATGATATGATATCTATGATATTTTAATTATTTAAAAAAAAAACATAAAAACATTTTTAAAACAACCCAAGCACACCTCTATACATATAGAATCCTGCAATAAACAATTTCGTAAGGAGGAAAAAATTATAATAAATCAACTCCATAGTGGATTCCAATTAATCAAGGGCTTAGGCTGTTCCAGATCAGCCCATTGCAAAGGTTCCGCCAGTAGTGGGCACTCATGGAACGCAAGCAATGACGCATATCCGAGTGAACGAGATGGAGGGAAGTTAGCAAGTGAAGGGCATAATAAAAACGAACTGGAACTCAGCATTTGTTCTTTTAAGAGTTAACACACAGCCTACGACGTAGCTACGGCGTACACTCGACGCAGAAGTATAAATTGAGCATCACCCGTAAAGACAGTCTTTGCTGCCATCTTATGGTGTAATGTAACCTTCACTGAAGTCGAAATCACAATCACTACGGACCTAGACTGGGTAAACCCAGCCTGCTGACAATTTGATTTTGCCCTGCAATTCAGTCTGGAAACCTGTACATTCATTTCTACTGCTTCTGTTACACTTTTACAGGAACCAATCCTGGCACGCTATTGGGGGGTTTAACACGATGACGGATAGAGAAGCAATGGGTCGTTGCCCATTGATCACGCCTCTTTTGGTCTGATTGGTTGAAGGACTGTCCAATTGCGTACAGAGTCATTTGAATTACGCTCATTTATCACGCCTCTTGTGCAGTAGAAAATACAGAGCAGACTCCCCAATGTTCAATCTTAAATTGAGCTTGGTCTGGTGATAGCCAGACAACTACGGACCCTTTCTCAATAACAAATAGGCTACGGCATGTTATTTATATAAAATATTATTCATTAGAAAATAATATTTAAATAAATAAACAACATTAGCCTTTCCATGTCGATATAACGTTGACACATACCACCTACCTAAGCATTGTTGCAGACCACCTTTCATGGAAACGGTATTCCCTGATGGCTGTGGCTCTTTCAGCAGATAATGCGCCGCCACAAAGCACAAATGCTTCAGGAATGGTTTGAGGACAACAACGAGTTTGAGGTGTTGACTTGACCTCCAAATTCCCCAGATCTCAATCCAATCGAGCATCTGTGGGATGTGCTGAACAAACAAATCCGATCCATGGAGACCCCACCTCGCAACTTACAGGACTTAAATGATCTGCTGCTAATATCTTGGTGCCAGATACCACAGCACACATTCAGGGGTCTAGTGGAGTCCATGCCTCGAGGGGTCAGGGCTGTTTTTGGCAGCAAAAGGGGGACCAACACAATATTAGAAAGTCCTTAGCCTATGTTATGCCTGATCAGTGTATATTTGAGTTAATATTGAGATCTCTGGCTTTTGAGTGCAGACTTTACCAGCTAACAGGGAATATCTGGCAAGGTTCAAGTTCAAACATTTTTCCAGTAATGTTAATAGAACATTTATTCAAAATGATCTGGTCTTTAATAATGTTCTCAAAATGTACGCACAAAAGCATCTATCTATACATCGTTTATGGAAAAAAAAAAATCTTCAAAAAATGTAGATGGATCTAACATTTAGACAAATGTTGCTACCCATTTGAGAATGTTCAGAGAATGTTCAAACATAACAATCCTACAGTATGTTTGCAAAATATAATGTTGTGGAATAGAAAGTCAGCATCACCAAGAACGTTCAGAGAACAATCAGAAATAATGATTTCATAACTCAATGGGAACGTTAAGAAAAGGTTGGTCGCTATAGGTTGGCAAATCTGGATGATTGGAGAAAAACCTGAGAAGCGGGAAACTTCTCCATTTGATCTCATTGCTGTCGAGAAGAAACAACTGATACTAAAGACTGGTGATTTTGAAGTCTCCCTTCGAGTCTCAGTGTGGAGTCATTCTCTCCTAAGACTCTTTCTACCTCACAGGCCTTTAACTCCTCGCAGGAGCCGTAGGAACTCCGAGAGCCAGAAACCTCGACATTGATTAGATGAGTCTGTGCAGCGGAGGGGAGATTGTTTCCTGATGGGCGACAGAATCAACCAGGAGGGGCCGGCAAACCGGGGACACAGCAGCATCCTGAGCTGCCCTTTGATGTGCCTGATGAATGCGGAACAACAGGGAGTCAGAGAGAGAGAGAGACAGGCAGGGAGAGCTCTACCTGCTGGGGATCTCTAAAGGATTGATTCCCTGTCGCTGCAGCCTGGATGGTCGGAAAGAAAAAGGAAAAGCAATAGAGAAAAAGTGAGCTTAAAAGAACCAACAAAGGCCGGCCACTTAGCGCAGTTCACCGCTGTGCTCTTGCTTCTAGAAAATTCGCTCTTTCTGTTGGTGTCACCAGGTGAACAGAGAGCATGCTGGGAGCCGCGGACATGTAAAGCAGTCTTTCAACGCAGCACAATTACCAAGAGAGGATTTGTATTGAGTGAATGGTGGTGGTCTGTATTTGTTTTTCTGAAAGATATCACTTATCTATCCGTGTGTAGAGGTAAATGCAGAGTGGAGGTCGGGATACTTGAGCCGAGGTTGCTCTCGCTGGAGTCTTGGGCAGCTCAGTTGATCGTGAGAGGGGAAAAAAAAGTCTTCCTCCAGTGTCTCAACACACATTAAACTGTTTGTTTAAGCACAGAACTGCCGTCCCCTGAGAATAATCCTCAGACGAATGTGGTTGTAATATCGCAGCCCATTACTGACACTTATTTATACGCTGGTAATTTGAATAACCTCAGAGTGGCTTCTGTCTCTCCTCGCGCTTCTGTCTCCATCTATTGGTGACTTTTTGCATGTCTTAAGCTGAAATGGAAATTCACCAGATGGTCTATACAATGAACGTGAACTGGGATGGGGGCTGTCAAGATCCAAAAACAATGGCAAAAAACAGCATTCATCCTAAACCAGGAGTGCATTTCCTGTAAACAACTTCACTTGCTGCTTAACTATCTCAGTAAAATGCATCATTGGGGAAAAGAACTAGCTAGTCACAAGTGTTTTCCTTGAAAAAGTTTCTCATTAGTAACATGTTCTCACCTCCATTGTTGAACCAAAAATATAGGAACATGCGCAGGTGGCACAGTATATAATTGACGTACACTTTATATATGCAGTTCATTCAGTCCACAACATAATTTCTCTTGATATGATGCTGGAACAAACATGGCATCTGAGGACTACTTTGTTATTTTTGCTACCTGCCATTTTGCTTTATTTGATGTTTGATTTATCCTGGGTTCCCTCTATGTCATACTCCGGGGATCCCTTACACATTTATGCACATATGCACATGATCTAGAAGTCAACATGTCATACTATAGGGTGACCATATTTTGATTTCCAAAAACCAGGACACTCTGCCCGGCAATGAGATACTCAAATGATACTCAAAGTTCACTCAAAGATTCCTTATTAATTTCAATACATTTAAAGTATGCCCCCTCTGTATGGATAGAAAATTGTTATGTTAGGGACAGGACAGGACTTGAAAACAGGACGTTTGGTCACCCTATCATACTAACAAGAAACTATGCTTTTAACTACAGGTCGAGAGCTGTAGTTCCAGCCACACAAGTTTGCCATGCTGTTTGTTCGTTTGGACTATATGGTTTTGCGAAACGTAAGTAATGACGGAACTTGCGACCATAGTTGCCTAATAATGCTTTTGTAACAATGCAGGGTTCCTCAAACTCTGTCCTGAAGGGCCACTGTCCTGCGGAGTTTGGCTCCAACCCTGATCAAACTCATCTACCTGTGATTTTCTAGTGATCCTGAATACCTTGATTGGCTTGCTCAGGTGTGTTTGATCGGGGTTGGAGCTAAACTCTGCAGGACAGTGGCCCTTCAGGATCGAGTTTGAGGAACCCTGCTAGGGAAACACATCCATGTTTTACTTTATTTCCTCTGTGGAACACAATGTTTTGGTAACACTTTTTACTTAGAATGGTCCCTTTTGAACATTCAGTTGACTAAAAGTAACTTTGCAACTACATGTCAACTAACTCTCATTAGAATATGAGACTGTCTGCTTAATATCTGCAAACTTTATTGTGATGGTACTCCAACAAACAATCTACTGACTATAAGTAACTTTGCAACTACATGTCAACTTATTCGAACCCCCTACCATTACTACTAAAACTCTAATCAGTCCCTCCAGAAAAACGCGATTATGCGATCGCGTGATTTAACGCATAATCAGCCAAAGTCCGCATATTCATGCGGGGGCCGCATTTTTTCAAATATGCCGCACTTTTGCCGCATAAATTGCCTATTTCCGCATGCAAAATATGCGGGGCTAGCATGATTTCATAATCCCCGCATTTTCATTGCAAAAAAAGTCATATATATATTAGCAGAAAGTTGAAAAATGTTTGTTTACTTCACACAAGAGCAGCCATTTCCCCCTATTGCCATGGGAACGCTTTGAAGTGACGTAATTACCTGACGTGAAAGTCATCGAAAAGCTGCAAACCCCGTGGAGAAACATGGATATCGGTGAAACCATGATGAAGCGCAAACTCCCATTGGCCAACAAAAATAACAGCAAAAGACGCGCAAAGCAGTTTCCCGCTGTGATGACCGATTTCAAAACACAGCATCATCATGAAGCTTCGAAGCGTTATGAATCAGTGAGTCGATTCAGCGGTTTGAAGCGTTTAAATCAATGAGTCGATTCAGCGGTTTGAAGCGTTATGAATCAATGAGTGGATTCAGCGGTTCGGATCGCCAAAGTCACGTATTTCAGGAGTTTGACCCGCGATCCGAATCAAGAATCGACTCACTGATTCATAGCATCATGATGCTGTGTTTTGAAATCGGTCATCACTATATAAGTAGTTATTTAGTTTTTATTTGCACACAACTATTATCGTTGCTTCATAAAGTTATTGTAGAACCACTGTAGTGAGATGGATTTTGTAACGACGTCTTTAGTACCTTTTATGGGTCTTGAGAGTGTACATTGTGCCAATGGAGGCCTTTCTGAGCCATCGGATTTACAATAAAATATTTTTACAATAGATTTACAATTTCATTTGTGTCCAACAACATGAGGGGACGTCATTCATGACAGAATTTAAATTTTTGGATGAACTAACCCTTTAAGAGATTGCACTTTGTGCATTGGAAGCACTCAAATGTCTGTAAAACAGGAAGTTATTTATTCATGTTTTCAGAAGTTGTAGCATATTCCTTTTGTAAAGCTACAGAACTTGTTTGACTCAATGTTTTGTAAATTTGAGCCATTATTAAGGTCTTCAATAAAACAAGATGAGAACTTAAATATTCCCAGCACTTTCTGTGATGTAGTGCTTTTTTTCTCTTTTTCATCAAACCGCAGTTTTTGCAAGTTCCCGCAATTTCATCGCATAAAATTGCATAAATATCCCGCATTTTCGCGCATTTTCCCGCATTTTTCATCGCATTTTTTAAGAAAACATGCTGCATAATCAAGGATTTTTGCCCGCAACAATCACAAAAAAAAGCCGCATTTTTCTGGAGGGACTGTCTAATGAGAGTTAGACATGTAGGAGCAATGTTAATTCACCCTTCGCCGCAAGTTTGATTGACAGACGATCTGACCAATCACATCACCGAATCTGCCGTTTTATCCGACAAATCAGTCAGGAGAGTTAGTAGATTACCGTCGGTGGACTTGAACTTGGAAAAAGGCTGTGTACTGACGTCTTTCCGCGGTTGAAACAACATTTCTTTTAGTGTTCATTCATGTTTATTTGATTCTTATCAATGAACTAGAAGGAAGAGATGATCAAAAGCTGAAAGCTGAAAGATGAAAAGCGAGCAGCTTTTACTGTGGCGCTACAGCGATTACGACACATTAAAGAGCCACAAACGCTATTTATTGTTTAAATTTTTTTTTAAAATGACCATTTCAAAGTTGAGACTTTGTTTCATATCAAAAGAAACTTGCTCTGTCCTGTCTGTTGGCGTGTTTTCAGTGTCCTCTTTGCTCCACAATGTATTTTCTCTACGTGAGAACGTGTGTGTGTGGTGTGAGAGCGCCATTGCTTTTCAGACATAGCAACATTAACTAAAGGGGGCGGGTCTCTGCGAACAGTCAATTATAGTCAATATATCCGTCCTTCGGATGAGACGTTAAACCAAGGTCCTGACTCTCTGTGGTCATTAAAAATCCCATGGCACTTCTCGTGAAAGAGTAGGGGTGAAACCCCGGTGTCCTAGCCAAATTCCCTTACCAATCATGGCCTCCTAATAATCCCCATCCATTGAATTGGCTCTATCACCCTCTCTCCTCTCCACCAATAGCTGGTGTGTGGTGAGCACGGCGCCCTTGTACTGTGGCTGCCGTCGCATCATCCAACTGGTGATGGTTGAGGAAATACCCCTGACATAGTTGTAAAGTGCTTTGGGTGTACAGTAGGAAATATGAAATTCAATTAATTTATTCAACAGAATGTGTTAAAGGGGCCATCAACATAAAGTGAAACCAATGTTTTGTTTTTGTCAATGGGCTCCAATGTTGTTTGGACCCCAAAATTCTCCAAATGCAAAGAACAAAAAGAAAGCGGTAAAGATTTGGAATGACACTGTTATGGTGGACTATACTCCAAGTCTACTGAAGCCATATTTATCTTTGCCTGAGACAAGCTTCATTGGATTGTGACATACCTGCTGTTGAATTTAACTTTCAAGCAAACTGCCAAGCGGCCTTCGGTTCCAAATACCCTGCAGCTGAAAACATATAATTTATATATTGCAGTAACATGTCAGTAACATGTACAACAGTGCTGAGAAAACTTTGATGGAGCAAAACATGAAAAATTCCCTCAGAGGGAGAAACCTGGATCAAGGCTGGTGTTCTTACATGCAGGTCAGGGTGCTCCATAAAGAGAATGGAATCTGCCGTTCTCATTAACACGGAGAGAGGTAGTGAAAGATTTGAGAGAGAGAGAGAGAGAGAGAGAGAGAGAGAGAGAGAGAGAGAGAGAGAGAGAGAGAGATCTTATGCTCTAATAACTGAGTCACATCAGGCTCAGTGCTGAAAGCCGAGCATGTTGATTGAGGTGGACAGGTAGTTTCAAGGCCCCTGATAAGAAACGATGTCCATGGCAGGTAAAAATAGCGTGCATGTTTGCAGGTTGGTGTGTGTGGTCCCGGTAAACCCTACGTTATGGGAACAAAGTCTCCCCACAAAGATGGTCATTTCTGAAATGATTGTCCTTGTGGAAACATTCTTTGGTTCCCATGAGGAAAACAGTTTATAAATCATACTGAGTCATGTTTTGTGTGATGGGCAGGTCTAGGGTTAGAGTTAGGGGATAGAATATACAGTTTGTACAGTTTAAAAATCATTATGTCTATAGTCCAGTGTTAATTTTGACAGCATATTTTGATTTAGTTTTAGTCATAGTCTTTTGACTAAAATGCCATTTAGTTTTAGTCATATTTTAGTCACCTGAATTGTTTTTAGTTTTAGTCGACTAAATATCATTAGATTTTAGTTGACTAAATCTACAATAGATTAAGTCAACTAAAATCTGAGTTTAGTTAAATTGTAAAGCATTAATTGAGCATAACCGACTGTTACTTGAATACATGTCAAAACTGACATTTTTACATAATTGTGTTTTTTACCGCTCAAGCGCAAAAATACACGAAAGAGAGCTCAATTCTATGGAGCCCCGCACATGACATGCAGTAAAAAACTAGTAGGCTAAATCGTGCGCACAATTTACTATTCCGTTCCCTCGATTTGCTAAATCATGCGCATGATTTATAAATTGAGGGAACGAATTAGTAAAACGTGCGCACGATTTATAAATCGGGGGAACGAATTAGTAACTTGTGCGCACGCTTTACTTTTTTTTTCTTGCATGTCATGTGCGGGGCTCCGTACAATTCACTTTTTGAGACTTTTATACAGTTTTTATAATGTTGTATTTCTGTTTTATTTAGTATACCAGGTTAAGCTAAAGCTTCAAATACGTTTAAAATGTATTAACATTTATTTAATTTCAAGCAATGAATATTTTTTAATGGTTTTAGAAAACTATTATAATCCTGATACTTTATTGAATAATATGTTTCAAATACTGTTCTTACTCTTGCCTCCTGATTATGTATTAAATGGGAATGAAATGACATAGTTTATTGTGTAACCAAAAACTTATATATAATGCGTGACTTTTAATTAAAAACAAGCTCGAAATATACCGGGACTCTTATTTTGAAATGTATGCGCCTTACTATTGCAGTTGCAGCTGCTCATTCAGGGAGATAAAATATGCATTGTTACAACCGTCTAAAACATATTACTATATAAACATCGTAAAGTAAACATTGTCATTATTCATCAGCTTTAAACAATTACCTGGCATAAATATGCTCTATTCATTGTGAACCGCTCTGAAGTGCTGTTGTGTGAGCCTATTAAATGCGCAACAGCGCTGCATTTTTCCCGCGGTTAGATCAGCACGTTACAATTCAAATGTGTGCATTTACACAAGACATGACTGGATGGATATATTCCCTAATTGTCCCTCCCTAACATTTTCATCTCGTTTTTATTCGTTGATAAAAATGACAGTAGATTTTCGTCATAGCTTTTGTCATCCAAAACTGGTTTTTATTTAGTTATCATCGTGTTTTCAGTGAAAAAAGGTTGCTGATGAAAATGAAGACGAAAATTATTCATCAACGAAATTAACACTGGCTATAATCCACAGAAAACATGAAAACCCAACATAAGGCAACATAGGCCCTGTTTACACTTGCTATTAAGATGCATTTTGGTCGATCGGCTCACAAGTGAATGATGCTAAATACAGGTGTAAACGGGTCTAAAACGTTTTGAGCTTGTCCACTTTCGACCACTTCCCGAGTCGAAAAAGCATTTGACCGGATTGCTTTTGTAGTGTAAATGCTCATGTGGTTGAATGTGTTCGAACAGCCAAAGCTACTCTCCGCCTACTGACCTAATCCGCAAACATTATGGGAAGCCAGACAGGATTTAAACTCTCGGCTGAAGACCCAAGTTTGGTTTGAAGACAAAAACATACCAAGCACAATGTTCTCTCACCATTCCTGATTTCTAACACACACTCATCACGTTTGGCATGGGTTCGGCTCCTTTCGCGTTCATATGTAAATTGTGCAAGCTTATTTTGTCCTTTAGATCGAAATATCTGAAAAATCAGGACAGAAGTGCTTGAAAGTGGACAAGAGAGACACCAGATGTAAACGAATATGTGTTTCTCTCATCTACTTGTGATCCGATCGACCTAAACGCATCTTAATACCAGGTGTAAACATTGTCATAGAGGCATCTAATGTTCTTTTAAAAGGTAGGCTGCATAATTAAACAGCCTTCTAATGGTGCGTTCACACCAGGCACGAATGAGGCGTTAAGCGTGAGTGATTTACATGTTAAGTCAAAGCAAAGACGTGAATAGACATTCTGTGGCGCGAATGACGCGATTCGCGCAAACCATGCAAGTTGAAAAATCAGAAATTTGGCATACGTTCGCGTCGTGTTAACCAATCAGGAGCTGGCTCTAGTAGTGACAACAATGAGGACAAAATCATATGTGGATACCCGAGGCTGTACGATACATCTTCGTACTTTATAGAAACAGGAATAAAAAGGATCTTGCTTGGAAGAAAGTGAGTGAGGAGGTCGGACAATCTGGTAAATTGTAAAAAACGCTTTTTACTCAATTTGAGCTATACATAGGCCTATTGAGACTACAAGCTAGCTATAGCCGGGAAATTGAGCTTATTCGCCATATTTTAAAACAATCCATGTCAGCCATTTCGCAACAAGACGAGCCGGCTGGCAGAAGCCCCTCCCATGACGCGAATTTGCGTCTGTTGTGAAGGGAATGTCACGCGCGAATGAAGCGAGTAAACTCAAAATGTTCAAGTGTCCAACAATCACGAATAGCGCGATTTATTCGTGCAAGTCGTGTCTGGTGTGAACGCACCATAAGGCAGCAATGCATGCATCCTTCGTAAAGCTTGCAATCCCATAATGCAATGCAACAAGATATAAAGAAAATGAGTAAAGAGAAAAGCCTATTGCAAATGTATTTTACTTCATAGCAAAATATTTGAATAAATTAAAAATGGACCACTTTACCCTATACACTACTATCCAAAAATTTGTGTCTGTAGTCTTTGGTTGCATTTATGTGACCAAATACGGTAAAACATTAATATTCTGAAATATCATTACAATTTAAAATAACTGTTTTCTATTTTCATTTTTAAAATGTAAAATGTATTTATGTGATAGCAAAGCTGAAATACTCAAGTCTTCAGTGTCACATGATCCTTCAGAAATCATTTTAATATGCTGATTTGCTGCTCAAGAAACATTTATTATTATCAATATTGATATTTTTGTAGGTGCCGTAAAAATCTTTTTCAGGATTCTTTGAAGGGGAAGTTCTAAAAGAACAATATTTATTTGAAAGAGAAATTATTTGTAACACTTTAAAAAACCCTTAACTGCGGGACGCCTTGCGCTCTTTTTTTGATCGCCTTTTTTTCGTATCATATATTTTAGTAATTATCATAAGGTATCATTCGAAAGCTTACGAACGCACAATTCATCCTGTGGAAACCGTTTTGAAATCAGACGTTGCGTTACCATGGAAACGGTACTCTAAATTCTTCTAACGGGCTCCTCCCCTTAGTGGGCGTCATCATGTTTCATATTTCAAAATGTATTTTAACTACTTTATTATCAAAGTCTTTTCTAATCTTGACAAAACACATATCGTCGGAAAGGTCTGAGTCTCAAGGTTCCATATTTGGTGACTCTTTTGTGATGGAAGTGATATTTGGACAGAAATTTACAGGAAAATACATTTTTTTAAAAACTATCGATGGAATGTGTGACACCTGGTGGCTATTTTTTGGTACAGCGCCTAAACACAATTTTTATGATATCAACTTCAAATTTGGAACACAACTTGGTTAGACATATGACTTTGATTTTATAGTAATTTAAGAGTAAAACATTTTTTGTAAAATATATATTTTATATAAAATAAAACATATTTAGTACAGTATTTTTCATTTACAGTACATTTAAACTTCCATAACCTTTTTCATACTTTCATATTTTGAGATGCTTTCACTTCAGCAATAATCTGAGTGTTTTCTTTAAAAGAAGAAGAAGGTATATATTCCAAAGCATTCTTGAATTACAGCCCTTTAAGTTTGGATAGTGATTTTCATGACTATTCTCAAAAAGGGGGATGACAGTTAAGAGGATAAATCTCTTTAGTGTCACTTTTGACCAATGAAATACATTCTTTGATCAATATATAGTTTATGCCTCATGATCATGGCAACATGCTGACGTCAATCTCTGTGGACATCAATAGTGGTTTGCGTCTTTACGTCACATGATAAGCATTATTTAAGTTGCTGCTCATGTGGATTGCTCTAAATATACTATAAATGTACTAAAACAAGTACTTTATTGAGGATGATCTCTTAGAAGGATGCTAGCTATATGTAGACATTAGAAAGAGACACGGGTCACTGGGGTTAGTTTGATCTTCTAGCTGACTGTTGAATTAGAAGATTCTTCAGCAGAGGATATCAGTTATTTTTGTCAAACCTCATGAGAAATATACGGGAAAGTGTCTAGAATAAGCAATCGTCTCAGCAAAGCAAACATCCACCCCATCGTTTACAACTCATTCACCTTCTCTGAGCTGTGAAATGCATCCTCAACATGAAAGGGCAACAATCTTTTCCTTTTCATCCTGTAAAAATCGTAGCCCTCTCCGCTGTGCTCTAAGGAGCTTTTCCGTCTCAATGGTTTGTATTTTTCCTTTTAATAAAACTCAGTCAGCAGACAGCTTGACTTCCAACTTCAATGCATCTCTGAACAGGCTCAGAGTCACATGATGCACATAAAAGGACTCCTGATTGGCTCCTGGTAGTTTCCATGGATACAGGTTTTAGCGCACCTTCCTGGGAAAATGTAAACAGTGAGTAGACACGGGAGGATTGGCAGAAACTGCTTTCTAATCCTGTCCTTCTTTTTAATGGTGGCGTGATAGAGAGAGATTATGGGAGAGTGAGGTTAACACTCTTTACATGCTGATTTAGTCATCTTGAGATTAAAAACGTTTTAGTGAAAGTGTGTGAATGACTTCTTTATTGGCGTCTATGGTTTCATGAAGGAAACTTTCCATTCCACCAAATATTATTTAAAGTGGAGAAAAGTTCCTTAAAATGTTCTTCACACAAAAGCAAAAATAGTTTAATATCTGTTCACTGAAATGATCTTTAAGGAACCCAAAATGGTTCTTCTATGGCATCACTGTGACCTTTATTTGTAAGATGTACTACTTATCAAATTGAATTTGAACTGACCGTGAGACTGCAAAAAGCCACATGATATGATTAAAAAACAATCTTCCCCCTTCAGAACTTTTCTTCTTGCACAGCCCACAGGAATACTCGATCCTGATTGGTCAAATCGGTAGCTTTATTTTAGTATGTTCTGACAGAGTCATTCAGCAGAACAGAAACACTTCCTGTGAGGATTATATCTGGATCTTGTGATGTGCAACATTTCAGATGTGTATTCATTCAGCCATGAGATCCCCCTGCTAATGCTAATTCTTTTGTTTTCTGTTTATGTTTTTATTATCGTGAAATCTGTAAGCTGGAAGCCCATTTATGGGAATTCGGATTAGCATCTGGAAGACGTTAAACATTTCCATGCGACACAGAAGGGTGAGGAGAGGAGAGTGGACAGAGAAGGAAACGTTTTTTGTTTTTTTTTGCTGGAAAGGAAGGACAGGAGGCTGGCGTGTGTGTGTGTGTGTGTGTGTGTGTGTGTGTGTGTGTGTGTGTGTGTCATTAGGACGGGCTGCATCATCTTAAACGGTCCTGTTGAGTGAAGGAGACCCATTTATAACTCACTATGATAAACTGCTAAAAATATCTGAGCTGGGAGCTCGACTCTCTCATACTCTCATTCCCGCTTTTATTACTTTTCTAATATTAGTGAATGTGACTAGCTCTTGAACAGAAAGCAGGAAGGTGTATAAAAAGAATTTGCATACTTATACTATTCATTAAAAGTGTGTAAAGTATGCCTAAAATTATTTGGACACCTGACTCACACTTGACTGAATGTCCATGCAAAATATCAAAGTAAATCTGAGAACTAACCTCACTTTTCTTCATCATTTTTGCTCTATTTGCTCAGTGATAGGTCATGTACGTTTACATGCAGTTGCTAAATCCGCTACTGTAAAATTAAGTATTACTTTAAAATAATAAAGACAATCATTAACTTATCTTCCATTGTGCAAGTAGTTGTAAGTAATAATAGCTAAAAAAAAATAATCAAAATTCACCAAAAATAATGTATTTCTGGCATCCTATTTTCAACCTCCTATTTGGGTGGGGTATTTTTTTTTTTCGATTTTAGGATGAACTCTTAACTTTTGACTGTAGTTTAGGCTTGAGAGAAAAACTATCCAATTTTCTATATTCATTGCATTCATTACATCTATGAACTTGGCTTTACTAAATGTATAATTACATTTGTAAATCAGATTCATTTCATAATATCAACTAAGCTTTAGTTTATGGAAAAGCATAACTCATAAAGCATTGTCAGTCTGTGTATTTTTAAAGAAGCCTCCAGTCCCTGTTATCGGATTCAATCTGCTCTAAATGTATAATAAGTTACAGTCAGAGACTTGACCGCTTGCAGCAACAGGTCCTGTGGAAAAGGCTGACTCCAAAACCTTAAAAGGTGAAAGTAAAACAGCCACAGGACAGGAACATTTCCACATGCTTTCCTTCCTGACCTTTCATTATACAAGAACTGGAGGCTGCTTCTATTCTCGGCTTAATACATAATCAGGAGAACGATCATATAAGGGTTTTTTCTTCTTCCTTTTTGAACAGAGTTTGCCTTTCTGAGCTATATACTGAGATCTCATGTGTTTGGGGCATCATGCATATTTTTGGGGATTCTTGGCTCATTTCGTGTACTAGACACAATGTATGTGCAATGTGCAATTAATGTGCAATGGAGACCTGCATTTAATATTGATTATAATATATAATAATAATATGAAAAGTCACTGTTTGGATTTATATTGGCAAATGCTTTAAACACTGTGATGTTATTTCCACCGGGATCTGGACTCAGAGGTGCCATTTAACATGTGAAAGAATTCTCCCTCACAACCATTCTTTCACAATTTGAGCCTGATGAATACACTGGAATATGGTCATGATGCGTCTTCCTACATGGTTGTTAAAGTAGCACTAGGTAACTTTTCAACCTTCATAATATTTTTTCAAAACTCTTGTGATGATACATCGACTTACAATCGGTTGAATGGCACGTCTGCCATAGCCTGACGGGGTCTGTATCGTTTTTAATCGTACTTTTAAGCTTCGGGTTTCGGGTAGTAACCAGAGAAAAAAAAGAACTACAAAATTTGACTGCTTTACGGCATATACGTCACTTCCACCATCACCCCCACTTCCTTAAATTCGGACGTGCGAGGGTTAGGGTTAGCCTATGTAAGCCTATGTCTAAACGGCGTGTACAAGTTTGGTAGGGGCTACATTCTTGCAAGTAAATACATAAGACGTACAAAATCATATTTTAGGATACCTAACTTGTCTGTGATATTTTTTTTTTTTTGTCTTGCCTCAAGCTATAATGCAAATCGATTTTTCAAATTTGAAGATTCATCTATGGTAGCTTGATATTATATTGACGATATAAGGTTATTACCTACCACTCAAACATTGAATTGAAGCATCATATAGATTCTGTAAAACGCTAACCAATAGACTAGACTACTATAATGACGCTGACTTGTAAACGTGAGCATCGCGATCATTTGGTGTTTGAATATATTGACGTTGACGTTATATTCATATGACATGCTGAAACATATGCCACTGTACCTGGGATGAAGACATTTCACACGCGACGCAAGCAGAACACCTGCATGTGAACTCCGACCGCAGTAGTGTACTGCGCTATCATAGTTGTCATGTCAACAAATGCACGTGCTATATGCATCCCCTGATGTAGGATGACAGAGTTTACGACAGTAGTAGAGGACAATACTGTTTCCCAACTGTAGGGGGACCCCGAGAGCAAAACCTACCTAGTGCTGCTTTAATGAAATGAAAAGTTACTCCATCAATAAGGGTTAGAATAACTGTTGCCAAAAATATAACATGCTTGAAATATAATAATCACTAAAATAATGACCCAATCTCTTAATCATTTACCTATTTAAATCCAAACAGCAACTTGGCTTGGCTGGACAGTTTTATAAGTGTAACCCCTCCTGTTCGAACCGCCCCTTCAAAGAGAGGCTCGAACCCGAGTCCGCCGGCATGAGAGTCAGACGCTCTAACAAGGAGGCTAAAGGCTGCAACCTCTAGTGTCAGTCGCTAGAGCGTCTCTTGAGATCAGAGGAGTGAGGTTTACTCGCACAGTGACTACTAGCAGGCCTCCCTAAACCTCACTCCCATCCGGGTCAAGGCACCATTGTAACCCCTCCTGTTCAAACCGCCCCCTCCAAGCGGGACTCAAACCCGTACTATTAAATCTTATTTAAGATTTAATAGTAAGATTACTTGAGTAATTCTATTTAACTAACAGTGTTATATTATGTTCTGCAAACATCTTAAATACTATTATTCTCAACAGAGTTTTAATCTGTCATTTTCATCTACGGTGACTTAAACTATGTGCAATCAGTTTCCACATTTCCTTCAAGTAAAGTGAACGTATTTTTAGTAGTTCAGCTAGCATTGAATGCACTTAACACTCAATTAAGTAAGCTTAATTGCATCAAGTTGTTCGCACTTAAACCATTTAAGTTGTCAACTTAATTCTATCTGTGATCTGAGGAAGTGTACTCCCAGAATGCATTGCTGCATGAATAAACTAATTGCTTTGTTTTACTATTTTTGACTTTATTTTACCATTTTATTTGCTGTCTTTTGTCAGAATAACCCCAATAACTACATTACAAAATAAAATTGTAATGGTCTCAAATAAGAAAAAAACTTGTTGCCTTTTTTGTGTTTTACATGCTGAAAGCTGAAGTCTGTGTGTGACTCAAGCATGATCTTGATAGCAAGATACACTCAAAAAAATAACATTGAATTTACTCAAAAAAGCAGCGTCAAGTGGTTCCACACAACTACATTGAGTAATTTTACAAATAATTTAGTTATATGAACAAAAGAAATTCAAGTAAAGCTGACATTTCTTTGAGTAAATGTGAATTTGGATTTATCACGGTTACTTAATATTTATAAGTGCAGTTTACTTAACAATGTTATGTTAAAGCTACACTGTGTGATATTTTCGGTGAAAGGGTATATGACCATCCAGTAAATATTAGTTTCTTTTCTTCCCAATTCCGATTTCGTTTTAACTCCTACGGTGGCCGATTTAGTCCAAGATGAACATGGCTTCCAGTTCGATCCAGCAATCCCCCTCTTCACATTCGCCATCGAGTTGTAACGCGTGTGTCCGGGTGAAAAATACGGATAGCTCACTCAACGCAACTGGAGTCGATGCAAACACGGAGGCGATTGACATCAAACAGCCAGCACTTTATTCCCCGCGGAACCCCCCACAAGAGTCCGGCACAAACTCCACTTCCGTCCACAGCATTACCCAACAAAACTAAAATAAATGAATGTTAGCAACAGAAGACAGAAAATAATCCACACATATGGGAGCTCGAGGCGCAGTGCACACACACACACAGAACGCAGGCGCTCCAACCGGGGCGAACGCTCTTAAAGGGGCCACACTATTTTCCTACTCGTTACAGAGTGTTAAAACGTGAAAGGCGAAGCTTGAATTTACGGGTATGTCCCTCTTTGGCTAATGTACTTTCAAGATGGAGGGGCAACATGGCGACCCCCATTCGAACCCCTTACCCGTATGTATTTTCAATGGCATATTATAAACTTACGAGAATACTTTATTACTTGAAAGAAGTAAATATACATTAATGAGCACATATATTTTTGAAAGAACTAAGTGTTTTTAGCTAAGAATAAACTAAAAAAGTTACACAGTGTAGCTTTAAATTGATAAAAGTTTATTATGTTAGGTGAACACATTTATCGATTTAATTTACCTTATTAAATTAACTATTTGCTCTACAAGTGTAGTGGAAAACTATTATATAACAACAAGCATATTTTTAGAAACAAAATGCAAAAGTAACTCATTGGACAAATTTTATTTAATTGAGGGAAGTGTGTGTATATGATAAATGTGTGTATATGAGTGCCCTAAACACAGGCACCACTCTGTGAAACCAGAAAATGACAGAAACTCCTCTAAATGTCCAACATAACTGAACATAACACTAGCATAAACGAACATCTTTCCCTTTACTGAAAAACACATAAAATAACACTTCAATCCCGAAATTTACTCTCCTAATGCAGTCCCTTGCAAAGCATGCTGGGAACTACACTTCCACCGCCCAGTTTGTTCGTTTCACTCAGCAATCACTTAAGTTTACCGAACAAACACTTATTAGGTAAAGCTGACAATACTCAATTTTAGTAGAAACAACTCTACTTAAATTGAGTTTTTTAAGTAATGTGAACAAGAATGATTTGAGTGCATCTAACAACAGTGAAAGTTATTTTTTGTTTTTGTGTAATGTCACCAAATATAGCGGGATTATATCAAGCCAATTAAAAGTTTGTCATCATAAGAGTTAGCAATAAAATGTTAAAAGATAATTATTTGACATGGAATATAATTATGTTATATGTATATATGTATTCATTACTTCCCTTCCTTTGAAATCAAAGAACTGTGATTTCTTGTTGCATCGCTGTGAAGACAATTAATATAAACGAAGTTCCAAGTGCCCAACCAAAAGGAACACTGATCACCATAATGGTGAACAGTTTTAGGAAATCAGCGTGAATTTATGCAGTCAACTTATGTGACGTTCTCCCAAAATTTTTTGTTGTATTTTCAATAACATTCAAGATGACTGGAAAATGAGTGAATGCAACTACGAAGAACGATGACTGCAGAAGTGGAGGGAATTAGTGAAAAGTCTATTAACAATTGTCCCGCCTCAAAAACCTTTTGCCCTGCCTGTTTTTTATTTTTATTTTTGCCTTGGCAAAATGGTACTCAAACCAGTACTGTTTACTTGGATTTTCTGAGTAACGAAGGCATAGCATGCAAATAGTTCAGATTACTAAATTGTTTTAAGTAAGTTCATATAACAAGTCATAGCTGTTTGTAAACATTGTGAATAATGGTTGCATACTGCTATATGATTTTATCCATAACCAGATCGTGTGCCATTCTCCCAGGCGGTATGTTCAGCTCTGTTGAGTATTTGTTTCAGTCAGCTTGTCCGCCACGCTCTTTTGCTTCTGTGAAGCCCACGTTGAAACGACTCCAAATCACCCTGACAGAAAAAAATCAATTATGATGAATTGCTTGTAAATGTGCAAATATTCATTTACATATAAATTTGACAGAAACTTAATGCTGCATGCAAATACAAAATGCTAGTTTGTTTTTTCATTCATCAGCTATCTATCTTGATAAATAAAGCTCATGAGTAAACAGGAAGCCGCACAGCTTGGTGGCAGAAGTGATTAATTAGAGAGCACACATGCATGTGTGGTTTTTATTGTGGGACACAAGCCATGAGTGAAAACATTGACTCAAGCTGATCTCATAAACTACTGGAGCCGAGAACGTTGGCTATTTGAAAAGAGTTAAGCTTATAACCCAACCCAAATGCTAAAATATTGCCAGGATTTGACAAGAATTTGAATATATGGAATGATATATGAAATGAAACTGAATATATGGAATGACATTTGAATAGATGAAATGATAGTGTGAATATATGGAAAGAAATTTGAATAGATGAAATGATAGTGTGAATATATGGAATGAAACTCTGAATATATGGAATTAATGTGCACATTTGACAGTACTTAATGAATAATGTATAGCTAGTTATATCCTTGTTATCAGAGCAATAGCCTTCTGAATTCCATGACTTTCAAAATGGAATTCCCTGAAACTTTCCAATACTTTGTGGAAGTAGAAAACTTCGCAACAGCTGGAGACAACACAGACAATTTGGAGTCTATATCCCATCATCATGAGGATCATATTTCCATTATTGCAACATTCGTAGTGCTTATGAGTAATGATGTTCAACAAAATGTTGCTAAAAACATTAAACATCATTCTCAAAGGAGTGTATGGATCTCTTAGGGAGATGTTGGCTGAAATAGCACTCTAGGTTGAAGCTGATATACAAGTGCATGGTATGAGTGCACATTGTGCATCAGTAGATAGGGGCAGCTGTGGGAGATCCCTGTGAGAAGGCATGTTTCTTTCTGTTTTCATGTTTTCCTGATAAGCAGGAACTTCCCGGGCCTGTGAGGTTCACTGCACTTAGTCTTCTATGATGAAATAGTGTAAATTCAACAAGGTCATTACTAAAGGATCGCTGCTACTTTGCAAGTTTCATTCCATATATTCAGAGTTCCAATACATATATTTAGAATCCTATTACATATATACAGTTTAATTCCATATATTCACTCTCATTCCATATATTCAAGTTTAATTCTATATATTCAGAGTTTCATTCCATAAATTCAAACTTCATACTATAAAAACAATCATTTCCTGAATATACGTATGTATGTATACACACTATATTGCCAAAAGTATTGGGACACCCCACCAAATCATTGAATTCAGGTGTTCCAATCACTTCATGGCCACAGGTGTGTATAAATCAAGCACTAGGCATGCAGACGCTTCTACACACATTTGTGAAAGAACGGGTCGCTCTCAGGAGCTCAGAGAACTCAAGCGTGGTACCGTGATCGGTTGCCACCTGTGCAATAAGTCCATTCGTGAAATTTCCTCACTACTAAATATTCCACGCTCAAATTTTAGTGGTATTATAAAAGTGTGGAAGCAATTGGGAAGAACAGAAACCCAGCCACAAAGTGGTAGACCACGTAAAATCACAAAGTGGGGTCAGCACATGCTGAGGTGTACAGTGCGCAGAAGTCACCAACTACAGACCTCCAAACTTCCTGTGGTCTTCAGATGAGCTCAAGAACAGTACGCAGAGAGCTTCATGGAATTGGTTTCCATGGCCGAGCAGCTCATCCAAGCCTTACATCACCAAGTGCAATGCATAGCGTCAGATGCAGTGGGGTAAAGCACGCCACCACTGGACTCTAAAGCAGAGAGGTGTTCTTTGGAGTGACCAATCATGCTTCTCTTGCCAGGAGAACGGTACTTGCCTGACTGCATTGTGGCAAGTGTAAAGTTTGGTGGAGGGGGGAATTATGGTGTTTTTCAGGGCTTCTTAGTTCCAGTGAAAGGAATTCTTAATGCTTTTCGGACAATTTCATGCTCCCAACTTTGTGGGAACAGTTTGGGGACGGCCTCTTCCTGTCCCAACATGACTGCGCACCAGTGCACAAAGTGTCGGTCCATAAAGACATGGATGAGCGAGTTTGGTGTGGAGGAACTTGACTTGCCTGCAAAGATCCTGACCTCAACCCGATAGAACACCTTTGGGATGAATTAGAGTGGAGACTGAGAGCCAGGCCTTCTCGTCCAACATCAGTGCCTGACCTCACAAATGCGCTTCTAGAAGAATAGTCAAAAAATCCTTTAAATTCCTTGTGGAGGTTTAGAGTTGAAGCTGATATAGCTGCAAAGGGTGGGCCAAATCCATATTAAGTGTATGTGCATGTAAAGGCAGGCATCCCAACATTTTTGGCAATATAGTGTATATACACAACACCACTATCAAATGCAATTTGAGATTATGAGATTTAACCTGAAGATGGTGGTCCAGTGGATTAAACCACTGAACTGATATGCAGAAGGTTGCTGGTTCGATCCCAGCGGTCACCACCAGTGTGTCCTTGAGCAAGGCACTTTGTAATAAGTGCACTGTAAGTCCCTTCGATAAAAGCATCTGCCAAATGCATAAATGTAAATGTAACCTTAATCCAGAAAATTTCACAGTATGACTTTGAATCAATCTGAGCTCCAACGATTTACTGTAATGTGAGGAATTCAACTGTTTTCAGCACAAACACTAGAAAGCTTTGATGTCCTCAATGCTGTTTGAAACGAATATCCTGCAAATATCCCAAAAAATGATGCTGGTAAGCTTAAAACACAATATAGCTTCAACTGACTCTGTACTGAGAGTGTTTCTAAACCAGAGAAAACCCTGTTGGTCATTTTTTTGTGAAATGTTACGAGACAGTAGATCACCGAAGACAAAAGAACACACGTTCAGATGTGAAGAGAGAAATCCTCACTGTGGTGAACTGGGACGAAGCTGATGTCTGTTCAAACAAGCTCTTTGATTCAAGATTCAATACTATTTCTCTGTGGTGTTCCTGAAAAGTCTGTTCTTACAGAGAGAACATACTTTTCCCCTTGTTGTTTTTTTATTTATTTATCTGTACATCAATCTCGGTATGTCTATTTCTACCAGAAAGACTCGGAGGGTGGGTGAACTTTTTTACATGGTATTTATTAACAGATGGTAGTGAGCTACAATGATTCATATTTAGTTCTTTGACGTAGGCCCCATCCTTAGTCCAAATCCTGGTGGATGCAGGTTCAGCTGATCCTGCCTGAGGATGAAGGCAGAGGTGGAGCCTACCACCAATGAATGGACAGGGGCCAAACTGGTGGTGGTGGTGGGGAGGATGGACAGGGGCCAAACTGGCTGTGGTGGTGGTGGGGAGGATGGACAGGGGCCAAACTGGCTGTGGCGGTGGTGGGGAGGATGGACAGGGGCCAAATTGGTGGTGGTAGAGGGGAGGATGGACAAGGGCCAATCTGGTGGTGGGGAGGATGGACAGGGGCCAATCTGGGGGTGGTGGTGGTGGTGGGGAGGATGGACAGGGGCTAAACTGGTGGAGGTGGAGGGGAGGATGGACAGGGGCCAATCTGGTGGTGGTGGTGGTGGGGAGGATGGACAGGGGCCAAACTGGTGGTGGTAGAGGGGAGGATGGACAGGGGCCAATCTGGTGGTGGTGGTTGGGAGGATGGACAGGGGCCAAACTGGTGGTGGTGGTGGTTATGGTGGTGGTTATGGTGGTGGGGAGGATGGATGGGGTCCAAACTGGTGGTGGTGGTGGGGAGGATGGACAGGGGCCAAACTGGTGGTGGTGGTGGGGAGGATGGACAGGGGCCAAACTGGTGGTGGTGGAGGGGAGGATGGACAGGGGCCAAACTGGTGGTGGTGGGGATAATGGACAGGGGCCAAACTGGTGGTGGTGGTGGGGAGGATGGACAGGGGCCAAACTGGTGGTGGTGGTGGTGGTTATGGTGGTGGGGAGGATGGACGGGGTCCAAACGGGTGGTGGTGGGGAGGATGGACAGGGGCCAAACTGGTGGTGGTGGTTATGGTTATGGTGGTGGGGAGGATGGACAGGGGCCAAACTGGTGGTGATGGTTGTGGTTATGGTGGTGGGGAGGATGGACGGGGTCCAAACTGGTGGTGGTGGTGGTGGGGAGGATGGACAGGGGCCAAACTGGTGGTGGTTATAGTGGTGGGGAGGATGGACAGAGGCCAAACTGGTGGTGGTGGTGGGGAGGATGGACAGGGGCCAAAAGGTGGTGGTGGTGGGGAGGATGGACAGGGGCCAAAAGGTGGTTGTGGTGGTGGTGGTGGTGGGGAGGATGGACAGGGGCCAAACTGGCTGTGGCGGTGGTGGGGAGGATGGACAGGGGGCCAAACTGGCTGTGCTGGTGGTGGGGAGGATGGACAGGGGCCAAACTGGTGGTGGTTATGGTGGTGGGGAGGATGGATGGGGTCCAAACTGGTGGTGGTGGTGGGGAGGATGGACAGGGGCCAAACTGGTGGTGGTGGTGGGGAGGATGGACAGGGGCCAAACTGGTGGTGGTGGAGGGGAGGATGGACAGGGGCCAAACTGGTGGTGGTGGGGATAATGGACAGGGGCCAAACTGGTGGTGGTGGTGGGGAGGATGGACAGGGGCCAAACTGGTGGTGGTGGTGGTGGTTATGGTGGTGGGGAGGATGGACGGGGTCCAAACGGGTGGTGGTGGTGGTGGTGGTGGTGGTGGTGGGGAGGATGGACAGGGGCCAAACTGGTGGTGGTGGTTATGGTTATGGTGGTGGGGAGGATGGACAGGGGCCAAACTGGTGGTGATGGTTGTGGTTATGGTGGTGGGGAGGATGGACGGGGTCCAAACTGGTGGTGGTGGTGGGGAGGATGGACAGGGGCCAAACTGGTGGTGGTTATAGTGGTGGGGAGGATGGACAGAGGCCAAACTGGTGGTGGTGGTGGGGAGGATGGACAGGGGCCAAAAGGTGGTGGTGGTGGGGAGGATGGACAGGGGCCAAAAGGTGGTGGTGGTGGTGGTGGTGGTGGTGGTGGTGGTGGGGAGGATGGAGGGGAACGTCAGCGGTATCAACTATGAACATGATCAGAGAGTTCAGTGCTTATACTTCCAGGTGTCAAGCAGGGATTGGCCAGACCTAGTAGTATGAATGAATGACTTGACATTAGATTCTTCCTGGAAAAACTTACGCTAAAAGCTCTCTTGGGAAGCAATGAGATCATATCTGAAGTCAGATAATGCTGCATGAGCATCTTCTAGACTTTCAAACAAGATCTCAAACATCTCACATTTGCCAAGGTATTAATGTCTGCAATCGACAGTCAGAGATCTCAATATGAAATAAATTCATCCTAGACCAAGTTATTGGAGCTACAGTAAAGTGCCCCTATTATGGTATTTTAAAGGTTCCTAATTTTGTTCTGGCGGTCTCCTGCGATAAAAAAACTGTAATTCTTTCAATATATACATTGTATCATCATCTCTTTTTTCACTGTCTCTGGAACAGTTCAATAAACTCTCTCTGAGAGTCTACTCTGATTGGAAACAGCGTCTTCTTGACATGTCAACAACATGAACCAAACTCTTCCAGGCCTCGGATAGAACTACAGTGTTTGAGGGTCAAAATAGATGTAGTCTCAGCCCCAGAAGTCCACAGACTGGCTGAACATCTGATGCATATGGCACACTTTACTGGAAAGACTTCAGGATTTTTAAAGTCATCTTCTGGTTGGTTGAATCTGATGTAAAGGATGTCCGGGAGATGTGTGTGTCGTGTTCTTTAATGGTCCGTCTGGAAAAAAATGTTTGTGATGCCAAACCTCCCCATGGAAGAATAACACCGTCGTGTTTACAACTGTGACAAAGATCGCTTACCAGGATTTACTAAACGCCGTATTAAATAAAAACAAACATGGAAGATGTCTGTGGAACTAAATGAAGGCTTACGATCAGGCAAGAAGTAGAATCGGATCAGCTTTCCAGCGCTGGAGAGAACTCAAGGAGCAAAGGCAGAGGTTGCTTTATTTCTTCTCGATGGGCGAGTCACATTGGTTTTGTTTTGTTTCCCAGAACTAATATATGCTGGCTTTTGCGTGAATATGCTCGTGTGTCATGTTCGCTTGCTTGTCCATTTACGATCGTATCGTCGTTCACTTCAGCGATGATAAAGACCCATTCATTTCCTCACTGTCTGTTTCAAGCATCAGCTCCCAAAGTGTGTCCGAAAAGTAAGCCAATAAACTCCTAATGTATGTTTGTTTCCTTTGGTTCCTCTTTTCGTGTTTGATATAACCCTCTAATCTTGTAATAGTTGTAATATGTTCGTTAGTTGGACTGTCGTGCTCGTGCTATCGAGTTGTTCATGAGAACTGTGTTTGTGTTTTTGGGATGTGAGGGATGACTTTCACTGAACATTCGGCCTGGATTACCATAGCACAGCAGATTCCGCCATAGTCGTTTCCTGGGTTACGTATGTGTGGGGCGGAGCTATCAAAAAAGGGGCGTGTTTGTTTTGGTGATTTTAAATTAACATTGGTTACCAGAAAGCACTTACACCACCTGTAATGTCTCATTCGTGTCTATTTTTACATGGACAAATTGGACACTTTATTGAGTTTTCATTTATGTCCCCTGTGTTTTTTTACTAGTGGTCTTGGATGCTTTGTTTAGAAATGTTTTTGCGTGGGTTGTGCTCATCCTCAGGCAGTTGAGGGCTCATCTGGGCTGTTTTCCATTTCCTGTACCTCAGTTCCATATGGGCCCACAGCATAACTAAACGGATCACCTTTAAAAACGTGCGTACACTCACACGATATAAAGATGAGTGGGAAATATAAACATATTATGGAAATAAGTTCAAGCAAATCAGAGATGTCTGAAATGGAATATATTAAAAATGCAATTTAAATTTAAATGGCAATACTTCCAAAGGCTCGTTGTCTGCACAGTGAACTCATTTCAGACTGATTATCTGGTTAATGGCACAGCTAAAGAGACCTTAATGCAAAGGAACTGTCACTCTTTGAAGTATATGTGCACAGCCTTTCAAAGAGCGGCTCTGTGATGCACAGATGCGGCAGAAGCATGATAATAAACGCCTACATAAAGAAACTGATTTACACCAGTGTGTGTGTGATACTTTGACTGCTCATTTGTGATAAAAATGAGAGAGAAGAATAAAAAAGACATGGGTTATTTTTAAACTTATTTTAAAATTATTCCGCTCATTTTCGATTAATTGGGTGATACTGAAGTGAAGCCAAACAAATTGTATAGCTATACATGCACACATATATAAGTGTAAGTCAGAATGGGAGGTATGTCAAACCAGAGTCAAGCCAGTGAGATGGTGGTCCAGTGGGTTAAACCATGGAACTGATACGCAGAAGGTTGCTGGTTCGATCCCAGCGGTCACCACCAGTGTGTCCTTGAGCAAGGCACTGTACTCCATGTTGCTCCAGGGGGATTGTCCCTGTAATAAGGGCACTGTAAGTCACTTTGGATAAAAGCGTATGCCAAATAGGTAAATGTAAGCCAGTTTCTGAAAGATAGGTAACTTATACTCAGAGTCAGTTACCAGGGTCACTAACTCTGTGGACCTAACCTGGTCAGGAGCAGGTTTTCTTCAGTAAACCCAGAGTTTCTTTCAGTCTCCTCCCCCTTTTTAAAGCGCCAGCGATGTTTAAATACTTAATTCATTCATTCAAACGCCACAAATGCTTTTCTTACTGAGTATTTTGGTCATATTTCAAGTACAAATATCAAAAAACTATAAATTTAATTGAAATCTAAAGTAAGCGAAGTTTACTTAAAACAAATTAAATTATCTGCCACTTGTCAAAAATACATAGTAAGAAAAGCATTATTTGCAGTGCAGGAACATTCATTCATTGCTCATATTTCATCATGAGGACACTGTCAAAGTGACAAAAATGGCATGTCCTTTTATACAGGATCCTGACGTTCACTTGATAAACCTCTAGACGTAACCTAATAATTAGAATTTCCTTTAGGATTTCCAGTGGTTGGATGCATTGATGACACTCATATTCCCATCATCACACTTTCTGAAAACTGATTATTGTATGGAATGGAAGAATGCAGCCAGATGGTAGGCCGAGATATATACCATAACCACAGCTGGTAAATACATTTATTTACAAATTTTATGGTCATCTTTATTTCCTACAAATACTTTATTCTTTTTCCTGTTGGATGTTAATATTCTTCCTCCATCTCCTCTTCATTTGTCAGTGGTGCTGGTGTTTGGCTGGCCTGAGTAGAAGTCAAATGTTAATGTCATTACCCGTTACATTTACATTTAATTAATAAATGTAACGGGCGGGATCAGAGAACATGGACCCTTTTAACATTATCGGGCTTCCGAAGCTGAAGTCGTCATAGTTGGGTTAACTTTTATAGCAGTGAATGAGAAAATACATTAAATATATATATATTTTTGTGTCCCCGTTTGCTCAAATAGCAAAAGAAAAACTCCACAATAGTGATTTCACAACTTTCAAAAAGAGGGAAAAAATAGAGTGAGATTGATAATGAAGTGAAAAGAGAGAAAGATATAATTTTTCACCATCACTCCCATAGACGCTTTATTAGAAACACCCTAATAAACCAGCAGCGGTTACTTGTTTTTTTGTAATTTGATGCAAAAGTAATATAATACAAAGTATTAGTGTTATAAATGTACATACATAAAAAAAAAAATAGACATGATGTTTCCTTGATTTTGTGTAAGGCACTAAGGATTCATTTAATAGCATTCCGACTAATCTGTTTACAGGCTTGTGCTTTAAGACACAGCAGTGAACACTTACACTCACCTAAAGGATTATTAGGAACACCATACTAATACTGTGTTTGACCCCCTTTCGCCTTCAGAACTGCCTTAATTCTATGTGGCATTGATTCAACAAGGTGCTGAAAGCATTCTTTAGAAATGTTGGCCCATATTGATAGGATAGCATCTTGCAGTTGATGGAGATTTGTGGGATGCACATCCAGGGCACGAAGCTCCCGTTCCACCACATCCCAAAGATGCTCTATTGGGTTGAGATCTGGTGAATGTGGGGGCCATTTTAGTACAGTGAACTCATTGTCATGTTCAAGAAACCAATTTGAAATGATTCGAGCTTTGCGACATGGTGCATTATCCTGCTGGAAGTAGCCATCAGAGGATGGGTACATGGTGGTCATAAAGGGATGGACATGGTCAGAAACAATGCTCAGGTAGGCCGTGGCATTTAAACGATGCCCAATTGGCACTAAGGGGCCTAAAGTGTGCCAAGAAAACATCCCCCACACCATTACACCACCACCACCAGCCTGCACAGTGGTAACAAGGCATGATGGATCCATGTTCTCATTCTGTTTACGCCAAATTCTGACTCTACCATCTGAATGTCTCAACAGAAATTAAGACTCATCAGACCAGGCAACATTTTTCCAGTCTTCAACTGTCCAATTTTGGTGAGCTTGTGCAAATTGTAGCCTCTTTTTCCTATTTGTAGTGGAGATGAGTGGTACCCGGTGGGGTCTTCTGCTGTTGTAGCCCATCCGCCTCAAGGTTGTGCATGTTGTAGCTTCACAAATGCTTTGCTGCATACCTCGGTTGTAACGAGTGGTTATTTCAGTCAAAGTTGCTCTTCTATCAGCTTGAATCAGTCGGCCCATTCTCCTCTGACCTCTAGCATCAACAAGGCATTTTCGCCCACAGGACTGCCGCATACTGGATGTTTTTCCCTTTTTACACCATTCTTTGTAAACCCTAGAAATGGTTGTGCGTGAAAATCCCAGTAACTGAGCAGATTGTGAAATACTCAGACCGGCCCGTCTGGCAACAACAACCATGCCACGCTCAAAATTGCTTAAATCACCTTTCTTTCCCATTCTGACATTCAGTTTGGAGTTCAGGAGATTGTCTTGGTCAGGACCACACCCCTAAATGCATTGAAGCAACTGCCATGTGATTGGTTGATTAGATAATTGTATTAATGAGAAATTGAACAGGTGTTCCTAATAATCCTTTAGGTGAGTGTGTATATATATATATATATATATATATATATATATAAAAATAAAAAACTTTGCAGGTTTACAATATTGATGACTGTTAAACGCGTCATCACAGTCTGTGAAAAGGGTCTATGTGGGAAAAGCTGCTGCACACTGGACACTGAATGATATTTATTTAATATGTCAAATGTTTGTAAAGTCATTAAACCTATACCCATGAACATTTTATGCTTAAAGCTTTACCTGATTTAATTATTTTATTTTTAATTTTTAGCTGCTGCCACATTCTTTTTTTTTTGTCTTTTGGATACCATGAAAATTAAACTTAATTAAAATAATTAAGAATTAAACTTACATATTGACCCGGAAGTATGGGAACGTCTTTTTGTTGGGTGCTGTTGCCATGGTGAATCGTAATTTCGGAGCTCCATTGATCGTGGCTTTTCATAGTTGGAGTGCATGTGCTTAACTCAGAGTCAGTCTACTCAGAGTTGATTGAACTACCTCAATTCAGCTGTTCTGAAACCCAAAACTCAGAGTTTTCCCATCTCAGAGTAAGTCAACTCAGAGTTCAGGTTTAAACTCAGAGTTGGTTGAACCTCCTTACTGAAACGGGCCCCTGGTATATAGTATTGAAGTAATTCCATTCTTTAAAAAGTCTTCTATGGTGTGAGTAGAGAAGTGTGACTCTTGAACCATGGCCCTTTCACCCCTTTCCCTTGTCCAAAAAAAGTAAACTCAGCCTAAAATCAGCCTAGCATACTGTGTCCTTTTCTATCAAACTACGTTACCTTTGACAAGACATGCCACAAGCAAACATCAGGAGTGAGCAAGAGAGTTATCACCAAAATTAAACAATAAAATGCATATCATCATTAAAAACAATTGCATCGTCACACAAATGGTGTGTCATTTCAGCAGGACATGGTGACAACTGGCCACAAAACCAACAAAACTTTATATAAAGCCGGGTACACACTGTGCGATTTACGATTGTTCCTTGTCAGACTGTACAAACATGATCCCCGCTGTAAGCCAAGTCACACTGCAAGATCTAAGTTGTGATTAATGTCAGGCTAAACGATAATCAAGGCACGTTAAAAACGAATGCATGTAAGAAAACTCGCCTGGAGTTTTATATAATCAATCATTGATGAGTTTGGTGACAGTGAGCTGCTGTATTACACGCAGGATGGAAATGGTGGCTACAAAGAAATCTCTAGCGCTCATTTTGCTCATGGTTTTGTCTTGATAAACGAAGATAATTTGACGGTCGTTGTAGGAGAAGTCACACTGCAGGATTGTGTGTCAAATCTTCTGACACTGCTAGAATTTCGAGGTCAAATTTGATTGCAGCGGTCATTAATCAGCTGCCGGTGAACATGTCAAACTAACGATCAAAGACTTCAGATTTTAGCCTAGGATCAGAGGAATCTTTTAGGATTTGCTAAATTTGTCTCAGACGGTCAACTCATGGCCAAAATCGCACAGTGTGTACCCGGCTTGAGACGACACAGTGTTCGGACCAAAGCACATTAGCGACAGACACTTCTACTAATGTTGATAATAAATCATATCATTAGACCGTATCAGTAATCAGTCACATAACGTATTCGATTTTTTTTTTTTTTTTTTTTCAAAAACCGCGAACAATCCCAGCAGTGAAGCTACATAGCTTCTTGGTTGATGCTGTCATCCAGGGGTGTCGCTTACAATGGCTGTGGTTGAAATGCTTTAAAAAGCATTGGCTTTCTGCACCAAATTAAGCTCTGGTGTAGGTCTTCCTTTGCCAATTAACTCCAGGCTTGAGTAATACATTAGCAGCGTTGTCCTCCACATTAATGTTGCTTGCAGTTTCTACAGCGGAGAGCTATTGTGTATTTTCAACTTTTTTTTCCCCCTTTTTCTTCTCGATTGTGTTTCTCACAATGGGCAGAACGCGTCATAAACTTGTGATTACAAGACCCACCCATTTAGAGGGACAATATGATTGGTCAATTTTCCTTTCATTTGAAATTTGTCTCTCATTGACCAGCTATGGCTTGGCCCTCTGTGATTTCACAGCTGGACCACCAATCACAGAGCTGGAAGAGACATAATATGGAGAAAACGTACATATACACTCATCTAAAGGATTATTAGGAACACCTGTTCAATTTCTCATTAATGCAATTATCTAATCAACCAATCACATGGCAGTTGCTTCAATGCATTTAGGGGTGTGGTCCTGGTCAAGACAATCTCCTGAACTCCAAACTGAATGTCAGAATGGGAAAGAAAGGTGATTTAAGCAATTTTGAGCGTGGCATTGTTGTTGGTGCCAGACGGGCCGGTCTGGGTATTTCACAATCTGCTCAGTTACTGGGATTTTCACGCACAACCATTTCTAGGGTTTACAAAGAATGGTGTGAAAAGGGAAAAACATCCAGTATGCGGCAGTCCTGTGGGCCAAAATGCCTTGTTGATGCTAGAGGTCAGAGGAGAATGGGCCGACTGATTCAAGCTGATAGAAGAGCAACTTTGACTGAAATATCCACTCGTTACAACCGAGGTATGCAGCAAAGCATTTGTGAAGCCACAACACGCACAACCTTGAGGCGGATGGGCTACAACAGCAGAAGACCCCACCGGGTACCACTCATCTCCACTACAAATAGGAAAAAGAGGCTACAATTTGCATGAGCTCACCAAAATTGGACAGTTGAAGACTGGAAAAATGTTGCCTGGTCTGATGAGTCTCGATTTCTGTTGAGACATTCAGATGGTAGAGTCAGAATTTGGCGTAAACAGAATGAGAACATAGATCCATCATGCCTTGTTACCACTGTGCAGGCTGGTGGTGGTGGTGTAATGGTGTGGGGGATGTTTTCTTGGCACACTTTAGGCCACTTAGTGCCAATTGGGCATTGTTTAAATGCCACTGCCTACCTGAGCATTGTTTCTGACCATGTCCATCCCTTTATGACCACCATGTACCCATCCTCTGATGGCTACTTCCAGCAGGATAATGCACCATGTCACAAAGCTCCAATCATTTCAAATTGGTTTCTTGAACATGACAATGCGTTCACTGTACTAAAATGGCCCCCACAGTCACCAGATATCAACCCAATAGAGGCATCTTTGGGATGTGGTGGAACGGGAGCTTCGTGCCCTGGATGTGCATCCCACAAATCTCCATCAACTGCAAGATGCTATCCTATCCATATGGGCCAACATTTCTAAAGAATGCTTTCAGCACCTTGTTGAATCAATGCCACGTAGAATTAAGGCAGTTCTGAAGGCGAAAGGGGGTCAAACACAGTATTAGTATGGTGTTCCTAATAATCCTTTAGGTGAGTGTACAACACAACACAAACTGAATAGGCAGATTTGAAGGGTTTATTTCCTCAAATAATTTCAATGTTTACTGTCAAATTATAAATTCCTAATAACATAAGAACTGATGACTTCTTGATTTGTTTTTTACTTTTTAAACTATTTACTATTTAAAAGTTTGTACATTTTAATTTTACAATAGTTTAGGCCTTCTCTGATTATAGAGAAGGCCTTCCAGTTATACCCATTTCATATCATAAAACACAGCCTGATCTTATGGGAGATATGTAAAAGTGAACAGGCCAATCTTATCTGAAATAAAAGAGACATTTTGCAAACCTGATTAGCTTTAGTGTTTTCTGGAAAATGACTGTCTAAACTCATCTGAGCCGCTAGAAACAAGTTCTCTGGGGTTTCTCAGACACATAATTAAATGAATTTCGTACAAAAAGTTGCCATGTACAAAAAAAAAGCAGTGTGGCCCGTATGATGTTTGAGATAACTGGTTTAATAAGTTCTTGGTTCAGATGGGTCAAATTTTATTAAGAGCATCCTGCTGCCCCCTGGGCTTTGGACCACACAGTGCGCCAGCGGTGCTCAATCTGTGACTTTGTGTGTCAGAGTTATGTTCCAGAAGCCGAAGAACAGATGTTGGACAACGCTTCCCAAGCAATGCAGAAAAAGAGAAGAAAAAAAAAAACAGAAACACACACTTGTGCCATCTGGATGGGTTTATGTGAAGGGCAAAGACATTACCAGAACAGGCAGTGCAAATGGGTTTGCTTAAAACTCTGACACACATCAGAGGATGCCTTGTGTACGGTCAGACCCATCAGCCCTTTTGTGTTTGTTTGTTTGTTTGTTTGTTAGTGTAAATAACAGTATAAACTCAAGCATGTGTTGCTTACTAGGCCAACATTATTTTACTGGAAATGCGATAAAAATAGACATGACGTTTCCTTGATTTTGTGTAAGACACTAAGGATTCATTTAATAGCATTCCGACTAATCTGTTTACAGGCTTGTGCTTTAAGACACAGCAGTGAACACTTACACTCACCTAAAGGATTTTTAGGAACACCATACTAATACTGTGTTTGACCCCCTTTCGCCTTCAGAACTGCCTTAATTCTACGTGGCATTGATTCAACAAGGTGCTGAAAGCATTCTTTAGAAATGTTGGCCCATATTGATAGGATAACATCTTGCAGTTGATGGAGATTTGTGGGATGCACATCCAGGGCACGAAGCTCCCGTTCCACCACATCCCAAAGATGCTCTATTGGGTTGAGATCTGGTGACTGTGGGGGCCATTTTAGTACAGTGAACTCATTGTCATGTTCAAGAAACCAATTTGAAATGATTCCAGCTTTGTGACATGGTGCATTATCCTGCTGGAAGTAGCCATCAGAGGATGGGTACATGGTGGTCATAAAGGGATGGACATGGTCAGAAACAATGCTCAGGTAGGCCGTGGCATTTAAACGATGCCCAATTGGCACTAAGGGGCCTAAAGTGTGCCAAGAAAACATCCCCCACACCATAACACCACCACCACCAGTCTGCACAGTGGTAACAAGGCATGATGGATCCATGTTCTCATTCTGTTTACGCCAAATTCTGACTCTACCATCTGAATGTCTCAACAGAAATCGAGACTCATCAGACCTTAAAATGTTATCTGATATAATCAAAAAATATACAAGACAAACTAAAATATTTTGTCAATAAAATACAATTATTAACTTTTTAAAATAATGGCATTTTTTTATTATTGAAAATATACACATTTTTGAGTTTGACAACAAACACACCGCAAACACAGCTATACAGCATAGTTCAAAACATCATAATAATGAATCATTTCTGAACATTGACTGAGTCTTTATTCACATTTTCATGGTTTCTCAACAGAATTCATAAAAGTATAGTATAATAGAGTAGCTCTAATAGTGGCTCAATGTAACGCAGTGTGACAACATGCCCCACCTGCTCAACTGGAAATTAACCCTGGCTCGTGTCTTCTGCTGTTAGATCAGCATTAAAGAACCATCTCAACTGTTAGATAACAGATATAAGATTACAATAATATCAGATTTGTCTTTTTTTAAATAAACACAAAAAACAGATGAAAAATGAACGCAAGTTAGAAATTTACTTTTGTAATGGTTAAATACATGTTCAGTGATATCTTCCAAAGATTTTTTAATTTTGAAGCAATTTTTTCTCTATTTAGTGTTGATATGGCGACATCACAATTCAGGTCTCCAATTGAAAATTTTCTAGTGACTGATAACATCAAAATTTTTCAGTTGGCCAAATTGAATTTCTGTGAATTGATGCAATTTAATTGACAGAAATTAAATTTGGCCAACTGAACAATTTAGATGTGGTCAGTCACTAGAAAATGTTCAGTTGGGGACCTGAATTTTTTTTACAGTGTAGTAAATACACTAAGTTTCGTCATCCTGGCATGTGTGGAAAGTGCAAACCATGTGTGTTACAACTAACCCTGCGTTAGGTTGTGCCCCGCTTTCCCCTATATTTAAATGAAGCGCATGGATTCGGCAGGCATGTATTGATGATACTAGGTGGGGCAGCCGGTCTCTGAGCCCTCCCCAGCTTTACAGCGCCCCACAAATTCCCAGTGTAAATCTGTGGTGAAGAATTGAACTGCAGCACGCTCTCATAGAGAGCCATTGTGGCAGATTTCTGGTTTCCTCACCTATTTATCCTCTTCTAAACTTCTGAAGGACTCTAAATGGGACTCATACATATGTGTGCATGTATAGGGGAGCGTTTTAACCCTTTCCACACATGCCAGGATGACGAAACTTAGTGTATTTACTAGTTTCCATATCAACATTATTTAGAGAAAAAATTGCGCCAAAATTGAAAAATCTCTGGAAGATATTACTGAACATGTTTTTAACCATAGCAAAAGTACATTTCTTACTTAAGTTTAGTTTTCATCTCTGTTTTTTGTGTTTATTTAAAATAAGACAAATCTGATATTATTGTAATCTTATATCTGTTATTTAACAGTTGAGATGGTTCTTTAATGATGATCTAACAGCAGAAGACACAAGCCGCGGTTTAAATCCCAGTTGTGGAGGTGGGGTGTGTTGTAGCACTGCGTTACAATGAGCCAGTATTAGAAATATGCCATTATATTCTATACTTTTATTAATTATTTTGAGAAACCATGAGAAAAGGGTGAATAATGACTGAGTCAATGTTCAGAAATTATGAATTATTATTATGTTTTGCATAGGGATTCACAGATACCACTTTTTTTCAGACCAAGTACAAGTACAAGTACTTATATTTGGGTACTTGCCGATACCGAGTACTGATACGAGTACTTAATACCATTACAGTTCTTCTAACAATGTTTTATTTTCATCAGATGTTTTTCACTTTCTGACTGTAACAAAGTAAATACACAAATTGATGCTGTTGCTGACATTTTAACATTCAACTTGGTGTTTTCCTAAACAAATATGGCACTGCTGCCCATTTCACATAAATGTAACCTGTAACATTCAGTGGATTCCAGTACCACACAACATAGTAGCAGAACAACTGAATTAAATTATTATACGTTATCATAGCCATACAGCCCTTTTCGGAGATGAAAATAAGCTTCTCTGCATTATCAGCTATGAGCCTGTTTCTGTTTTCATCTACAATGTGTGACACTGAGCTAGGGATGTGCGAGACTAGTCGATTAAACGTTAGTGCTGCTGCAAGACGACTTTGAAAATACTAGTCGTTTACTTTCCTTTGGCTCATTTAAGGTTTAGCTTTAAATATATATTTTTTACAAAGGCTATGTTTAAATTACTGTCGTGTAAATGTTATATCTTGAAATTAATATATTATTTTGAAAAGTGTATATCTGCAGCAAAACAAAATCATTTAATTTTACCTCAGGTTTTGCATGCGTTGGTTTTCTCTGGCGCTCGCGGAGGCTTCAGATAAATCTCCACTCGGGTGAAGGAGGATTTTGAAAGCTTTCACAAAACTTTTCCATTTTCTTCCATGTCATGTCATACTAGTACCTATAACAATTAAGCTTGCTTAGGCTTGTTATACTACCGGGGTTAGGCTAGTCATTGCGCACATCCCTACTAAACAGCCCTTCACTTTCAGCACTCACTACCGAGCGGTATCTGCCTCACGAGCGGTTAAGCTTGGTGTATACTCGCCGCGTCCGCACTAGCGCTCGGGTGTGTGCGGCAAAAATATGGCAGTCGTGCGCTTTGAGAGCGCGAGACCTACTTGCACTTGGCGCTGCGGTGTTTTATGTAACTGAATTATGTAACTTTCCGCGCGGCTTCGCATCCGAAGATGCGTTGCCATAAAGTGGTATCAGGTGCGGTTGTATTGGGGGAGTTTTACGAGTACGAGTACTTGACAACAGTATCGGACCGACACCCGAGTACTGGTATCGGTATCGGTGCATCCCTAGTTTTGAACTATGCTGTATAGCTGTATTTAGCGATGTGTTTGTCAAACTGAAAAATCTGTATATTTTTAATGATTAAAAAATGCTATTAGTTTATTTTAAAAATTTAATAATTGTATTTTATTGACAAAATATTTTAGTTTGTCTTGTATTTTTTTTATTATATCAGGTAACATTTTAAGCTGTCATTTGGTCATGTTAAATCGTCCCCCGCCACATGTTACAATGTACCCCACCTATTGGGCATGTCACATTTCACTTCCATTCTTTCGGGGTAAATCAAGAAAAAAGTATACACTGTATTAATGAAACAAAACCACATAATTGTACTAGACATGTGGGGAATTAATATGAGAAAAAATAAATACTCTGAACCCCAAGTGGATTTACACAAACTGAGAAAGTCAAAAAGTGTTAGGTTGTGCCCCGCTCTCCCCTACTTGTTTTACCTACATTATGAGGAACTTAAGGCCTTTGCGGTGTATGTGTATTGTGGTGTGTATTCAGGTTTCAGGACACATTTTGAGTGTAACCGGTCCTACTCGGCCTGCACCGAGTCGGATTTGAACCAGCGTCTTCAACATGGGCACGCTAACAAAGACACTAAAGACCGCAGCCTCTAGCACGTCTCTTGAGCCCAGGGGAGTGAGGTTTGGACCAGCTCATACTAGTTTGCTTCCATTACATGAGGACATGCTGATGTCCTTGTAGCCTAATTCAAAACACTAAATAAACATAAAAAATTATATATATTTTTTTTATTAACCCCTTTGCAGTCAAAGATCGCCGACGGCCCCAGATTACTGTTGTTCAACATTCACTGCACGTTAACACATCACACTCTAACTTCGTCTGGAAAAACTTGGTATAATTATAAAGATTATAGCCTCCAGGTTCGTTATTTGACCACTGTTTATGATTAAATGAGGTTGCAGTGACATTAATTTCTTAATCTATGTCAGGAGTGAAAAATAATCAATCTGTAATGAACAATATTTGTATTATGTTAATTATGTGTATATTCAGAAAGACTTGCGAGTAGCAGCCCTTTTATTTGGGGTATGTCAAAATGCCCCACTTTCCAAAATGGGGGGTGACAGGCAAGGGATTAAAAATGTAAAAAACACAGAAAGTTTTCTTTTATGGGTAGGTTTAGGGGTACACTCTAAAAAATGCTGGGTTTAAAACAGCAATTGGGTTGTTTTAACCCAGTGAATGGGTCATTTTAACCCAGCGGTTGGGTTAAATGTTTGCTTAAAACAACCCAATCGCTGGGTTAAAACAACCCAATTGCTGGGTTAGTCCATTTTCAACCCAACTTGGGTTGTTTTTAGTTGGTTTTGGGTTGGCATTGTTTGTAGATTTACGGTCAGGGTCTAAATGTCATTAGCTCAAAACCACTACGACTATGGAATGTCCTTATAATGATGGGAATAACAACATGTGAGGGTTGGGTTAGGGTACACTCTAAAAAATGCTGGGTTAAAAACAACCCAAGTTGGGTTGAAAATGGACTAACTCAACAATTGGGTTGTTTTAAGCAAACATTTAGATTAGATTAGATTAGATTCAACTTTATTGTCATTACACAAGTACAAGTACAAGGCAACGAAATGCAGTTTAGGTCTAACCAGAAGTGCAATAGCAGCAAGTGCAGGATATATACAATGGTTGCGTAAGTGCAGGGCATAAAAATGTACTGAATATATATATAAATATGTATAAGTAGAGAGATGGTTATTACTATAAACAGAACTGAATTTACAGATGAATATATACAGTGAATAAATATAAATATACAGATGGCTATTACTATAAACAGAATGTAAACAGAATGTACAGGTGAATATGTACTATGAATATAATATACAGACGGCTATTACTTTGAACAGAATTTTACAGATAGAGGTATACAATAATATGTTAGGCTAATATGAGGAATATAGCAGTGGATTAAGGTAGTGCAATAAATTATGGACAGAGCTATCCGAAAGAAAGTGTAAAAGTGCAGTGGAAAGTGGTTGCATATTGCAGTTAGAAGTACGGTGCAAAATGCAAATGTAAACATGGTTACTGTAAATACAGTCGGCAGTGCAAATGAGCATATTCCAGTTAAGATATGGTGGTGCAAAATGCATAAGTAAACAGTTGTTACTGTAATAAACAGTCAGTAGTGCAAATAACAAAGTGAAGGCAGATGTGAGGTAGGAGAGTTAGCAGTATATGAGGGAAGTGGATCAACGGGGGTTTGAGTTCAGTAAAGAGACAGCTCTGGGGAAAAAACTGTTCTTTAATCTGCTGGTCCTGGTCCGGAGGCACCTGAAACGCCTGCCGGAGGGCAGGAGAGAAAACAGTCTGTGGGCTGGGTGAGAGGAGTCCTTGAGGATGCTGCGAGCTCGATGCAGACAGCGTTTCCTCTGGATGTGCTCGATGGCAGGCAGTGGAGTCCCTGTGATGCGCTGGGCAGTTTTCACCACCCGCTGCAGTGCCTTGCGCTCCGCAACAGAGCAGCTCCCATACCATACTGCCACACAGTTGGTCAGGATGCTTTCTATTGCGCAGCGGTAGAAGTTCACCAGGATAGCCGAGGAGAGCTGATTCTTCCTCAGTGTCCTCAGGAAGAAGAGGCGCTGGTGAGCCTTCTTGACCAGGCTGGAGGTGTTGGTCGTCCACGACATGTCCGCCGAGATGTGGATCCCCAGGAACTTGAAACTGGAGACACGCTCAACAGCCATTCCATTGATGTGGATGGTGTCGTGTGTGCCTCTTGACTCCTTCCTGAAGTCCACGATGAGCTCCTTCGTTTTGGTGGTGTTGAGGAGCAGGTTATTATCAGTGCACCATGTGGCCAGGTGCTGGATCTCCTCCCTGTAGGCAGTCTCATCGTTGTTGCTGATGAGACCAATCACCGTAGTGTCGTCCGCAAACTTGACGATGGAATTAGTTTCATACACAGGCTTGCAGTCGGAGGTGAAGAGGGAGTAGAGAAACGGACTTAGCACACAGCCCTGTGGTACACCAGTGTTGAGTGTGATGGACGTGGAGCAGGTGGATCCTGATCGAACATTCTGTGGTCTGTCAGTTAGGAAGTCCAAAATCCAGTTACACATTGAAGTGTTGATGCCCAGGTCTCCAAGTTTGGCAATTAACTTGGATGGGATGACAGTGTTGAATGCTGAGCTGAAGTCAACAAACAGCATGCGTGCATAGGTGTTTTTACTGTCCAGATGGGTGAGCACAGAGTGCAGTGCCATGGAAACTGCATCCTCTGTGCTCCTATTGCTGCGATAGGCAAACTGGTGTGAGTCCAATGTGGATGGTATAGAGTCTTTTAGGTGTTCCAGGACCAGCCGCTCAAAGCACTTCATAATGATGGGTGTGAGTGCTACAGGGCGGTAGTCATTAGGGCACCTCGGGCTGGAGTGTTTCGGCACTGGCACAATGGAAGTGATTTTAAAGCATGATGGTACAGCTGCTTGGGCGAGAGACAGGTTGAAAATGTCTGTAAAAACCCCAGCGAGCTGCTCCGCACATGCCCTGAGAACACGACCAGGGATGTTGTCTGGTCCAGCAGCCTTGTGCGCGCTGATCCGGCTCAGTGCCTTGCAGACATCTGTAGAGGAGAGTGTGATTGGTGGGTGGTCAGCTGAGGGTTTGAGCTTGGTGGCAGTTTCTCTGTTGTCTCTTTCAAAACGAGCATAAAAGTAATTTAGCTCGTTCAGGAAGTTGACATCAGTGGCTGTGGGGGTGGAGTGGGTGGGTTTATAATCACTGATGGCCTGAATGCCCTGCCACATGCGTCGAGGGTCAGAGTTGGAAAAGTGTCCCTCTATCTTTAGCTTGTAGCAGTGCTTGGCCTTTTTGATGCCCCTCTTCAGGTTTGCTCTGGATGCGCTGTAGGCTTGTGCATCTCCTGATCTGAAGGCAGTATTGCGTAACTTCAGCAGGAGTCGTACTTCCCTGTTCATCCAAGGCTTCTGATTTGGGTATGTGGTGATCTGTTTCTGGGTTGTAACACTGTCAATGGTGGTATTGATATGATCCAATACTGAGGAGGTGTAGGAGTCAATGTCCGTGTGAGCGCCACTGGTGGCTTGAGAAGCAAACATACTCCAGTCTGTGTTTAGAAACCTTTCCTGGAGTGTGGAGTCTGCCCCCGCAGGCCACACCTTGATTGTCTTCACTGATGGCTTCACACGGTTGATGAGGGGTGCATATTTGGGGCGGAGGAACAAAGAGATGTGGTCTGACTGTCCCAGGTGGGGGAGGGGTGTTGCAACGTAAGCTCCAGCCATGTTTGTGTAAACATGGTCTAAGGTTTTGTTTCCTCTGGTGTGGCAAGAAACATGCTGGTGAAACTTGGGTAGTACTGACTTTAAGTTTGTCACCTGCAACAATAAACGCAGCTTCAGGGTGATCAGTCTGTTGTTTACTGATGGCTGCGTGAAGTTCTTTCATAGCAAGCTTGGCATCAGCATCGGGTGGAATATAAGCAGCAGTAATAATGGTGGAAGTGAACTCCCGCGGTAGATAAAACGGTCTACATTTAACCATGAGAAACTCCAGGTTAGCTGAACAATGACTCCCAACAATAGCAGAGTTTGTGCACCAAGCTTTGTTAATATAAATGCACAATCCACCCCCTCTGGTCTTCCCGGAGCCATCTAATGTTCTGTCTGCCCGGAGTGTGTGGCGTCCCGCTAGCTCAATAGCGGTGTCCGGTATTCCGCTGTTTAACCAGGTTTCAGTGAAGATTAGGACGTTACAGTTCAAAAGTTTCTTACTGTGTGTGATGCTGAGTCGAATCTCCTCCATTTTGTTCACTAGCGATCGTACATTAGCAAGGAAAATGCTGGGTAAAGAGAGCCGATGAGGAGAACGCGTTAACTTAGCCCGCAATCCTCCACGCTTCCCCCGCCTTTGTTTACGATCACGCCGCCTTCTGCGTGCACTTCCGCCCGGCCGGGTTACGCGCATCGCCTCGGGCGTCCTAGCGATCTCAGGAAGGAGTTGAAGATTGTCCATAAAACTGTCGGAAATTCGCAAACCAATATCCAAAAGCTCAGCGCGGGTGTACGATGTAAAGGCACAACTGTTCTGTACGAACAGACCCGAGATGAGCAAGAAAAATACCGCAAAATTGCAGAATCTGGAGAGACGCTGAGCCTCGCGATCTACTCGCGCCGCCATCTTGGTCATTTTTTTAACCCATTCACTGGGTTAAAACAACCCAATTGCTGGGTTAGTCCATTTTCAACCCAACTTGGGTTGTTTTTAACCCAGCATTTTTCAGAGTGTACAGAATATATTGTTTGTATAAAAAGCATTGTCTATGGAAATTCCCCATTAAACAAGGAAACCCAACGCGTATGTGTACACATATGCGTACATCCATACATTCTTGTTTTGTACTCAACTTGAGATTTTGTATTGAAGTATATTTTTATCTAATACCTTTAGATAGCATGCACTTTCTTTCTATATCTTCTATCAGTGTCTCTGTGCTTTTTGCACTCTTCTCTTCAGTCTGGTCTAATGTGTTGGAAAAATGTGTCCTTTTTCCTCGGTGTGTCTCTGTTGACCTGCTGGTGACTAATGGCATGTCAAGCCCCACTCCAGCAGAACAAAAGCCGGCCGTATCGCTCTTGAGGCCCACGGCGCCTGCACTTGTTGGGTTACAGCGTTTCAAAGGGGTTCAGTGTAGTGTGCAGGGCTGCTCTAAATTTTGTCTCGGTTGTATATTACACACGCATATGAAAGGACTGTCAGAGAGCCCACCGCTTGTGAAATAAACACCTCTTGACACCGGCTTCCCCAAACATCAATCAACACAACGCCGTTTAACACGCAAGCATGCATACCAGCACAGGAAGCGTAACACGCTGTGCATTAAGTGTCGCTGTAATTATATTGCTGCGTTTGAGAGATTAACTCCAGTTAATTAGCAAAGGACCTGAGCCAGCTTATTTTTTGCTTACAACCACCGTGCCGTGGTAGTCCTCCGTAAGGACTCATACATCAAGCTACAGATGTGTTAATAGCAGTGGAGCTTTTCCACTCCGCTAAGGTGCCGTCTGTGTTATTGCTGTATCACACACGGACTGAAATAAAAAGAGCTTCATTAGGGCCATTGGTTTGGAAAGAACATCGCTGCATATGGTCACATTTATGTCAGTGTAGTTGGGCTGTGCAGTACGCAACGGCAACTTTCTGTGGACGATATATGGTTATTGTAGCTCACTAGAGGCCTGTAAGGGAGCAGAAATTTCACAAAGATTTCACTCGGTCGCCAAAAGCTTAAATAAGCTTAGAGAAGCAGCTTTGTGCTGAGAAGATGAGGTTATGTCAAAACGTGCCTCTACCTACATTTTTGCTCCAAGAATACCGTAACTTTTTTGAAGAAATGTCGCCACAAGCACGTTTTTCCAACAAGTCTTGGTTTGCATCATCAGTTTTAGTGGTTTAATACTGCTATCACATTTACCGAAGCTCAGCACAATTTTGCAGGCGAAATCCAGTCATTCCTCATGTAAATGGATTCACAGACGCTTAAGCTTGGTACATACTCCACAAGAACAAAGAAATTTGTTCGTTTTCTCGAGGTGGCAAGAACAAGAACAAAGTTTGTTCTGGCCAGGACATTCCATACTTCATGAGAAAAGCAGGTGCCGCACATTTACGTTTCTCCGCATTAACCCCGCCCACTTTAGATTTCTGACCAATCACACAATAGTTCTCGGACACCCACAAGAAAAAAGTTCTGCTCAGATGATGTGTCGAGAACAAGCTGCAAGAACCATAGATATACACTATAAAGGCTAGATGTCTTACGGCGGAGTCTTTAACGCCATCACCGGCGGCCATCTTGTCACAGGCAGGGCTCTGTGGTACCTGATGTAAGGCGAGTGATCTGCACGAACACAAATAATCTTATCTCACTGAAATCTTGACAGATTTACAAATGGTTTCTTACCAACGTTATTAACGTAGCTATAATTATGGATGCTTGAACAAATTATGAATAATTTTTCATAAGTATGCAGTGTCATTACTACATCTCCAACGTTTATAACAAACCAAACAGTTTGAAAATCGGTAGAAAATTTAGCAAGTTATGGTTATTTAAAAAGTGCAAGCACCATGAAAACACAATGTTACGAGTGAGCGAGCTGACTGTGACAAGATGGCCGCCAGGTGCGAACGTCGACCTCCATTGGCCAGCAGCGCGGACGAGACATCTAGCTTTTATTATGTATATCTATGGCGAGAACTCCCAAACCAGGGGCCTCATTTATAAACGTTGCGTACGCACAAAAGAAGGCGTACGCCACTCTCTACGCAATAATTGGTATTTATAAAAAGCAAACTTGACGGGAGAATGTGCGGTCCTTCACGCAAGCTCTGACCCAGGCGTACGCACAAAAACGGGTGAAATGAGAAATGGCAGCACCGTCGGCAGATGGAAGAAACACGTGAAAGTGTGTGAAACTGTAGACCGTTGTGTAAAAGAAATGGCAATACTGCCTCTTATATATAACATGAAGACTTCACAAAGCAAGTCTTACAATTAACAGCCTACACGAACACCCGTTTAATCGATCTGCAGTGCAAAACAAACAAAATCAAACGAAAATTACAACAGAAATGCAAATTAACACACATTTGCAAAAAGAAAAGTGAAATATATTCTGCAATAATATTGGCATATTATGCAATTCATCCTCATAAATGATATGGTAAACAGAACAAATAGCTAATGTACAAAACTGATATTCTCGTCAATGTGTCCGTCTGGCGGGGATGGATGGATGGATGGATGGATGGATGGATGGATGGATGGATGGATGGATGGATGGATGGATGGATGGATGGATGGATGGATGGATGGATGGATGGATGGATGGATGGATGGATGGATGGATGGATGGATGGATGGATGGATGGATGGATGGATGGATGGATGGATGGATGGATGGATGGATGGATGGATGGATGGATGGATGGATGGATGGATGGATGGATGGATGGATGGATGGATGGATGGATGGATGGATGGATGGATGGATGGATGGATGGATGGATGGATGGATGGATGGATGGATGGATGGATGGATGGATGGATTGTCCACTGGGGAAAGTTGTTTTCATAGTAAAATTTCTTCATCAGCTACGGAATCATGGTATTCATGCATATGCCTTTAGTTTTATTTTTGATAAAATAATGTATGACGTATGTCTCAACCATTCAGAAAGCTGCAAGACATTACATTTGCACTGAACTATTTCCCATTTCCACGTAGATTATAACCGACATCTGTAGCTTGTCAGATGCAATTAAATGGATGGAAATAAAATGCCCTATCACGATGCGTAATGACGCACAATGGCTGATCTTGCGCTCTTAGAAGATGTGGCAAATGGAAGGATTCGGAGTGAACGCATCTTCACACAGCAAGAAGACTTGCTGGCAAACGAGGACACACTCTGACGATGGAGCGCTAGGCGCTTTTTTGCCTCGACTTTGATGTCCGACCATTTCTTTTTTATTTCGGCCATGGTCTGAGGTTGTGAGGCTACAGCATTTACGGCATCTGCAACCTTTTGCCACTCAAGTGCCTTTTTGGCATTAGTAATGCCCACACTGTGCCCTCCAAAACAACATTTTTATCCTCTTTTCAACCTTGCCAACGATAACTTCTACTTCACATTGAGTGAAGTTACGTTTTTTTAATTTCCTCTCTGTGTTTGCCATGATTTCGCAATCGATGAATATTAACTTGTGGGCATTTCACGGACTATTAATGGGCAACTATGGGCGTGACATGAAGCCGCAAAAGCTGCGCTACATTTAGAATTGATTGTGATTTATTAAGGGAAAACTGCGTAGGATGTGCGTGCGCATGGTTTTATAAATCCGAATATTTCTGTGCGTACGCACGTCCTATGTACGCAAAGTTTTATAAATGAGGCCCCAGGGCTGCAAGAACAAACTGATGTCATTTTGTTCTTGTAGCCCTGGGAGCAAGAACTTTTTTTCTCTGTTCTTGCTGAGTATGTAATGCCTTTAGGTTGAAAGTGACTTCTGTGTAAGCAACGCTTCATACATCGCCACATTATTGACAATAGACAGTGGACCTTTTTCACCTGCAATATTTTTGCTAATGTGAGCACACCTTAATGGAAGAAAAACTTTAACTTCGTATTTATATAAAGACACTCCATTCCAAATACATGCTACTGGAAAGAGCCATCAGGTCTTCCAAGCTCGAGCGTGCTCTCCCGTAGCACCACGGTTGGGCCGCAGCAGTTGTCGGTGTGATTTATTGTGATTACTGCAATGGCAGCCGCTCCACGAAGCGGAAGGGCTTTGAGATTAACGAGCGCAGTGATAAAAGTGCTAGCGAGTAGCGCGTTCGCTACTTAATAGCTCCTGAAATGAGGCGCCCCGCCACGCCGCGCCTCCCGCCCCTCCCCCAGGGATTTCATTACTCTAAGACAAATGGATGAATACGCGCTCAAGTGGGGTTTGAGGAGCAGGGAGAGCGGAGATGGTTTGTAATTACCCTAATCAGAGCAAGAGCATCTCTAACGTGCCAGAAAAATGTGCTGGGGTCACAGCAGGAGGACGGAGAGGCCAGACCAAACAAAACAAGAAGCACAGAAAGTCACCTGCAGTCGACAAGATTCTCAGCGGGTAGCTGGAAGTCGATGTTGCTGCAGATGCAGGTAGAGACGGGAGGTGTATTTGTTTACCCTCCCAATAGATGGGAAGTATACTGTAAGGTTGTTTTCATTCTTACTTTGAACTAGAGTTCGTTTGAACCCACTGTTGTTATTTTTTTCTTGTTGTATTTTTCACATTTACAGTTAGACATTTATTAATTTAGCCAAAGAGATTTACAAATGAGGAAAATCACAAGCATTTTGACAATATTTGTAGTAGGGGAGAGAGGGGCACAACTACACTAACGCTTTTTGACTTTCTCAGTTTGTGTAAATCTTGTGTAAATACGTCACGCCAGTAGTAATGTTATGCTCTTCTACGCGGCAATATCCGGTACAAATTGTGGTATTGGTCAATACGGCTAATTTTGCCCTTCATGACAACTGTGAGGGGGGAGAATTTTTTTATAACTCATTTGTGTACATTATATAAAGCATTAAAGTTCTGCATAATTAAGGGTGTGGCCACTTTGAGTGACAGGTGGATAGCCATTTATCTGCTGTCTCTTAGTCATCGCGTCACCTCAGCTCCGCCCACTTCCCGCCTCTTTGCCCATTTTCTGTTATCCGGGAGTCCCTACTTTACGCTTCAAAACTGCTCTTCAGAATCCTATTGGTGACGTCACGGACACTACATCCATATTTTTTTACAGTCTATGGTTTTAACGCAGTGTTAGAAAATTCCCCATCTGGGCACCTGGGACTTAAACCAGGGGCCCGTACCATGATAATAGTTTAACAAACTCAGGGTTACAGGATTAGTTTCGAGTTGACAAAACCAAACCAATCTATTCAGGCTTTGTTGGTCCCATGATGCTGATCATCAGCTTTCTCTGTCAACTCAGGCTTTGATCCTGAGTTTAGGAGTTTAGCTGTGACATCAGCAGTGAACAGCCAATCACACGATGTGGATCAACTGAGACTCACTTCTCACGAGAGAAGCAGCGAGATTCATTTCTCTCTTCTGCAGAATATTACACGATTGAAAAATATTAAGAATTTAAACAAATTTACACAGCAAGAAGAAAAGAGCTGTCTATAAAAGTGGACAACTTAAAGAAAATATACACTACATCAATGCAAGTCAAAGTTATGAAGTTAGTTTTGTTGATATAGAGAGAATTTAACATTTAAGCTCACATATAGTAATTTGTATAGCTTTATTTATTGATTTTAAAGCTTATTTGTATGACCTTTATATAGGCTATTTATACTAATTTCAACTAAATGGTTGATTAACTAAAATGATACATGTGTAATTGATTACGGGTATAATAAATTACATAAATTATATCTAAATAATTCAAAATTATTATTATTATTATAAATAAGCATTGTTAAAAGGCAGACACTTTAGTCTTTAATAGCCATTTGCTCTGTAGTGACCTTTCATTTGGAGTAGAAACAGGGGGAGTGACTTCATTGCATCAGAGGTGTGTCACTTTGCTCACAGCTGATTGGTCTAATTTCAGTTTGAGATCTCTTATCCTGAACACAACCTGCCCTGAAGCAGGTTAGCCGTGGAGCGTAAGTTACTGTGGAGATGAACACTGCTAAAAGCCAAACCTCTTTAATGGTACCTAAAACCCAGGATTAGCACAAACTAAGCTTAAACATATCCGGCTAGCCAGCTAAACCGGCGTCATGGTATAGGCCCCAGGTTAGTGTCTTCTGATAGTTAGTTAAATCTCAACTGTTAAATAACAGATACAAGATTTGTCTCATTTTAAATAAACACAAAAAAACTGAGATTAAAAATTAATTTAAATAAGAGGTTAAATGTCCAGTGATATCTTCCAAAGATTTCTGAATTTTGGTACAATTCTTCTCTATATACATATATATATATATCTATATATATATATATATTTATATGATAAAAACAAGTGTGTTGCTACTAGCCCCACGTTTGGTTGTGTCCCGCTCACCCCTATACAAAGTTTCTGTATAAACTAGATAATATATATATATATATGTGATTTCCATTCACGTAATATATAAAATATTTAATATTAAAAATGTATTGCATTAATGAGCACAGTGATATAAATGGTACTGAGTAGCATATTCAGAAAATGTCTTAAACCAGAAAGAAAAAAAAAACATCATAAAGTTACACACACACACACACGCATATGTGTTTTCAAGTTTTATGGGGACTTTCCATAGACGTAATGGTTTTTATACTGTACAAACTATATATTCTATCCAATCCCCTACACTAACCCTACCTCTAAACCCACCCATCACACATTTTTACATAAAAAAACAAAACAAAAACATAATTTATTCTGATTTATATGACGTTTTTGTGGGGACATTTTATCCTCATAATGTAGGGTTTCCCTGGACCACATGCACACAGTTTAGGGTCAGTAAGATTTTGTTTAAAATATATTAATTATTAATTATATTTACATTGTTACAAACAATTTTTGCTTAAAATAAATGCTGTCCTAATCATAACAAAAAGTGTTTCACAAAAACATTAAGCAGCACAAATGTTTTCAACATTTCAATCATGTAAAAATTAGAAATGTTTCTTGAGGATCAAATAAATAAGCTTTGCCATCACAGGAATTAATTATATTTTTAAAAAAAATGTAAATATAAAACAATAATTAAAATTGTAAAAACATTTCACAATATTGCTTTTAACATTATATTAATATATTACTGTACTGTTAACAGTACTATATTTAATTAAATGATTAAATAAATGCAGCAGTTGTGAGCATAAGAGATTTTTAAAAGGTTGGGTTGGGTTGGGTTGGTTGGTTGCTTGCTTGGTTGCTTGATTGGTTGGTTGGTTGGTTAGTTAGTTGCTTGGTTGGTTGCTTGCTTGGTTGCTAAGTTGGTTGGTTGCTTGATTGGTTGGTTGGTTGGTTAGTTAGTTGCTTGCTTGCTTGGTTGCTTGCTTGCTTGGTTGCTAAGTTGGTTGGTTGCTTGATTGGTTGGTTGGTTGGTTAGTTAGTTAGTTAGTTGCTTGGTTGGTTGGTTGGTTGGTTGGTTGGTTGCTAAGTTGGTTGGTTGCTTGATTGGTTGGTTGGTTGGTTAGTTAGTTGCTTGGTTGGTTGGTTGGTTGGTTGGTTGCTTGCTTGGTTGTTTGCTTGCTTGGTTTCTTGGTTTACAGAGTACACTAAAGGATTTTTTTTTTGCAGTAAAAGTTTGGGATTTCATTCTTACAGCTGTGGTATTGAACGCTATTCTCCCAGATATATGCACAAGCTTAGCAAACCATCTGTCTTATACTATCTCTGGTGAACCACACACAAGTTCGGAAAACAGACCAGCCTAACAAACCATAATCTGATGTCAAACGGACTCAAGCCTGCACCAAAAGCTCCACATGTCACTTTGAATAAAAGCTTCTGTGAAAAGACCACTTCCTGTACTTCTGTTCTCTGCAAAAGATGAAAGGTGAAAGAAAATAAGTGCTTATCTCAATCTTTTGATCATTAAAATTAACTCTGAATTGAATGGGCGTTAAATGTTATGGTTTATTGCATTTTAACAACTCCCTGACTTGTGGCTAATGACTGAATCACACAACCGGTCACTGGGGGGCTACAGCCGTCTTTGTGCAACCAAAATGGCTGCATGTAGGTCTGCTATTAAAGAAAATTATAAAAGGAAATCCTAATACTTCCCATTTGTACTCTCTTCTCTAATCTGGCTTTTAAATGCTTCCAATAGACACTTAATTTTTTTTTTTACTTAAACAGGTGCTCAAAGTCTTTCAGTGGCCTTGGCTCAAAAAAAAAGAGGGGGATGATGGGATTTAATGGTCCACACTAGTGAACAAAGCTTGGCTCCCTACAAAGGTGGAAATCTCTGGCTGTGTGCCAGTCCACAGTTAATGCAAAAAGAAAAAAAAAAGAATACACATACACGTACATGAACACTGCCTGCTTCTAATGGTCTTTAAAAACGAAAAGAAATAACACAAGTACAGTACAACTGTGCAATGCTGAAAAACTCACAGGCATTTTTGATCTTTAGATTCACCATCTCGCCATTCCTCGGCACTCTGAATGGAAGTTTTTAATCCCATGGAGATTTTCCTTCGTGTTAGTAGGTCCTTTCATAAAGAGTGCAGGTCTTCCCCTCCCTCGCCGACCCATAGAAACAGGACTCTCTCTGTGCCTTAGAGGGCCTGGTGAAGGTTTGAGGGCCGTTTCTCCACTGTGAGCCTTTGAGGAGTTTGGCCTTTGAAGTCCTGCGGTCCACCAATAGCTGCGCTTTGAATGGCTGACATTAATTGTTCCCAGAGAGACACGGAGGGACCTACAGTACAAAGATGAGTGGACCAAAGTACCCACCTACTGTACACCTGTGACCTTCCATAACCTCAGACATTGTAAGGGAACTTTTGACAGGTTATTTGTGCAAAATGACCAAAGGTTCTGGAGATTTTGAGTCTGACCAGGTTTAGGCTGCCAAAGAATTTAGGTTGCATCATATTGCATAGAAAAAATGAAACTAGCTGATAACCCAGAGCTACATTCTTGAGACTGTTCAGTTCAACAATGGTAACCACACATACACATGAAATTACACAGAGATCACACTTGTAGTCCAGTTCTCTTGGTTATTTTAGCCGGAGTAAAAAATAAAATTATACATTTAGTCCTGGTTCTCTTAGTGTTCACACTCTCATTTTTTATTATGCTTTTATGATATATATTTTGCAACAGAACTTAACAAACATCCAAGACAATCCTGGGCAAAATGGGCTCGCTGTATGTGCATACATATAATGGTATTTTTACCAGCTGAGAACTCACAAGAGGCTTATAAAATGTGTAAAGGAGTAAAATCCCCGGTAGGAATTCCTCCGTTGCACACAAATGAAGATCCCCTTACGAAAAATAAGTATACTTCAAGTTAATTTTATTAAGTATACTTAAAGGCACAATATGTAATGTTTCAGCATTAAAAATATAAAAAATCACTATATCTATGTTATATATTTTTTAAAGTTGTGTGTTTACATTATCCCGACAGTTCCAATTAACTTCTAAATCCAGAGAAATTAATATTTTAATTCGAAGACACGGACCTTTATTTCCGTTATGTCGCCCGTCTATCACGTCATATCCGCGTTTGCGTCTTCCTTCTGAACTCGGCGGAACCGCCAAACTCAAAGAGGAACCATGACAGTATAAGGGGAACACCCGTATAAAAAAGTCTGTATGATAATGGATCATGACTACTCTTTGCCTGTACGTTCTGCCAGCTCAACAAAGCGCAAACGTACGGGTGAAAAAAATGACCCGAGAAGATTTTGGGACAGTAGAAGAAGCAAGAGACGTGTAAACCTTGGAGAAGCCTTTGAAAGATGGCGAAATCTTCGTGACAAGCTCGGACTGCAGAGAGATGCTGATCTCGCTTGCGTTTTAATAAACAGGTAAGTTAAGTAACCATTCAGCTAACATAATATTCATATAATCATAGCATGCTGTATGTTTGCATATTGCATAGCGATCTTGACCACATTGAGACGCGTTTTGCTGAATACGTATACATTTTGTATTGTATCGGCGTTTCAAACAGGCGGATCCTGTGTTTTTGGAGACTGAAACAGCTATTTTTTAAAAACTGATTCAAAAGTATATTTCTATCCGTATATTTGGTGACACGATGATGTCATGTGTAAAACGCAGATGGACTAGCTATTATTGGGTTTATATGTAACTGGAGAAAGTAACGTTAGCTTCATATGGTAATATGCCACTATCTTGGTCAATTAATGTAAGGTGACCGTCACCGTATGTTGACATAGCGACCGCCCGCACAACATTCTGTCTCACACATTAGCTAACGTTACTGATAAGTTACTGATGAGCTAACGGTAGCTCGCTGCTATTTCATTAGATTGATTACATCAAGTGAAAAGCCATAACTAAACGTAACAACAATAGAGATGTAATATAACAATACATTACCTTGTCAGTGAACATGTTTTCTGCTGGAGATGCCAGATTCGCTGGTTGACAGTGACAATGACAACAACTCCCATGAGCCCACGCACTTTCCCGACGTCATAAAAGTACGTCTGTTGTTATTATTTTGAATGAGTGACCCCTAGTGGCCAAAAAATACATACTGCACGTTTAAGTAATGTTCAAGTATATTTTTAAGCATACTTTATTTAGTAAGTATACTAATATCAATGTACTAATAGTATATTTCGAAATGTACAGTACTTGTAGTACTGCTTTGGACTAATTTGGCCTAGTATACACTCAAAAAAATATTTAACCCCAAAAGTTAAAACTTATGTATTTCAATTAGATGACAATTTTCCATCCAATTTAATCACATAAATCCAATGTAAAAGTTAACATTTTATTTAAGCTTCACCATCATGTTCTATTGACGTGAATTAATTAAATAACTTTTATGTGAATTGATTAACTGTTATTTAAGATTGTGTATTGAATAAACTTTACTCATTTAAAATAAATTGTTGTTACTTGCTTTATATAACTCTTACATTTCCTTAATTCTATTAAATAAATGGTCAAAAACATGTTACATTTTTAAACATTTATTGTGTTACATAAAAAAACATCCAGTCTCACATAAAAAATAAAAAAAAATGCAAGGACATCATACAGTACTTTACAAATTATGTTGTTTGTAAGTTTTTACTTTCAGTCACATGCATCCTCTTAAACTGGAATATCCATGGTTATGACTCATGTTACTTTTTAGTCTTAAACCTGTGTCCCAAGTAACAGGGAAACAAAAATTCAACATCAAACATTATTTTCTTTTCTTTTTTTTTACATTTTCAAGGTAACATTGTGATATGACTGCATAGTACGATAATCAATTTGTGCTTTTGTCCTAATCTGGAACTTTGAACACAAATGTAATTGCTACCCGTCTTCTTAAATATTTGTTAGAACAAATAAGCTGTCAGAAGAATTTGTCTCTCTCTTACCATAAACATCAGTTACTCAGTACAGTCAACTGAAAATCTCTAAAATGTTCTTGATACCATTCACACAGTATCTTCACAACAAAAATCTAACTGCTCTTGACGATACACTTTAAAGATGTTTTGTTTGGAGAAAAAAAAAAAGAAAAAAGGGAAGTAACCTGAAGGGTTGTTTTACTTAACATATAACAGGTTTTAAACATTTTTACTTTTTTTTTATACATATAACATAACATGTTTTCACATGACTGCCTCATCTGTCTTATCCATGCCAAGCTATCCATGGAGTATGCTGCATAACTAAAGATCTCCCCCAAGGATGTCCGATCTTAGTTTTGGTGGTGGAATAAGTAGCATTCCACTGTTGCTGAACTCTGTGTCAGCTGTCTGAAGCTGAATTTCAGTAGAACATGAAAAACAGGGAACTACAAAAACCTGAGGCCAAGAAATGTTCTTGACTTGGGAGATATAACTATAACAGTCTCAGCATTGCTGCGAAATGAGTCAAACAAACAGTTCCTGGAATGAGTCAATAGCACAAAGAGCTACAAAAAGCAGGAATGGTGCATCAGGTGCAGTCTCTTGAAGATGAGAAAATATAAGATGCGTAAATCCCTTTCAGGGTATCCCTGTTCACTGAAACATTTTTATTTTCAGTGCCTGAATCTTTGAGGAAAGCTTGCTGCCATCCAAATTCATCACTACTTTCTGCAAGAATTCAAATGTGAATTTGAGATTCTGAGGGTAGCTCAAGTTGAGAGCGTAGATCAGTCCGAACAGCATTGCAAATCCAAAGGAAACGCTCTTTAAGTTCTGTAGCAGCTTCACACCGTCTATTACTACTCCAACATCCTCTGGCTGGTCCTCAGCACCAGCACCTTCTTTACGGACCAAAAAAAGCCCCAGAGTGGTCTCAGAAATTCCTCTCTCTGCTTCTTCAGAATTGCAGTCCTAAGCAAAAAAAAAAAGAACAAAAAGAAAGAAAGAAAAAGGTTCAGTTTCACTGAAATATTGGTAACTTACAGGTTGTCAATATGTTTAGGTCAACAATATATTTAGGTTACAAAAAGTGCATATACAAACCTCAAATTCTTTCACGACTGTTGTAATGTCCTCATTGAGGTACACACACAGACTTTGTATGAGACAGTCTCGTTTGATGTGTATGTCGTCACACTGAAAATTATGGCACAATAATATATTTTAATTAATAATAATAATAATATTAATAATATACAATAATAAAAACACTGATTATAGTTCAATATTTGTAATTCGTTATAAAAAAATCAAATGCAGTTTACCACACCTTGTCTGAAATAGCCATAATGCGTGATAACTTCTGTCCAGAAGCGCCACCTTTGCTGCTGAAAATCTTGTGCAGATTAACAGTGTATCTGTCCAGCTGCGCCATGAACTTTGACAGAAGAGGAACAGTTGTTATCCGCATGAATTCTGCATTTATCTGAGGAAAAAATAATGATGGGCATAAAATATAGTCATACAGTGGAGAAATGTATTGTAATTTACAATTTATTATTAGGTAAATATCAATAAAACTTACTTCGTTTACTGTGAACAGTGCAGGCCACCTGGTTTGTAAATCAGACACCATTGACAAGTCTTCAACCAACTCTTGTCGTCTATAGGAGAAGGTCAATTGCATCTTTTCCTTGATGACAGCCTCATTATTTCTCTTTTTCACTTCAGTTAAGAGAGCAATTCTTTCCTTCTCCATGCTCTCTGCGGTTTCTCCTTTTGGGAGGCAAGGAAGGAAATTTACCTCAGCTTTTCTTGGCTTTTTGATGTTTGATGCTGCTTTACCTTGACCTTTACGTTTGTTCCTAAGAGAATTCACAGTGATTTCAGGGTGTCCAATCTTGCTGAGTTTTGAGCGAAAGTTAGACATCTTAATCTTTAAATAATGTTTCCATCCTTCATGGCCAGTGCGAGTTCCTTTTTCCCTCAAGCAAGGGTGGGCATTTATCAGGGCTTCAGCTGCCTGATCAAGCTGACTATCAGTGGGGTATGCTGCATACTTAAATATCTCCTCAGCCATGCCTTCAAGGATGTCCGATCTTAGTTTTGGTGGTGGAATAAGTAGCATTCCACTGTTGCTGAACTCTGTGTCAGCTCTCTGAAGTTGAATTTCAGCAGAACAAGAAAATCGAGGAACAACAAAAACCTGAGGCCAAGAACTGGTTCTTGACTCCGGCGATGTAAATATAACAGTCTCAGTGCTGCTGCAAAACGAGTCATCAGATACGTTGAGTTCCTGGACAATAGAACAAGCGTTAACATCTCTCATGTCAGGAGTATCAGAGCTACAAGTTGAACTGGGCGAAGGAACAGGAATGGTGCAGCAGGTAGGTGCATCAGGTGCAGTCTCTTGAATGCTGGAGTCTTCAGTTGATAGAAAAATCACTTTCAATGTATCCCTGTCTTCAATTTGACTGATTGACATGAGATTCATGTATTCATTTCCAAAGTCCTTATCTTTGTACTGGAGTCTGAACTTTTGCTTCACCCCAAAAACAGTCATTATTTCAAGGACAAGGTCATCCACAGACTTTGGGATTCCTGTCTTAAGTGCAAGTTTCCTTGCATCGTCATCCCCACCAAAAACAATCCTCAGAATGGCCGGACTTGACATTTTTCTCTCCTTTTCTAAAAGAGGGAATAAAGCAGAAAAGGCATAAATCATTAATTAATATGAATAATTATTACTATTAATTAGTATTAATAAATAATTAATACACAACATTAAAGAAACACTACGAATTTTTGGGACTTTATCTTATTCACCGTATCCCCCAGAGTTAGAGGAGTCCATACATACAATTCTCATCACTGTGCGTGCCATAACTCTGTCTGACGCCCCCACCGCTAGCCTAGCTTAGCACAAAGACTGGAGGTAAACGGCTCCATCTAATCCACTGCTTAATAAGAGACAAAATAACACTAACATTTTCCCATTTACATGTTGTGATTTGTATAGTTACATTCTGTATTAAGACCAATGGAAAATGAAAAGTTTAGATTTTCTAGGCCGATATGGCGAGGAACTATACTCTCATTCCGGCATGATAATCAAGGAGCTTTGCTGCCGTACCACTGGAGGAGCGGAGCAATGATATTACGCAGCACTTTATAATAGGCTAACTTCCGTCATCATAACCAAAATGACAACCTGCTTGCACAGACATTGTGCTGGGGACTATTTCAGGCGCTGCGTAATATCATTGCACCGCTGCACCCGTGGTACGGCAGCAAAGCTCCTTGATTATTAAGCCGGAATGAGAGTATAGTTCCTAGCTTTATCAGTCTAGAAAATCACACCTTTTAATTTTTCATTTGTCTTAGTACACGATTTAACTATACACATCACAACATGTAAATAGAAAAAGGCTGGCGTTATTTTCTCACTTATTGAGCAGTGTATTAAATGGAGCCGTTTACCTCCAGTCTTTGTGCTAAGCTAGGCTAGCAGTGGGTGCGTCAGACAGAGATATGGCATGCACGGAGATGAGAATGGTATGTATGGACTTATCTAACTCTGGGGGTTACGGTGATTAAGCTAAAGTCCCAAAAAGTCGGCGTGTTCCTTTTAATAAATAAAAAAACACTTAAAAAACGTAAAAACACTTTACCTTAGATAGTGATGTGCCTCTTCAGCGTTACCATCCGTCTCCCTCCAACTATATAATCATACAGTGGATAAACATCAGTTAGCTGTTCAAGATCAACCAAGGCAACCTCTCTACCAGGAGAGACAGTCAACTGAAAAGCTCTAAAATGTTCTTGATACCATGCACACAGTATCTTCACAACAAAATTCAAACTGCTCTTGACGATACACATTTGAAGAATTTCAGCAAACTCTGGCAGGCCACCAGATGACCCAAATGAAATGAGCATTCCAGTTCTATAGTTGATCCCATTGTTTGTGACATTTTTTGCAAGATGGACCTCATTAATTCCTGGGAATTTCTGTCTCAAACCTGCTACTACTTCCTTGTTTAACACATCCACAGGAAGTGTGGAGACACGTGTAACTTCTAGTGTGGACTTCTTAAGCCTACAGGAATGGATTTGATAAGCAATCATTTGCTGGTGTCTGGTAGCCAGTGTGAGCATTATGTTTCTGAAACAATTTGTGTGGCGAGCAACTTTCTTAAAGAAACTATGCTTCGCCTCAAACCTCATAGTCCACTGCCCAACAAGAGGTCCAAAATTTTTTATCATTTGTGGATAGTGTTCCACATAATGATGTTTTGGTAACAGTTGTGCTGGGAAAAGTTTGACAAATCTGTGTCTGTGCTCTATAATTTTGCAGTTTAAGTAGGCTATCGTTTCTTCGTTTTGAATAGGGGCAACAGCAAGCTCAACAATTTCTTTCAAATCAAGAAGTACAAGCCAGGCTGGCTCACCCTCTGGTATCAAGTCTCCAATAATGAATGGAAGCAATCTCAGTAAGTTCCAATTTTCATGTGCATTACCTCCAATGCTCCTCTTTGAGGCATAGGTACATGGAATAATGTGAGGTCTGTTGGTTCTATCACCCCACTTGTAGGGAAAGTTCAAGATCAATGTGTTCAGAGTATCAAGAGACAGATACTTCTTGGAAACAAATTCTTTTAAACAGAGTGCAAGTTCCACTGGCACAATGCCCTCAAATAGGTCGTGCACAATATCAGGAGGGTAGCCTTGAGTTACATGAAAGTAGGATAATTTCTCTGTTAACACACACCCCCTTTTTACTCCACAAATTATGGCAGAATTTTCCCTTGCAGATGTAACATGTGCCTCGTGAATTTCCTTTGTTCTAAGGGCAAAATCCCCAGTCTGAACAGATTCAGCCTGGATCTCCAACCTCTTCCCTACACAAAACCTGCAAAAGTACTCACCAGAGAAGCTTTCTATGAAGCCTGCTAAACTGTGGGCCCCTAGATTATCTGCAATGACAGACTGGACTGTACCTTTTACAAACCGCCCAAGTTCTGGAACATAAACTCCATGACTCTCTAAAGTAATCAATTCCTGCAAAAGGGGCTCTAAAATTGTGTCATATCCATATGATTTTACATGTTCAGTCTTGCATAAAACTGCCAAATAGATAGATGAAAGTGTTGAATTACATCCAGGTGGCAAGTTATTCAAAATCCAATAGACCCCGCAAAGTTTGTGTTTCTTGCGTGAGGTTCCCAGGGGGTTACAGAGCTCAAAATCATCAATGTACAATGACAAAGATATTTTCAATTCGTCTCCACAAAAAAAAGAATTATCCTTGCAATAAAGACCATCTCTTATGGACCTATACTGCTGTTCTTTCTCTACCCCTGAAACAGTTGTCTGTCTCTCGTGGTCAACAGTAACACAATTTAAAATATTACTGCAACTAAACAGCAGCTGTAGAGAAGGTAAAATAGGTATATACTGATAGGTCTTTTTAGTCTTTTGATCAAGAATAAACTCAACAGGATCTACAACACTTACATGTTCCTTGTAGAACTGCTTCCGCTTAAAAGCCGTGGCAAGGGGACCACCTTTTTCTATGGCTTTAACCAAGGGATTTGACCTGCCCACTGCTTCAGTAAGCTCTTGAATGACAGACTCATCAACTTCTAAGTTGTGATTTGTAAGAATGTCAGAAATGATGCTACAAGTGACTGGAATTGATGCTGAGGTTAATGAATAATGTAGTTCTTGAAGTAATTCATCAACTGCTGTGGCTGGGACATGCAAAATATTTTCCAACTTTAATAAAACAAGGGCAATGTTCAGCACACTTGCCTCAGAAATATCTTCATCATCATTATCATCACTGCATGATTCTAACAAAGATTCTGTTGGACATGAGGGAAAATCAATAGGAGGACTGGCTGACTTCTGACAGTCTGCTGTGATTGTGACAACATCTAATTTAAAGTCAGTTAGAACATGTGGATTGTGCTTCCTATTTTTGTGTGTATGAAAGGTATTATAAATGTTACTTTTAAATGCACATCCTTTAAACACACAAGTCACAGTTTCATGTTTACGCAAATGTTCATTTAGATGACTGAAATAATCTCTTTCATTTGACTCGATGCATGCACACAGCTGACATGAGAATGTGGCTGACTGTTCTTGTTTTGGAGATGACTGATCATGGTGGGCACGGTATATGTGTCTTAGAAGGTTATTCCATGATTTAAAAGTGCAAGGACAATTACTGTATACACAAGGATGCCTGAACCTTGCCCCAAAATGTCCATGTTTAAGCTTAGAATGTTTCAATAACTCATACCTACTAGATAGTTCTATGCCACACACTTTACATTGCCACATAGCCAAACTCCCATATCTGAAACCCAAAAAGAGAGAGAACAACAGGCATCAACACCTTTGCAAAAGAAATTAAACAAGTCAATTGTAATTAGTACCACTTGAGGTTGTATTAGTTAACATTAGTTAATGCATTAGTTAACATGAACTAATAATGAATTCACTTATAAAGCATTTTTATTTGTCTTTGTTAATGTTAATTTCTAAAATCGTGTTAATGCACTGTGAACTAACATGAACAAATCGTGAATAGCTGTATTTTTATTGACTAATGTTAACAAAGATTAACTTATGCTGAACATAGGTGTTGTTCATGGTTAGTTCATGTTATCTAATGCATTAACTAATGTTAACTAATACAACCTTATTGTAAAGTGCTACCATTTAATTTTATTTCAAAGAAAAAAAAATACACATACCATAATTGAGTAATTGTGCCACACCGGAACAAGAAATGTTGGTATAGTGTCACATCGATGAGGTCTCTGAAATAGCAAAGGCAATATAACGTTAATTTGATTAGTTTATAATAAAATTACAACCCCTGAAAATAAAGTATATTCCACTTAATGGATGGACACACATTCTATAAACCATTGCATGTAAATACTCCCTTTCACGGACGATTTAATGTCTGTGCAACTTTTTGGCATAATCAAAATATATTTCTAGCAATGTAAGTTAACTTTAACGTTACATCGAAATGACAACACGTTTTAAAAATGACGCACATATAACGTTTGTCAGTAGGCCTATATCATAAAATGATCAAAGTAACAAATATTATTAAGAGTTTTGCTTTAAAAAATAAATCCAATATACAATATACACTTTTACATGTATAAAACTTTCGATTGATTGTGTTTGAGTGACGTTTTGGCCTATTAACGTTAAAATCAAACTGTAAGATGCACATGGAGACGCAGCCGAAAACAGATCATTCCTCTCAAGTGCAGCCATGACAAAACTAAGTCAAGATCGATATCAAATCATAAAAATCGTTTTTGATTAAGTCTAAGAAATTTATAAATATAGAAAATATCTTACCTTGTCGAATATTTCACATCTGTTCACCCAAATCACAGAACAGATGCTGAGTGCTGAATGGCGCCTCCACCGGCTTCCCGCCTTCCTTGAGTTTTTTTTTTTTTTTTTTTTTTAAAGGCGCATGCGCAACACACTGCATTTGCCACATATGGAAACAATTCAAGTATAGTGTATGTAATTTGATCAGGTTGGACTTGGATCCATTATATTCATGTTGTGTAAGACTAATTTAGATCAATAATGCTTATTTTATAAATTTTTAAATATGTTTTATTTGAATTGATTGCTTAAATTCAATTACTGGCAAGAATCATTTTTTTGAGTGTATAACGCATATATTTAAGTGTAATATAAGTGCAACAGTAGTAAACTTTTTAAGTATACAATTGACCTATCGGTAAGCCCCTCCCCCTCGAACGCAGATGAGCCAATAGCAGTTGAGTATCAGTTGCGCTGGGACCGGAACTCGGACATCTTTAGTTTTCAGCGCCATAGAGAACTTTGGAAAATCTGAATCTCTCATCGGTTTGATGATGTTTATGCTACAAAAATGCTAAAATGTCGTGCCTGAGGTACTGTAACACTGATTCCAGGTGTCCTGAGAGGAATTTCTTTTTTTCATACTCTCATTAAGTTACGATTAATGTCCCTGCTAACATACAAACCGAAATAACTAACTGTTCTCACGTCATGTAACGGTGTAGGTCAAAAACACGAAGGTCTACATTTCAGTGCCTCTCCATATTAAACTGGTTATATGTAAATTAATTTAATTTTAGATATGTTTAAGGTCTACATTATCTGTCCTACTAAGGAGGACTCCTATTTTGATGGGTATTATAGTCTACGGGTAGTGAAAGGGAGAGCTCGCACGCAGTTTATCGGAGTTGTTTTGCAGATACAAAGTTTGCCAGTTATTAACTGCACCCTCGAAAAGTCTGTGTGTATGTTTGTTTACTGTTAGTTGCGTGTTTTTGTGTAATTTGCTGTGTATGTTAATGGTAATGCAACAGAGAGAGATAGTTTGTGAATGAGACGTTAATGCGCACTTCTTGTGCTTTGTTTGTTCAGCTCTTGCGATTATTTTTTGGAGTGAAAAAGGACATAAACTTCGGACGGGATATACGCTACATTCTGTGTCCAAAAACATCTTGGGATAAGGTTTTCACACTGACAGCTGTCATTGTAAGATATAGCAACTCCGTTTGTTTGTCCGAGTTAGCAACAGTAACTAAGGGGGGCGGGGCTTACCGTAATGTAGCTCACAACTACATTTCTCATTTGTACTGCATCTGTATTGTAAGTGAACTTATAAATATGCTAGTAGTTTACTATTTTAATACTTATAGTAGCCTATTTTTTTAGTTTATGAAAGTACACTTTGAAGTGTACTCTCAGTAAACTACTACTTGTTTTATACTGCAAGTGTACTTCTAAGTTGTTTTCTTTAAGTGAACATAGTATCATACTTACAGTTTTCTATTTATATATTATTTTTGCACTTTAAAGGAACACTTCACTTTAGGCTAATTTACCAACTCCCCTTAAACAGTTGAGTTTTACCGTTTTCGAATCCATTCAGCCGATCTCCTGATCTGGCGGTAGAACTTTTAGCATAGATCATTGAATCTGATTTGATTGTTAGCATCTCGCTCAAAAATGACCAAAGACTTTCGATATTTTTCCTATTTAAAAATGGACTCAAAATGATAAGTTGAATTATTCCAGCTGCTGTGGGAAAAGGCTATAAATGATCCGCCACCTGCAGCATCCTCACATGCGATAGCCTGCTAGCCGGACTCCTTCTTTATGTGTACAGACTTGACATAATGACACAAAGACAAACTTTTCCATTTTAAAAACATTTTATTCTAGCTTCATGCATCCTTTTTTATTAACACTTGAATGTGGACAAGTTACATTTTAAAAAGCAACATTTTAAACGAAAGGCAAAAAAAAAGTATTTCAGTCAAAGACTTTGTCCGGATCGTATTTAGAATAGATGGAGTATATCGAGTCGGTCAACACCTCCAAAGCTTGACAGACGTTTCCTCTTCATGGGTTCAACATTTAATTCTGTAACATTTGGCAGTTTTAAACTTATATATGCTGTTTAATGTTTTGATGAAATTGCTTTTTATGAGCAATCTTCTATCACTTGTTTCTGCTACTTCCCCTGTGTCCTTTTTAGGGTCACATTTTGTGACATAACATCCTGTTTTTGGTTCATTTAGATTACTTTCGTCTGTGTTGTGTTCATATTTCAGTCGAACCGCGCCAGAGTTAATTTGGAAGTGGACTGATACGTCTTTTCAGCGGTCTCGATTCGCTTGTTTAGTGTGCCCAAACGTTCAGATGGCAGCGTTCACACTTATTCAAATGAACCGCACCAGGGTTTGTTTTAATCTAACCAAACATGAGTGAACACACCTAAAGAAAACACCTTGGTCGGGCCAAGTCTTTGCAAGACCCAAACCCCGTCAGAGAACACCCATGCAATGCATGCTGGGTGAATGCATTTTATAAAAAATGTTGACATTTAAGGCAATTATTATTATTATTATTATTATTTTTAATATATATATTTCATGATATTGTTGCTTGATATAAGTTTATTGACTCCAGTCCAGGAAACCTTTATAGTTTATCTCCATTTGGTCTACTGCGACCTAAAGACATGTTTGCATTTGCTATTAATCGAGTCCACAATTGAAATGGATGTAAAATGCTAATAGTAAACCTAGTTAGCCTAAATGAAAACTAGCATTGTAAACACACAAATCTGCATGCATGATGTAATTGTATTCCAGCAACAGGGCATGAACACTCTAAAATGAAAATACATCACCTTTAATTAAAATTTATTCTGTTTTATCATGGCTGAGTTGACACAGTGAAATGTTCTCCGCTCTGAGCCGCAGCTATTAGAGCAACACAACCGGAGGTAAATCAGTCTGTCATTCCACTTTGATCTCTCCAAACAAGCAGAGTAAACAATTTGAAATTAAACGCATGACAATTTCACGTCTGATTTTTGTTACATGTATATTTATTGATTTTTATCTCATCTTCCTCATGAATGTATAACAGATTTTGAGCTTTTTATGCATCATCATAAAGCAGATCTTCTTTGATAATAAAAAGACGAACAACAATTGCACTTTTACATTTCTTTAGGGGATGTATGCTTCATTTGTATTTTTAAAGTTACACTATGCAACTTTTATGTTCATTTCTTCTGTTCAGTCTGTCGAGGTCAGATGTGAGTAAAAGTACGAACACACTGGAGAGCTGCTTTAGAGTAAAATCTGAAGTTTCTAATTCTTATTGAAAGCGACACTGTCATTGTTTTTCATGTTTAATTCTGTAAAGCTGCTTGCTTTAAAGCAATCTATTGTATAACGTCTTATAAATAAACATGATGTGACTTGACTGGAGTGGATAAACTGGTGTTTTTGGAGTCATTTTGTTGTGTGTTTTTGTTATTGAGAGGAAAGCATGCAACAAGTATATTCATCTCAACGCCTCTCTCAGCTACAGGATGTTCGCTAATAGTACACCCCTGCAAAATTATTTTGAATTTCTTCATACCACTAGTAACATAGTGTAATGCTGGTGGCAAAACAAAAATAATTTAACCAAGGACTGGGAACATGATCCTAACCAAAACAGACTAAAACACAGGGCTATATATACACACAGAGAAACTAACATTATGACCAGGAAACAAGAAACACCTGAGGGACTATTAAGAACTGATCGGGATTGCTATGGTAACAAACAAGCGAGCTAACACAGACAAGGGAAACAGGAACACGAGAGGAGAACACAGAAACAATAGAAACAGAAAGCACTTCAACTTAAAAATCCTTACAAAACACAAGACAGCACAGGGATTGTGACACACAGTTTGTATAGCACCACATCTGCTCTGCATTGACTAGGATCACAAAACAATGTTTGTGTTGGTAACAAACAATGCCAATCCCTAAACTAGTTACTAAAGTAAAAACAAAAATACTTAAATTTTTTGTTATATACATTGCATATCACCTCATTTCTCAAAGTGTCTGAAAATGGTTTGTTTGAAGATTCAGTCTCTCTAAACCCCTCCTTTCCGAGAGCTTCCTCTGCTCTGATTGGTCAGATGGCCCAGTCTGTTGTGAATGGTCAACTGATTACGGCGCATGTCAGAAACCAAACGACCATTACCATATCTGAATTTCAGCTCCAGAAGTTTCCTCAGCGCTTGATACACGGTAAAACTAACAGTAAGGATAGCTTCAGTTTTAACGTATTAAATCCAGTGTGATCCTTTTGAAACACAAAAAATAGCATCTTCTTGACATGTCGACAACACAAACCAAACTTTCTTCCGTTGTTCACCAGCAGCCATGAAGACCATAGCCTGGCATTATGCAAATTATGCATATTTAAAAATGTTTGGGTGCTTCTGCGCATCCCTGTGTGTGTAATAAGCAGAGTGTACGCACGTTGTGCACCTGCATATAGGTGCATATTACTAATGTGCCCTTTAAATAACACACAAAACACTGCGCTTTTAACTTTAGACCAGGTTTTTGTTGGTCAATGGCACAGTCATTTTCAGTTGCCTCAAAATAGCAACGTACCAACAATGCGCCTGAACACACCTCCTTTTCACCTCCAGATGGTCGCGAGTGCATTTGATTTTTAAACAACGTGATGCTGGACGTAAAAATGATAACTGCGTTGGGCTGAAACAAGCAAAAAACACTTGCGCCGCACCTGGTGTTGCATTGTGCCGGGTGTATGATAGGTAGCCCGAACGGATGCGGTTTAGTGCATGTATGTGACCACAAATAAACCTGAGAAGACGTGACTGGCTTTTGATTCTTGTTGATATTTTATTCAAAATATTGTTCATTACAGATTGATTATTTTGCACTCCTGACAGATTAAGAAATGAATGTCACTGCAACCTCGTTTTATCATAAACAGTGGTCATATAACGAATCTGGAGGCTTTAATCTTTATAATTGTACCAAGTTTTTCCAGATGAAGTTAGAGTGGGATGTTTTAACGTCAAGTGAATGTTGAATAACAGTAATCTGGGACTGCAAAGAGGTTAAACCATAAGCAAAAATACTTTTTAGATTGTTTTTTGTTTTTATTGGTATATTCTTCTGCAGCTAAAAGGTTTGTTTGAGCTGCGCCCTCTACTGTACACACGAGAATTTGCATTTCCTTCAGCCTGAGGATTATTATTTAAATTTTGGTGTGAAAGGGCCTTTACATTTGCCCAAAAATAAAAACGAAACAAAGTCCAGCCCAGGTGAAAAAAAGTAATGTAACATACATTTTCTTACAAAGTAACTAATTAATGCATTTAGTTTATTTTTAAGGGAGTAAGGCAATATCATAAATCATTACTTTTAAAAGTAACTTTTCCCAAAACTGGTTATAGTTTAGTAATAGTACATATTTTGTCACGCTTTTTTTTTAGAATTAAGTGGGTTGCATGCAACCTGCAATCGAATAACAAAAAGAATTTGCATCAGATACTATCACTGTGCTTTGCTACAATAAGGGATATCCGACCTGTCCTGTTGTCCTTCAGCTCTCTGCTACTATGGTGGGCGACGTTCTCTAATCAGAAGCTGATGACAGAGCGACAGACCCATTTGCAGTCTGTAAGTACAGTATGAATATTTGCACGTTGTCACAACCTTCTGGCCGAACTCTAATTGCATGATCAATCTTCCTGAAATTGCAGTGGTTCGGGAGCTGTTGTGGTGTGATGACATCTTCACAGCCACTGACAACTTGCGATTGCCTCCTTTCATCTTTAGTGGGTTTCCTGACCTTCAAGGGTCACAGATAAATGTATCCACATACATCATCCTGGCCAGTCAGAGAAGGCATATACGATTAGATGAGTGTGTCTGGTGGAGGAATAAGTTATGTGCATGATTTATAACAGTAAATGTAGTTGAGGAGGGAAAGCGTTTGCTTGATTCAAGGCCAAGGCCTTTAATGAGTTAATGAGTTTATCTTCATCAGGATTTGGAGAATGCATACCAATACTGGACCTCAACCAGCTGTTTATAGAAAAGCCGAAAATCTGTTTACTATGCTGATGTGATCCAGGTGGCTCTTTACTGCAACTAAACTAATGGGGCTCTCAAAATGCACAAGGCACTCTCTTAGGAAAAAAGTTTCAATGTGGTTCTAAATAGAGTTCCCTTTCAGTCGGTCATGTTCGACGAACGCCAGACGTCAGCGCCGAATTGGGATCACTTCTGGGAGCCCTATCATCTTCGAGTGTATACAAAACAAGCCAATGCACATTGGCGTGCAGAATTTGCATCTTGCGTCACACCCCGCCCCGCAACGCAGGTATAAATTCGTAAGTAGATGCATCGCACATTGGAGTCGAGACTAATATGTCTACAGCTGTCTGAAGAGTGTGTTACAACACAAGTCTACCTCTCTGTTTGGGTGTTGGGGTGACGGCACGTACAGCGGTATTCGTAGCATTTGTGCCAACAACTGCTATCATCACAGCACTGTGTACTGTGAGGGAGCGTCTTCAATGAGTTGCTGCTTTGCAGCTGGAGGTGGGGCACTCCATTGAGCATGTTGCAGATGCTTTTTCATAAGAGAGTAATTTCCCTAAATAGTGGCACGGGTGTGAACAGTCTTTTTCAAGATGTCTTTCTATTCAAGATGTCTTTCCAGCTTACTACCCTCGATGACGGAGAAGTCAAAGGGTAGAGATCCTTGGAGATCCTCCTGGAGAAGGGTTGGAGATCCTCCTGGAGAAGGGTTGGAGATCCTCCTGGTGAAACGGGCCGTCGCGATATAACTGTGTCGCTTTGGGACCGCACAGGTAGATCTGTTTGCCACCCTGGACAAGTCTCACTGCTATATGTTCTATTCCCTGACCGAGGGGACCCTCGCCACAGATGCACTGGCACACAGCTGGCCTCGGGGCGCAAGTATGCGTTTTCCCCAGTGAGCCTTCTAGCACAGACACTGTGCAAAGTCAGGGAGGACGAGGAGCAGGTCTTGTTAGTTGCACCCTTTTGGCCCAACCGAACCTGGTTCCCGGATTTGATGCTCCTTGCGCCTCCTTGGCCTATTCCTCTGAGGAAGGACCTGCTTTCTCCGAGATGGTGCACCCTAATCCAGACCTCTGGAAACTCCATGTCTTATCCCTGGACGGGATGCGGAGGTTCTAGGTGATCTACCACAGTCTGTGGTAGACACCATCACTTTGGCTAGAGCCCCCTCTACGAGGCGCCTCTATGCTTTCAATTGGAACCTGTTTATTGAGTGGTATTCTTCCCACCGGGAAGACCCCCGGAGATGTTTGATCAGTTCAGTGCTCTCCTTCCAGCAGGATGGGTTGGAGCAAAGGCTGTCTCCCTCCAACTGCTAAGTGTATGTTGCCGCTATCGCCGCACATCACAATGCAGTTGATGGTAAGTCCTTGGTGAAGAATGATCTGATCGTCAGGTTATTGAGGGGGGCGAAGAGATTACTCTTACTCTGTACCCACCTTTTGGGATTTATCTCTGGTTCTTACAGCATTGCAGAGAGCTCCGTTTGCATTGGCCTGCATCAAGAGACCTGCACGCATTTTTGTCAACAAATCGTGCCTAGAAATCAGGCTGGCTAACTCTCACGTGATCCTGAGACCCCTGGCCCGAGGTTATATGTGCCCAAGGTTCCCACCACTCCCTTCCAGGACCAGATGGTGAACCTGCAAGCGCTGCCCTCGGAAGAGGCAGACCCAGCCCTGGCTTTTCTACGTCCAGTCCTTGCTTTGCAGTTACATTATATGTGGACAGAACGCAAAGCTTCAGGATCTCAGAACAACTCTTTGTCTGTTACGGAGGCCAGCAGAAGAGGAAGGCTGTCTCCAAGCAGTGGAGCCATCGCATTGGTGTACCAAACCCAAGGTGTGCTGTGCCCGCTCGCGCTGAGAGCCCACTCCACTTAGAGTGTTACCTTTTCCTGGGCGCTGCCGCAGGGCGCCTCGCTGGCAGATAAATGTAGAGCTGTGGGCTGGGCGACACCTAACACGTTCGCTAGATTCTATAGCCTCTGTGTAGAGCCGGTTTCTTCCTGTGTGCTCGCTTCAAATAGTCAATAACACAAAGTGCCCGTTCGAGTGTCGGATTGATGCGCCACTCCCCACCTCATGGACCGGATATGTGTGCATATATTCTCCTGTAGAGTTCCCCAGATTAGAGAACCCTGTTGAGCTCCTCTGCAACCCACAACAATCAGACGTGGCAGAGCGTCTGACACCAGGCCTAACACTTGTATGCATTGGTGGAACCTGTGTTAGGCTGGGCTCCACATGTTGTGACTCCTACGGCGCTCCCATACGTGTATTCTTCCACGATACAGCTCCCTATGACGAGCCTGTCTTTCCCTTGGCAGATTATGCTCTGCCGTCCCTGCCAGGTGTGTCTTCCCCAAGTGGCAACCTCCTGCAGTTTCTCTTGAAGCCAATACGGAAGTGACTTAAACTGCAATTCATCGACTGGCCGCTAGGGACAGGCTCCAGAAGAAGAAGAATCTCATTGAGCCCCATGTTAAAATGCCCAACTTTACAGCAGAAAAACACATGTTTACAGCCTGGTACAAATTGTGGTTTTGGTCTATACGGCTAATTTTGCCCTTCATGACAACTGTGAGGGGGTTAATTTTTTTCATTATATAAAGCCTTAAAGTTCTGCATAATTAAAGATGTGGCCACTTTGAGTGACAGGTGGATAGCCATTTATCTGCTGTCTGTTAGTCATCGCATCACCTCAGCTCCACCCACGTCACGCATCTTTGCCCATTTTCTATTATCTGGGAGTGACGCGCTGACAAGATGGCAACAGCCAGCTCGTCCCTACTTTGCATTTTTAAAACTGCTCTTCAGAATCCTATGGGTGACGTCAAGGACATTGCGTCCATATTTTTTTACAGTTTATGGTCTTCCCCCTGCATTGGCCAGAGCCACCCCAGGGACATTCTGTATGTTGCACTGTCCTAACTGGCCAGTCCATATGTGTAACTGCCACATGATATGGGCAGGATGTGGGCTCATTTTGTATACACTCGAAGATGATAGGCCTCCCAGAAGTGATCCCAATTCGTCGGTCATGTCCGACAGACGTCTCCGTTCCCCCCTTCTGTTTAACAGGTTATTTCAATTTTTGTCTAGAGAAAAATTAAGTTTAAATAAAATGTAATTAAAAGCAAAATAAATTACTTAAAACTAAAGCCATAAAATGATTACTTGATGGGAACCCCTAAAAGGTTCTATATGAAGCACTTGACAGAACCTTTACCTTTAAGAGTGTATTATAATTTCTAATTAAATTGTATCGGATTTAATTGCATTGTTTCTGTTGCATTATTATTTTATTATTTAAATAATCTATGAATAACCATCACAATTGAGGATTTTTCTGTGAAAAAGAAAAGAAATCTTATAATTTGGTTCTAAAGTGGAAGAAAATACTCCAACGTCCTTTAGACATAAATCAATCCTTTTACTCTTGAACGGAAAATGAAATCCTTTAATGGTCAGTGAGCGTTCCCAGAGCGGAGTGAAATAAATGGGCCTGAGGACAAGTGGAGCTGGGGTCCAGACACTATCCTTACAATGACCCACTTTCAGCTGGAAACAGGGCTGAATCACCCCGAGATAAACGCTGGGCACCATCCCACCCTTAAAAATAAGGCCTCCAGTCTGAGAGTTTTATAGTCTGATGTCATGTGAGAACAGTCCTCTGTGTGGTTCTTTAGAAAATGATCTATAGCCTTCTGGTGCTTTAAGCAATCCAATACAGTGATCTGAAGAATCTACATGAAACATCAATATCTTGACTCTCAAAAGAACCATACAACAAACTCAAGAACCATATACAGAACAAAAGGATTCTTGATAAGAAAAGGGTTATTTGCTCAACCTAAGGAGCTACAAAGAACCATTGAAAAGCCTTAAAAATATATTTTTTTTCTCAACATAAAACAGCATTAGCAACACATGTTACTGCCGTAATGTGCATTTCAGAGTGAAACAGAATATTCAACAAGGGAATCCATTGGGAATTTACGCAATGGCATGAAAGGAGCAGTTATTTTTTATTGGGATAGGGAGGCAGAAGGTCAACGTTTCCCTCCACAGTATCTCCACATTTTCTCTGCGGTCATTTATTCCCCCTTCCAAATCTGTTTATTTGCTATATATTTTAGCGGAGTGTCTATTTACACTAAGTGAGTCTGGTTGGGCCAGACACAGAAGACACTGGACACTTAACAGTAATGATAGTGTAGGGGTAAAGCATGTGTTGACGCAAATCAACTTGAGTTCGAATCCATATTTTGCCGAACTCGCTCTAATCCCTTTTCCCATCACATATCAGATCGGAAAGGCATTTATTTTCGATGAAAAATGAAGAAAATAATCTAAAAGTGGAAATAAAGTGTGTTTAATAAAGTGTTTATCGGTTAAGGTTAGGGATAGGTAAACACTCTAAAAAAAATACTGGGTTAAAAATAAGCAATTGGGTTGTTTTAACCCAGCGATTGGGTTGTTTTTAACTCAGCGATTGGGTGGTTTTAACCCAGCAATTGGGTTGTTTAAAGCAAACATTTAACCCAACCGCTGGGTTAAAACAACCCAATTGCTGGGTTAGTCCATTTTCAACCCAACTTGGGTTATTTTTAACCCAGTCATCCCCTAATTGTAATTAATATAATCATTTACACTGTTATTTTTGCATACCGTTTAATGTACAACAACACTGTGGTGCAAATAGTATCTGCCACTATTTACACTTATAGCAAATAAAATACTGCTATTTTTGCATAGTGTATAGAATCAATCACTATTTTCACTTAGTGTAAATAGAATATATGGCTATTAAAAAATATATGGCTCACAAAAAAAAGTGTAAATTTTAATGGAATTAAAATTATAATTAGAAAGACTGCATTAGTCATTTTAAAAACGATGACTAAATTACATTTTGCACATTATTTTAACATTATCATACCATTATTTTTCTCTGCCCATCCAGCCTAGGTGATGTCAGTGGAGAAGGAAAATCATTTTAGATTCCGTGCACATTATTTTTTCGATGAACATTTACTTAAGAGTTCAACCAAAGCCCTTAACTCTAGACGTGTATTCATGAACACAATCTAATCTAATTAAATATGCTTGGACATGTTTCATCTGATCATACATATGTTAATATACAACATCTTTCTGAACTATTTCAATCAATTTGTTGAAAGCTGGTCCTTATTTTTCTTTTTGAGACAGAAAAATGAGGTTGAGTCGTAAACAAATTAACTCACAGAGCCGTATAACTCATGTAGACATGCACACAAGCGCTTCGGGAGACCAGTCCAAACTTGGACAGCATCACAACTTTCTCCTCCTCCTTCTGCTGCTGCTCCAAAGATCAACAACACGTTCCCTGCATCTTTATTAGATCGCCGCTCTTGAAGCATAAAGAATGTTTTTCTGCCTATAAATGCAAACAACCCCAGAAAAGGCGGTTGAGAGACGGACATTACTTTATAAACATAATTTTCGTGTCTGGCTATTATACGAGTCGGTTTTCTGTTTGAAGGCAGTGGGTTTTATTTTTAAGGCAGTTGTGGGAAAGGGTCAACTCTATGAACTCTTCTCTGACAACCTGTCAGCACATCTCATTTTCTCTCCTCCTACAGTATCTGCCTCCATCCTTCATCTGTTCTTGTCTCCGATATTTCACTCTCTCCTCTGACTCTCACAATCTTTCGACTCAAGCCGGTCACCTTCACATATGTGACTCGCATCAGAACGTACATTTAATTACATTTCACAGGAAGTCGTGCTGTGCAGTGTACCCACCATCTGCACCAAAACGGAAAGCACATACCAATAGATTTTAGTCAGAATATACACCATATTCACATTGGATTTGATGAATGAGATCGAGATTCAATATGTCATACTCTCTTAAAAGTGCAGAGCATAGATTCTGTGCCAGTAGCAGCACACGATTGCGACAACAACTTGTTTTCTGAAGAAAATGTGACTGGTGCTTGATGCTAAAGTACAGTTGTTGTTTTTTTCAACCCATGTTTGGGTCAAATATGGATAAACCCAATCATTGGGTTTAAACATGTAATAGCCTATAAAAAAAATAAAATCAATGGTTTCATTTTTCCACATTTGACTCAAACATGGGTTGAAATGACCAGCCAGTGTTGTGGGTGGTAGTCAGGGTGTTGCTATGTTGTGCTAAGTGTTTAAATGTGTTGTTGTTTGGTTGTTAAAGGGGTCATGAACTGAGAAATATAATTTTCCTTGAGCTTTTGACATATAAGAGGTCATCATACTATAAGAGTATCATGTAAGTTTCAGAACTGAAAACTTCATTGTTAGTCCAAAAACAGCTTTTATTGAAACCGAGCCCAGATAACGACTCATTGTTAAATGTGCCTTTCTATAGATAGGAGAAAGATCGCCTCTGCAGAATCAGATCAACGCCTACTTCCTCATTGCAACTTTGGCCCCGCCCACTGGCGTGTTAGTGAGATGACAAGGAGAGAAGAGCAATACAGGATGGACTACAAATAACATTACCTTCTAAACTAAAGGAACCTAATGCTAGGAATGTGGTTATTTTATTTATTTTCAACAATGTGAATGTCTCAGTCGAGCAATATTTATTTGTATTTGTTAAATTTCACTGAGGATTATTTGGTAAATCAGTCGCAATTTTGGCTCAGGTTTTGCTTCTACGAGATGGACTCAATAGTAATGCCACTGTAACGATCACCAGCTGGAGTGCCCTTGAGAGCCACCAGAGGGCACTCCACACTTAAAACTATGATCATTCACAAACTACATTTCCCATAACTCACTGCCCGGTCTCATCATCACTTTTCACTGATCACATTCACCTGTATCTCATTTACTGATTGCATTTCACCTGTGTCTCACCATCCTGTTATTCCCTGTCTATTTATACCTTGGTCATTCATTCACTCACCGCTAAGTCTTGTTCAATGTTACATTGCATTTCTGAGCACTCTCCCGGTTTTCTTGTTTCTTGTTTTTGGATATCTTGCCCTGTTCCCTGGATTACTCTCTTGCCTCTGGTCCCTGCCTGTTTTGTTTGTTTGTTTGTTTCTTTGTTTGGACTGCCTGTCTGTGTATGACCCTTGCCTGTACCTTGGATTACGCTTCTGGATTGCCCTCAAATAAAAGCTGCATTTGGATCCACCTTCGAGTCTCGGAGCAGTTCGTAACAGAAGACTTAGCCACACCATGGATCCAGCAGTTCGTCTCATGTGTCTCCAACAAGGTATACGTAGTATTGAGGACTATGTAGCTGAGTTTTTGGAACTCACCCCTCAAGTGGGCTTTGAGGAGGTGTCTCTTAGAGACTTTTTTCGAGGGGGACTGAGTGAACCATTATATTCAATGATGCCACTCAATGGCCTTGAATGGACTTTGGCGAGTTTCATTGATTGCGCCCTACTTCTCAGTGGCTCTGTGTTTACTGTGGGTGTCGTGGAGGAATGTGACATTTACTCTGTCCCCGCCAGTCCAGCCGAGCCTGCAAATCACGCCAAATCTGCCGAAGCCAAGGCAGTATGCGTCATGCCCGCCACCCCTGAGACAGCAAGCGACATGCCCGTCAAGCTAGAGCCTTCACCGCTGGTCCTGTCCAGCTCAGAGCCCTCTTCGTCACTGGTCTTGTCCAGTTCGAAGCCCTCGCCGCCGCTGGTTCCGTCAAGCTCAGAGACGCTTCACGTCACTTCTGCCGATCCAGAGACAGAGCTTCACGTCACTTCTGCCGATCCAGAGACAGAGCTTCACGTCACTTCTGCCGATCCAGAGACAGAGCTTCACGTCACTTCTGCCGATCCAGAGACAGAGCTTCACGTCACTTCTGCCGATCCAGAGACAGAGCTTCACGTCACTTCTGCCGATCCAGAGACAGAGCTTCACGTCACGTCTGCCGATCCAGAGACAGAGCTTCACGTCACTTCTGCCGATCCAGAGACAGAGCTTCACGTCACGTCTGCGGATCCAGACAGAGCTTCACGTCATGTCTGCTGATCCAGAGACAGAGCTTCACGTCACTTCTGCCGATCCAGAGACTGAGCTTCACGTCGCTGGTCTTGTCCAGTTCGAAGCCCTCGCCGCCGCTGGTTCCGTCAAGCTCAGAGACGCTTCACGTCACGTCTGCCGATCCAGAGACAGAGCTTCACGTCACTTCTGCCGATCCAGAGACAGAGCTTCACGTCACTTCTGCCGATCCAGAGACAGAGCTTCACGTCACTTCTGCCGATCCAGAGACAGAGCTTCACGTCACTTCTGCCGATCCAGAGACAGAGCTTCACGTCACTTCTGCCGATCCAGAGACAGAGCTTCACGTCACTTCTGCCGATCCAGAGACAGAGCTTCACGTCACTTCTGCCGATCCAGAGACAGAGCTTCACGTCACTTCTGCCGATCCAGAGACAGAGCTTCACGTCACTTCTGCCGATCCAGAGACAGAGCTTCACGTCACTTCTGCCGATCCAGAGACAGAGCTTCACGTCACTTCTGCCGATCCAGAGACAGAGCTTCACGTCACGTCTGCCGATCCAGAGACAGAGCTTCACGTCACGTCTGCCGATCCAGAGACATAGCTTCACGTCACGTCTGCCGATCCAGAGACAGAGCTTCACGTCACGTCTGCCGATCCAGAGACAGAGCTTCACGTCACGTCTGCCGATCCAGAGACAGAGCTTCACGTCACGTCTGCCGATCCAGAGACAGAGCTTCACGTCACGTCTGCCGATCCAGAGACAGAGCTTCACGTCACGTCTGCCCGTCAAGAGTCTCGTCCCGCCGAGCCTGAATCTGTTCCTCTTCCTCTTCCCGTGTCTGTGTCTTCAGACAAGATGGCCGACTCCACGCCTGTGTCTCTTGACAAGATGGCTTCCGGCGAGCCAGTGTCTCCGTACAAGATGGCCGCCGCCGAGCCAGTGTCTCCGTACAAGATGGCCGCCGCCGAGCCAGTGTCTCAGGACAAGATGGTCTTCGCCGAACCAGTGTCCCAGGACAAGATGGTCTTCGCGGAGCCGGTGTCTGTTCCTGTGTCTGAGCCGGTGTCTGTTCCTGTTTCTGAGCCGGTGTCTGTTCCTGTTCCTGACACGGTGTCTGTTCCTGAGCTGGTGTCTGTTCCTGTTCCTGACACGGTGTCTGTTCCTGAGCCGGTGTCTGTTCCTGTGCCATGGTCTCCTCCCTGGCCTCCTGAAGGGTCGTCTCCGCCCTGGCCGCCTGAAGGGTCGTCTCCGCCCTGGCCGCCTGAAGGGTCGTCTCCGCCCTGGCCACCTGAAGGGTCGTCTCCTTCCTGGACGCCTGCACAGCCTGATCCGCCCTGGTCACCTGAAGGGTCGTCTCCTCCCTGGCCGCCTGAAGGGTCGTCTCCTTCCTGGTCGCCTGCACAGCCTGATTCGTCCTGGTCGCCTGCACAGCCTGATTCGTCCTGGTCGCCTGCACAGCCTGATTCGTCCTGGTCGCCTGCACAGCCTGATTCGTCCTGGTCGCCTGCACAGCCTGATCCGCCCTGGTCGCCTGCACAGCCTGATCCGCCCAGGTCGTCTGCACAGCCTGATCCGCCCTGGTCGCCTGCACAGCCTGATCCGCCCTGGTCACCTGCACAGCCTGATCCGCCCTGGTCGTCTGCACAACCTGATCCGTCCTGGTCGCCTGCACAGCCTGATCCGCCCTGGCCTCCCAGCTTGCCGCAGTCTCCAGGTCGTTTTCCGCTCCACGGGCCTGGCCCTCCATCCCGCCCCCGGGTCCGCCTCCGCCCCACCTCCCTCCATGACAGTTTTAGGAGCGTCTGGAATCCGCTCCTTAAAGGGGGGGCTATGTAACGATCACCAGCTGGAGTGCCCTTGAGAGCCACCAGAGGGCACTCCACACTTAAAACTATGACCATTCACAAACTACATTTCCCATAACTCACTGCCCGGTCTCATCATCACTTTTCACTGATCACATTCACCTGTATCTCATTTACTGATTGCATTTCACCTGTGTCTCACCATCCTGTTATTCCCTGTCTATTTATACCTTGGTCATTCATTCACTCACCGCTAAGTCTTGTTCAATGGTACATTGCATTTCTGAGCACTCTCCCGGTTGTCTTGTTTCTTGTTTTTGGATATCTTGCCCTGTTCCCTGGATTACTCTCTTGCCTCTGCTCCCTGCCTGTTTTGTTTGTTTGTTTGTTTCTTTGTTTGGACTGCCTGTCTGTGTATGACCCTTCCCTGTACCTTGGATTACGCTTCTGGATTGCCCTCAAATAAAAGCTGCATTTGGATCCACCTTCGAGACTCGGAGCAGTTCGTAACAGCCACAACATGTAAGTATCCATGTTAATTCTAATGCCTGATCTGTAATAATTCATGCACAGTCCGATGTTCTTTGTCTATGTGTCAGTAAATCAAACCAGTGACAAAACGGTCAACTTCATATTGTGTCTCTTAATGGATGAAAATAATCTGTTATTTAAACTGTGATTAAATTATATATAGAAAGTGATCAAAGAATGCTCCCTTCAATTGCTGAAGCTGTCAATCAAACAGCGTGAGATTAAATCAACGAATCTCTTATTTACATTGTGTTTGCACTGTTAGTGAAGATGAAAGCATTTGTGAGTGTGCAGAAATCAAATTGAAATGACGAGATTGCGGCATTCATGCGCTCAACGTGTGTGATCGGCTACAATGCTCATCACTGCAACCTTTCATGCCACGATGTAAATATAATGCTATAATCAGCACTTTTCACGATTGGTTAACCTTGGGAGCTGTAATAGTAAAAAACATGCTAACAGTTTTTGAGAAAGTTAAGCATGTAATACTCAGCTATTTCATATGCAAGGTTGTCAGCCAATCACAGCAGTGGGCGTTTACACTGAAGTCTCACAGCAGTCAATCACAGCAGTGGGCGTTTACACTGAAGTCTCACAGCAGTCAATCACAGCCGTGGGCGTTTACACTGAAGTCTCACAGCAGACAGGCCCCTTCAAACAGTGCGTTCAAATCAGAGGCCAAGATCAGGGTTGTAAAAATGCCTTTTATTTCCAAATTATGACACATTTTGATGTAGAAATCACAACATGTCCTCCAACCAATACCCCTATATCGTTTATCACTTCCCTGAAATACGACCCATAGGAGCATTTACTGAAGTTGCGCCCCTATCGACAACAGGACACTTTCATTTTGATGCATTGTTTCCTTTTATTTGCATTATATTTCGGGTTTTGCGTAGCTCAATTGATAGAGCATTGCATAATACAACATCATGTAATCATGTGATCATGCACTCGTGGGTTCGATCCAAGGGAACACGTGCTCAAAGTGTATATGCACTATAAATCACTGGGTAGGTTTAGGGGTGGGTGTAGTTGTTGATAAAAAATTATGGACCCACTTTATATTAGGTGGCCTTAACTACTATGTACTAACATTTTAATTAATAATTTGATACAATGCACTTATTGTGTACATTCAGGTCTTTACATTGTACTTACATTAAAAAAAAAATACTTGCATGTAATTACATCTGTAATTAATTTCTGTAGTTACATTTGTAATTACACAGTTGACACTTCCCTTACATCTAACCCTACCCTTAAAGTTACTCATACCACCACACCTGTCCCTAACTCTACCCGTATCCCACTTCAATATCAGCAAAGGTGTTTTGCAATACAATTTGAACACAGTAAGTACATTGTACTTATTTTTTGACGTAAGTACATAGTAGTTAAGGCCACCTAATATAAAGTGGGGCCAAAATTATTTTTGCTAAATGGAAATATGACAAATGGTGATAAAAAGTCGCATTGCATTTAAATGAACACAAATTTTGATTGGTAACGACAGTAATACATCATTTCATGACGACAGACGTAACACGACACTGTCATTATTTTTACGGCAGCTAAAGGGCGCAAGACTTTAAAACGTAAATAAAGGTCGCAATAAGGTGCTTGGAAAAACGAACTATAGAGTCAGGGTTTTTTTGGGAGGACAGTCTGAGGGTGTGTTCACACTTGTAGTTTGGTTTGTTTGGTCCGGAAAAAACAAAACATATAGTCTTGGTCCACTTAGCGTTCACACTGGCTTTTTGAACAGCGAACCTAAAGTTGCCGAACCAAAGGCATAGGGATACGGTCACAACCTGATTGGTCGGCTTTTATGACGAATATCTTGTGACAGAGCTTGCTTACCGAACATTCAAAACAATGCTGTGTGCTGGATTAAATGCCATCATTTTATTCGTGTACATATGGTTTTATTTTTACCAGCTGAGAACTCACAAAGAGCTCATAAAATGTTCAAAACATTCAAAACAGCAGCAGGATTTCCTCCATTGTATGCAGAAACAAAGATCTGCATATACTGATGAGGCATTTTACCTCCTCGTTGCTCCACGTTTGCCCTCTACTCATGTTGGATACACCGATCTTTCCGCGTCGTCAAATCAGCGGCGTCGCATCTTGTGACATCACGTCCTGTTTTTGGTTCATTTACATGTCTTTGGTCCGTGTTGCGTTCATATACCAATCGAACCGCACCAGAGTTCGTTTGGAAGCGGGCCGAGACCCGGTCTCGGTCGGCTTGTTTGGTGCACATCAGGGTTCGGATGGCAGCGTTCACATATGTTCAAATGAGCCGCACTAACCCGAGCAATCGCACCAGGGTTTGTTTTAATCGAACCAAAAATGACAAGTGTGAACGCACCCTGAGAAATCATGCTAATATTATAAGCAGTGTTGGGCACGTTACTTTAAAAAAGTAATTATAGTTACTAGTTACTTCTTACAAATAGTAACTGAGTTAGTAACTGAGTTACATCATTATAAAAGTAACTAATTACCAGGGAAAGTAACTACTGTGTGACTTTTTTTTTTTTTTTTTCAAATGTTCAAATATGTCAAATAACTTGGATGCCCCCAATATTAAATATGTTAAATGAAGGAATTGGACACTAAATAGAATAAATTATTATTATAAAACATTGTACATTAATGTACACTATTGTAATGTTGCTGTGGGAGAATGTGAGAGACACCAATCAAATTCAATACATTATTGTAAATATTATTAGTAGACCTACTATAGTGTACATATAGTGTAAACATTATCAGTACTACTCCTTTGGTAGTGGAGCTCACGTTATCACCTGGGTTTTTAGCCACTCATTTTGTGGCGGCATGTGATGATGTGAGGCTTCATTAGATTAGAATTACTTGCCACAGACGTGGAGAGACTCTTTCTTCCTGGGCATAAGTTGCACGTTACATAAACATTCTGACCTTTCACCTCAACGAGGGAAAAGTAGCGCTTATACTTCCAGTTTGCGAAAGCTACCTTTGAAGTCGTTGGACTTGCCATCGCTCTGACTCCTCCTGGTCGTGTGTGGCTTTGCATATACGTGTGTGCGTGTGTGTGTGAACTCAACCCATCAACCTCAACCTTGTCTCCCACCCACCAATCATCATCAGTTATGTGTATCACCCCACCCACCCCCCCAACATGCATGGCATGCACGCACGCCTGCCCGTACGCACACACACACACACACACACACACGTTGCAGGTCCGACTGACAGAGAGCCTGTTCGGATGAAAACCGCTCCAGTGAGCTCAATTATAGTAACGCCGCATTTTATTCTCAGTAACGCTAACGGCGTTGTAACGGGAGAAACAGTAATTCGTCTGATTACTCGTTACTGAAAAAAATAATTCCGTTAGTAACGCCGTTTATCTATAACGCCGCTATTCCCATGACTGATTATAAGTGCACCACAGGAAATAATACAACAATGTAGTTCCTGACCTGTTCTGTTTACTGCCTGGGAAAAATCAAAAAGAGGATACCCGCAAGTCTACATGGTATTCTCTAGTACTGACACCTCTCCTCAACTAGATGGTATATCAGATCACTAAAAGCAATAGTGATGCTTGTCTAAAACTTTCTTTCAAAAATTAAGTTGTTGAAACTCGGTATGTGCACAGGAGGGTGACCATCTCTATCGCAGCAATTCCTGGAGTAACACACCAGCCTCATTTGCATTTTCCAGCAAAATACAAAATGTCACAGAGCTTTCTGGACCTCATTAATAATAGAACGAACATCATTCAGACCCAGAACTTGGGTGGCATTCTGGCAATTAAACGGACGGGCCGTTATGATTTCAAATGCTGCCCTTTGGGATAAAATGGGCACATGCTGAATATTTAAAAGTGATGTGACATAACTGCAGTCAGAGATAACAGGGGAAGAGACAGATTACACCTCTATCTCACTCTCTTCCACTCTCTCGCTCTTCCTCTCTCCCGCTTGCTGTCGTAATGTTCGAAATGAAAGGATAACCACAAAAACATCATTTGCATTCCATTCCCCATGCGTGCATGTTTTCTTTTCTACTGTCAGGTGTGTCCTCGCAGCATGACACCCCGGGAATCGTTCATCTTGTGTCTTGTTTGTTTTGGTGGCAAGCCTGCAGAGGGGGTTTCTGCTCTCCGTGCTAACGGACTTGTTCCAGATGCCACTTCCCATTCCAGGGTCCGTGTACCAGGTCATAAAAACCGAAGGGGATTTCATTATCAGAAGATTCCAGCTTCAGTTTTCAGCCTGATGCACATGTCCGTGCAGCGGTTGGCTAAACGATGGGTGGAGATGTTTTAAAGCTCTCAGAGGAGAGATGGGCCACATGTTCCTGCAGTTTACCGCTCCAAGCATCTTTTCCATTTCAGAGAGAGGGAAAATCTATGCAAACAGCACGGCCTCATTGTTCACACCGAAGCTGGGTTGTTAAACGACTCCTTTCTCTCCTCCGCACTCTTCTGAAACATCCAAGCATTATTAGACATGTTTACCAGGAGCGCTAAACCAATTGCCCCGCTAAGGCTTTTGTGTAAAATGGTAAAAGCAATTACTGCTCATTTTCCAGGAACAAAACAGAACAGCGAGGAGCCCTCACTCAGAGGAAAGCAATCAGTATGTTCTTTAATTGCATTAAATTTCTTTTGTTGAAATGTTTTGCATGATCTTTAATTTGTTTGAAATTTTAAAACAAATGCTTAAATTTAGTAAATCCAGTGAAGAATATTGTCAAATGAGGAAAACAACACAATGGTCATGAGGTATTTGTTAATGCAGTGAGAACAATATATTATTGGTGTTGATTATGCCTCTTTTAACAGATCAAAATATTAATTTTAAAGTTTGGTGCTGTACGATTCCATTAAAAATTCTGGACCCACTTTATATTAGGTGGCCTTAACTACTATGTTCTAACATTTCAGTTAATAATTTGATACAATGCACTTATTGTGTACATACATGTTTTTACATTGTACTTACATTTTGAAAAATACCGCCATGTAATTACATCTGTACTTTTAACTTTTCTGTAGTTACATTTATAATTACACTGTTGACACTTCCCTTACACCTAACCCTACCCTTAAACTCACCCAATACCACCATACCTTTACCTGTATCCAACCTCAATATAAGCAAAAGTATTTTGCAATACAATATGACGTAACACGACACTGTCATTATTTTTACGCCATCTAGAGGGCGCATGACTTTAAAATGTAAATAAAGGTTGTAATAAGGTGCTTGAAAAAAGAACTATAGAGTCAGGGTTTTTTTGGAGGAAAGTCAATATAAAGTGGGACCAAAATTATTTTAGTACCTGTAAAGAATAAATATCTAGTCTTTTTATAAGTGGCATAAATGCAATTCAATCAGGCGGCGGACTGGAGCTAAAAAGTGGCCCTGGACTTTCTGGCACAGAGCGGCCCATCACACCCGGTCCACAACAAATCACACCGTAATGCAGAGAGCAATTTTTAACACCACTAACTAACATAAAAATCTAGCACAATACAGAAATATAAATGATATTCACATTTTTAAATTGAAATGCCTATCATTGACATTAATAAAGGACTGGCATACTTCTCACATTATATATTGTCTAAATTATAGTAAATCATTTAAGAATTTTTACACAGCTCCAAATAACACAGTGCTCTGGTATGGTAAGACTTTAGCCTAGTGGCAGCAAATCTAATTTGCAGCCAGGGCGTCTAGCAACTCTCCATTGGCTTGCGAGCTAGAAAAGCCAAACTCTGGTCAGGCCAATCACATCGTGTATAGTGTTGGTGGGCGGGATTAACATAATGACGGCAGAGTTGTGGCGGTTCCGCGTGCTACTCGTAAACAAAGAAGCTGGCGATCCTTTTGAATCGGCTTTGGCCGCGACTCTGGAAGACTTGTAGTTAAGCTTTTCTTTGAGGAAAGAACAAAGAACGGCACTGAAGTCATTCTTAAGAAAGGAAGATGTGTTTAGAGTTTTGCCGACCGGATACAGCGAAAGTTTAATCCATCAACTAGCTCCGCTTCACCTTCTGCGTTGCTTTGGTTGGTTGTAGCACTATCCTATTGCGTGCAGAGGAAGTTTGAAGGACAACCATTTATCCCGCCCCTCGGATTGAGCCCTGCCAATGGTGTGTTCCCAGACCCAACATCTTGATGTGGGTCTGGCTTGTCAGGCTAGTAAGACTTGGAATGTAGTGCAGAATGTGGACTGTTTTCTAGTGGTTATAGTACACTCACCTAAAGGATTATTAGGAACACCATACTAATACTGTGTTTGACCCCCTTTCGCCTTCAGAACTGCCTTAATTCTACGTGGCATTGATTCAACAAGGTGCTGAAAGCATTCTTTAGAAATGTTGGCCCATATTGATAGGATAGCATCTTGCAGTTGATGGAGATTTGTGGGATGCACATCCAGGGCACGAAGCTCCCATTCCACCACATCCCAAAGATGCTCTATATGGTTGAGATCTGGTGACTGTGGGGGCCATTTTAGTACAGTGAACTCATTGTCATGTTCAAGAAACCAATTTGAAATGATTCAAGCTTTGTGACATGGTGCATTTTCCTGCTGGAAGTAGCATCAGAGGATGGGTACATGGTGGTCATAAAGGGATGGACATGGTCAGAAACAATGCTCAGGTAGGCTGTGGCATTTAAACGATGCCCAATTGGCACTAAGGGGCCTAAAGTGTGCCAAGAAAACATCCCCCACACCATTACACCACCACCACCAGCCTGCACAGTGGTAACAAGGCATGATGGATCCATGTTCTCATTCTGTTTACGCCAAATTCTGACTCTACCATCTTACCATCTGAATGTCTCAACAGAAATCGAGACTCATCAGACCAGGCAACATTTTTCCAGTCTTCAACTGTCCAATTTTGGTGAGCTCGTGCAAATTGTAGCCTCTTTTACCTATTTGTAGTAGAGATGAGTGGTACCCGGTGGGGTCTTCTGCTGTTTTAGCCCATCCGCCTCAAGGTTGTGCGTGTTGTGGCTTCACAAATGCTGAAGGCCCATTCTCCTCTGACCTCTAGCATCAACAAGGCATTTTCGCCCACAGGACTGCCGCATACTGGATGTGTTTCCCTTTTCACACCATTCTTTGTAAACCCTAGAAATGGTTGTGCGTGAAAATCCCAGTAACTGAGCAGATTGTGAAATACTCAGACCGGCCCGTCTGGCACCAACAACCATGCCACACTCAAAATTGCTTAAATCACCTTTCTTTCCCATTCTGACATTCAGTTTGGAGTTCAGGAGATTGTCTTGACCAGGACCACACCCCTAAATGCATTACCAAGCAACTGCCATGTGATTGGTTGATTAGATAATTGCATTAATGAGAAATTGAACAGATGTTCCTAATAATCCTTTAGGTGAGTGTATTTCTCCTTTCAGGAGCTTGACATCTGTCATTTTATGGAATAAAGCTCCAATTGTGGAAAAAAGTGGAAAAATTCTTATGATGATGAAAAATACAGTAAAACCGCAATATTGTAAAATGTTATTATAATGTACAGATTAAAACAATATGATAATAATTTCATTATTAGTGTTTTACTGTATTTTTGATCCAATAAATTCAGCCTTCTTTCAAAAACATTAGTCTTAATAATTTCAAACTTTTGAACATCAGTGTGTAGATAAATGTAATATTATATATATATATATATATATATATATATATATATATATATATTATATATATATATATATATATATATATATATATATATATATATATATATATATATATATATATATATATATATATATATATATATATATATATATATATATATATATATATATATATATATATATATTATTTAGCCACAACACTTTCTTTTTCAAGAGACTTGAAAGTCATCAGATTTACATGTTCTATTGTAAATTTGAGTTTTATGAATTTTCTTAGACCTGCTAATATACAAACATTCACTCTTATCTTGTTGCTGATATGCTGAAAACTGCTACGTTTCTTTGTGCTTTGTTTGATGAATAACGTAGGCTAAAACATTCAAATATTTTGACGACCATTAAAAAAAGTATGTTCTATATAGTATGAATATAATCTGGTTGTCATTATCATGTGATCTACCAGCGTCAGTTTCATTGCTTCACTGCCATTCATAAATCCTCTCCCATGGCCTCATGGGATGGTAAAGCGTCACACTTCAGAATCATGACAGAAGTAATAGGTCATCCAGGTACTTTTTTCCTAATATTTTATGAATAATGTGAATTTGGATATACTCTTGTTACATACAGTTTTCCGCTGGGAGTATGTGATTTCGGATACAGCTGATGTGATTGCTTGCAGACTGCATGTAAAGGGCCGCCTCATAGCAGTCATTTGTTCTATAATCAAACTACACTAATAGTGCTGTCTGTCTGTTTTGCACTGTAGATTGAACACCATATTTTACTATGAACTGTGTTCTGTTCAGTGGAATAATGCCATGTGAGGACGGCTGAACAGCATTCGGTTTTGGTATTTTTTTTAATCGGTTATCCCTAGGCAGTTGATTCCTGGTCAAAGTCAAAAGGTTAAAGCTGTCCCTCTGGTGAAAAAAATGTATAGGATTTACTTTGAAACTGTTTTTAACTCAGAATTGCAAACAAATTTCACAAATAATGACAAAGAAAGACATTGAATTAAATGTGCAATTTTAAAGTAGAAAGAATAATCTTTTGTTATTTTGCAACTATATATATATATTGTTGTGGCACACTAAAGACAATAGTGTCACTTTACTGTTTAGGGCAGTCGTGGGAAGGTTGTGGGTTCGATTCTCAGGTCCGGGGAGTGAATAACCAGCGCTCTTTTCCACCCTCAATACCACGACTGAGGCGAGACCCTTGAGCAAGGCACTGAACCCCCAACTGCTCCCCGGGCGCCATGGCAATATGGCTGCCCACTGCTCTGGGTGTGTGTTCACTACTGTGTTTGTGCACTCGGATGGGTTAACCCTTAAATGCATGACCGTTTCGTCAAACATTCTTACATATTCGGGTCTTTAGCGACCCGGATCTATATCTAACATGGATAGATCTATACCTGACGCGATAATATATAAAACTCCTGGGGCCTGTACCATGATGGTAGTTTAACAAACTCAGGGTTACAGGATTAGTTTCGAGTTGACAAAACCAAACCAATCTATTCAGGCTTTGTTGGTCCCATGATGCTGATCATCAGCTTTCTCTGTCAACTCAGGCTTTAATCCTGAGTTTAGGAGTTTAGCTGTGACATCAGTAGTGAACAGCCAATCACACGATATGAATCAGTGAAATTGAATCAGTATTTATTGATTTTAAAGCTTATTTGTATGACCTTTATATAGGCTATTTATATTAATTTTAACTATGTGCCTATTAATGATTGATTAACTAAAATGATGCATGTGTAATTGATTATGGGTATAATAATTACTTAAATGATATCTAAGTCATTCAAAAATTTTATTATTATAAATAAGCATTGTTAAAAGCCAGACACTTTAGTCTTTAAAAATCATTTGCTCTGTAGTGACCTTTAATTTGGAGTAGAAACAGGGGGAGTGACTTCATTGCATCAGAGGTCTGTCACTTTGCTCACAGCTGATTGGTCTAATTTCAGTTTGAGATCTCTTATCCAGAACACAACCTGCCCTGGAGCAGGTTAGCCGTGGAGCGTAACTTACTGTGGAGATGAACACTGCTAAAAGCCAACCCTCTTTAATGGTACCTAAAACCCAGGATTGGCACAAACTAAGCTTAAACATATCCGGCTAGCCAGCTAAACCGGCTTCATGGTATAGGCCCCTGATATTAGAGCAACAATTACAGAAGAATAAAATAAAACATATTTCGTTAACTTTTGGAGCTTGGAAGGGTTCAGTTTGAGCAGATGTTTTATACCATCACCACTGTCCTCGTCAGAGCTCATTTCCCAGTACATTCTGCATCTGGATCATATTCGCCATCTCTCACACATTCTCAAAACTCATTTTCAACGTCTTGAAAATAAATATTTTGATCACTGACAGCTTCTTCAGCAGATTCACCATCAAGTGACAGTAATATCTGATTGTGTTGATTTGTGGCTCTGCAGTAAATCGCTGAGCCATTTCAAGTTTTGCAGATTATTAATGTTTCGTTTTCAGTCTGCAGTAACTATGAGTGAAACGTCACTTCATCATTGTGTATCAGACATTGATATCAATAAAGGTGAATTGCAGGTATTTTGTCGTTATAGATTCATTTATTATTGTGCAGGAAAAAAAATACGTACAATCTTACACACCTCGGATCGTTAGCGACCCTATACAATTTTGGCAAAAAACTAGTGGGAAAACAGGCATTCAATTATAATTTTATTATTTTTTTCTTGTTATATTGTTTAACATGGATTGATTGAGGAATGCTAAGAAGGTCTAACTTTTAAAAAAAATGAATGAGGAGGAGGGTAGTGAATGACGTCTCGGGTCGCTAAAGATCCGAGGTATGCTTTTAAGGGATAATTGCAGAGCACAAATTCCAAGTATGGGTCACCATGAGCCACACGTCACTTCACTTCACAAAAAAAAAAAAAAAAAAAAAAATATTGTCAGTTCAAATGACCTGTGTTGTTCTCTTTTTATATTGGCCCATTTTACCTGAATGTTATTGGCTCGAGAAGGTACCTGCTAATACTCTAACTCTCATAATTTTAAAACAGTGATACTTTTTCACATTTAAAATGTATATACATATTTAAGAGACCCATGCTAATTTATAAAAATATCATTAGATCTCATGCATAGATTATTTGATGCTATTATAAGTCGTGGCCCATTTTAGCTGACTTCAGATGTGCTCCTTTAGGGAGATACAGACTGAGATTTCTTCTGGTTTGATAAACTTATAAATAGAACTTATAATACAAGTATATAAACAACTTTTACAGCAACAGAATTGAAACTATTCAAATGCCAGTTACATTTCTCAAAAAGGGGAATATTATAAACATGATAACTTGTATCCGTGGTGACTGCATAGTTATGATGACCTGAGCGAAACAATGGAAACGCTTCAATGGCGATTTCGGGACTCTCTTGGAAGTCATTTGGGTGCCATGGTAACCAGAGTTCTCTCCATCTCCCAGCGGCTCAGAGGTCAGCTGTCATTGGCTCTCTGTGCATTGTCTTCTGTTCTCGCTAACAAACGTGTCACAGTACATCAAGATAACATTTATAACCCGTCCAAACAGCAGGGGTACAGCACAGAGCTCTGTCCCAGTGACAGCCGAATGGAAAGGGAGATTTCAAAAGTACTTCTTTGGCTTCTTAAAATGCCTTTTGGGATAAATGACAGAGTTTGAGATTATTCAAACGTCGCCTTTTAAATAAGGTCAAAGGCAAGTCGCCCTCATCTGTTTCAGAGAGCGCAACAGCATCGATCTAACTGATGACACCCACACAAACCCTTGCGCTTTATGGAAATGAGCATGAATATCATTTACGATTGGCCTGTGTATTGAGTGTTACCTGCGGCATCAACAGCCGTGTGTGTGTGTTGTGTGTTTTAACGCGCTGTGAGAGACGCTTTGGAGACCTGTGTAAAAGAGCGTCTGAAACTCACCTGAGGGGGAATGAAGATGGAAAACGGTTATTCTCCACTGGCGTTGGGCTAATACTTCACGCTCGCTGATGGGAAAACTGCTGTGACCTTTAGAATTGACAAAATAGAAGGGAGACGTCTCTGAGGCCCTGTATGTGTGTGTGTGTGTGTGTGTGTGAGAGTGTGAAATATCTTCTCTTAGGCTACAGACGAAAAAAAAGATAATTGAGAATGAGTCGAAAATTTCCATTTCACTCATAATCTGCATTCATAGCACCATTCACCATGTACAATGGCTATAATTGCTTCAGTGAAGCTACAAAATAACCAGTCAGATCAGGGTGGCTATTTTTTCGCTTCCCCTTTTGTAATGCTGTTGTTTTCCCTGCGCTGCCTTTGTGTGGCTTTTTTCATTGCTTAACTTTTCCCCATTTAATCTAATTCATTATCTCAGACCTCTTTGTCCTCCTATCGAGTCACACAATGCCGCTCGCTCACTATGGACATGTGATTTCTTTCTGCCAGGCATTCCGTCCTCTCCTCCCCCGGGATGCAGAATCCAGGAAAAAATACCTGTAGCCGGGGTCCACCCCCCTCCCCTTTGTGTCTGGGAGGATCAAGATGGGAATGGCAGAGGCGCAGGATAAACGTTTTAAGAGGCATCAAACATGACACCTTTTTGTCCCCGCAGGGCCTCCATATGCATGCTGTGTGCTGATGGGACTCAAGAAGGGAATGAGGGACTTTTCTGCTTTTTGATTGAAGGTGATTATGAACACAATCCTGAAAAAAGATAATGGCATTTTTCACCCAAAAAATGGCATGTATTTTTGGATTTAATATTTTTGCCTTTATCAAACCTGAAAACTTGTCGCATTAACTAAGGCGTGAAGAGATTTGCATATTTTAAACATTAACATCATCCAACAACATACAAGAAATTCAGTTCACCCAAAAATGAAAATCCTGTCATCATTTGTTCACCCAAAAATGAAAATCCTGTCATCATTTACTCACCCTCATGTTGTTCCAAACCTGTATGAGTTTCTTTCTTCTGCTGAACGCAAAAGAAAATGTCGGTAACCAAACAGTTGATGGGCGCCGTTGACTTCCATAGTATTTTCCCCCCAATACTATTCCATATTTTCTTTAGTGTTCAGCAGAAGGAAATTCATACAGGTTTGAAACAACTGAAGGTGAGTAAATGACAGAATTTTCATTTTTGGGTGAACTATCCCTTTAAATAGGCAATAACAAGAGCAGAAAAATAACATCGTCCAGAAATAAATTTGACCCTATCCATGCAAATGAGGATTTTCCATTTGTTATGTGAATGTATCTCTGAAGGGAACCGTCTTCAGAAAAGTTTTGATGGGATTTTCCTTAAATCTTACCTCTTGCGTGATGCATCATAAATCTTTGTATACAAGATTAACCGTGTATCCACTGTATTTCTGCTTTTTCATAAGAATCACACATCATTACATTTACATTTTCATTCAGACCATCTGCCATTTGTGTTCAGACCAATTGTATATAACCAGGGTTGACAAAAGTAGCCCAAAAAAATTAGCAGGTGGCCGAATTCTCCACTGAATTTGTACGTCCTGCTGAAATTTTACCTAAAAAAAAAAAAAAAAAAAAAATGTACCCACGGTAACAACTTAAAAGTAGCCCAATTCCACAGGAAAACCGAAATATAATTTTCAATATTTAAAAATGTTTATGTGCTGCTGTGCGTCCATGTGTGTGTAATAATCAGAGTGTACGCACGTTGTGGACCCGCCTATAGGCGCTTATTACTAATGCACCCTTTAAATAACACAAAAAATATTGCACCATTAGCCTGGGAAAACCCAGACAACTTCCGGCAAATTTAGATTTGCTCTGCAAGTAGTCTGGCAAAGAGCCCATTCAAGCCCATTTCTAATGCCTAGAAATCGAGGCACCAATCAGAAACATTAGGGCGGGCTTTACACAATGACGACAGCGCAGCGACGTTGAAGCAGATTTACCGTCGTGGAGCATCACTTGTTCGAATCAGCTATCGCGTCTGTTTTAAGCGATTTAAACTTTTCCTTTTCGTTAAAACCCGAGCAAAGAACAACACTCGAAGCCTTCATATCTAAAAAACATGTTATCGCTGTCTTACCGACTGGATTCGGCAAAAGTCTGATACCAGCTTGGCCCTTTGGTGGCTGGCTAAACGAATGGGTCTTAGCAAGAGCCCTCTGGTAGTGTTAATGTTTCACAAAATATAGTTTTAAATCCTTTTCAGGCGAGAATGTAGTTGTTTAAAGCTCAAATCTGTGGTTTATTTATAAAGAGAGCAGCTTTTTGAAAATTTGATCTGCCGTTTTCGGAGTTGTGAGCTCCAGTGGACCAGCGGCGCTCAATCGCTCATTAACCCCGCCGAGAACACCCTTTCCTCGGCCAGTCCTTCTGCCGTCTGCCGCTGGTGTCTCTGTATTGGTTAAACATAAGATATTATTCGTCTGGTCTTGTGTAGATCTAACGGCTGATCTTTGCTCTCATTAATCTATAATTTGTTCCCTGACAGATCGTTTTGTCTGAGGGCAAAGTGAAGTTACATAACTTTATATTTTTAAGCTATTAAACTTTACCGTTGTAGTCTCCTAGCGCTGACTTTGTTTGACTGAATTGCTTTATTTATTGTATAGCTTCTTATACCTTTTACTTATACTTTTATAATTGCTATTGATCACACATAAACTGACATTTAACAGAAAGAGACTGGGTTGTGTTTTATGTCATATTTCATTTATTACAGTGATAATCATAGCCTATATTATGCACACATTAATGTGTGTGTTTTTTTTAAAAATGTAAATGAAAAGAGGCTGGGTTTTTTATATTTCGTTTTGTTATAAACATGCATTGAAGATAATATGCATTGCCTGCACTACATTTGTGTGGCTATAATATGTTTAATATTTTTTAAATGAAAATTAAAAGAGGTAGAGTGCTGTTTTATCATATATTTCGTTTTATTGTAGCCTAAAATATACAAATATATACTGAGTGATTCTGTCAAGAACGCTGCTTGTCCATTAGCAGAGTAGGCGGACTATTAACTAAATGGCGGCGGGGATTCCCCCGAGAGGAAGTGCTTAGGGAAGTTTGCAAGTGCGTGTCTAAAACTGGAGTGGAACGCAGCATACGACGCTCCGCATACGTCATCTCCCTCATCGCTCTGATTGGTTTTAGGACTATCCAATTGCGCCGAGAGGTATTTGAGCGACGCCCATTGGTGACGCCCCTTTGGAAATGATTTGTCTATGAAGCTTTGCCAGACCATAACTCAGTTACTACTGAGAATGGTCTGGTTTTAACCAGGCTATTGCACCATTGACTTTAGAGCAGGTTTTTGTTGGTCAATGGTGCAGTCGTTTTCAGTTCCTCAAAATAGCAACGTGCCTGGACACGCCTCGTTTTCAGACCAGCACGCCCATGGCGCACAAATGCATTTGCTATTTAAACAATGTGACACTGGATGTGAAAATGATAACTGCGTCTGACTGAAACTAGCAAAAAACACTTGTGTCGTGCCTGGCGTTGCATTGCGCCGGGTGTATGAGAGGGCCCTCTGGCTCCAAGATGCCAGTGCCATATTTGGGCATTGGCGCCTTCACTTTTCTACAATGGTAGAGAGCGATGCGTTGTCCTATCTTTTTTACAGTCATTGGTCTATGTAGTTGCTAGGGAGTTACTAGCGAACCACATCCATGTCAAAGTATAATAAAACCAAACTGTAGTAGTGATTCTTGGTCAGACTTGCAATGCACAACAACGCATCGCCATTTATAGGTCACCTGATGGGGTTTTGGTTTCCTTGCCACTGTTGCCTCTGGCTTGGCGTGCCCAGTTGGGGACACTACATTTTTCTAAATTTCTCAACTAAATCTAATTATAAACTAAATTAACCATATAAACTAAATTACTGATCTAATTACTGATCTAAAGCCCACACTGTCACTGTATGATAATTGAAATGAACTGATGACATCACCGTTTTCTCCAGAATGGCTATACGGCTGAATAAAATGATGTTGCATTATTTTCCTGTTTAACAATGTAAAGCTGCTTTGAAACAATCTGCATTATTAAAAGCGCTATAAACATAAGGTTGACTTGACAACATACAGTATATTAAATATTGAAATAATAAAATATTTAAAAGCTGTAAGATTTCAACATGTACTGTAAGCTACAGGCACTTGATCCCTGACTGCAGACCTTTCTCCTCAGAATCTCCTATAGCCAGAGACGCCCACTTGTGCATCCTATCCGATACACCACAATCCTGCTGTATCCGTGAGTAGGAACATGATTTCCCTTACTGCATTCCTCTCACAGTTTCTCTGTCTCTCACACTCCATCACACTCTGGATTCTTTCTCTATTAGAAAGAGCTTAAAATAATAGTTCACATTAAAAAAAAAATTGATATTTTCTTTCGCAGAACACAAAATGAGATTTCACCCTGAATGTATGCAGCTCTTTGCCATACAATAGAGTTGAATGGGAATGGATGCTGTTGAGCTAAAAAAAAAAAAATGACAGGCAACACATTAGCATGGGCACATATTCACTATTAACTACGACTTTTGCCTCAAACTTTTAATTTACTGCTTATTAATTATTGAGTAGGATTAGGAATGTAGAATAAGGTCATGCAGAATGAGGCATTAATATGTGCTATATACACTCACCTAAAGGAACATCTGTTCAATTTCTCATTAATGCAATTATCTAATCAAACAATCACATGGCAGTTGCTTCAATGCATTTAGGGGTGTGGTCCTGGTCAAGACAATCTCCTGAACTCCAAAATGAATGTCAGAATGGGAAAGAAAGGTGATTTAAGCAATTTTGAGCGTGGCATGGTTGTTGGTGCCAGACGGGCCGGTCTGTGTATTTCACAATCTGCTCAGTTATTGGGATTTTCACGCACAACCATTTCTAGGGTTTACAAAGAATGGTGTGAAAAGGGAAAAACATCCAGTATGCTGCAGTCCTGTGGGTGAAAATGCCTTGTTGATGCTAGAGGTCAGAGGAGAATGGGCCGACTGATTCAAGCTGATAGAAGAGCAACTTTGACTGAAATAACCACTCGTTACAACCGAGCTATGCAGCAAAGCATTTGCGAAGCCACAACACGCACAACCTTGAGGCGGATGGGCTACAACAGCAGAAGACCCCACCGGGTACCACTCATCTCCACTACAAATAGGAAAAAGAGGCTACAATTTGCACAAGCTCACCAAAATTGGACAGTTGAAGACTGGAAAAATGTTGCCTGGTCTGATGAGTCTCGATTTCTGTTGAGACATTCAGATGGTAGAGTCAGAATTTGGCGTAAACAGAATGAGAACATGGATCCATCATGCATTGTTACCACTGTGCAGGCTGGTGGTGGTGGTGTAATGGTGTGGGGGATGTTTTCTTGGCACACTTTAGGCCCCTTAGTGCCAATTGGTCATTGTTTAAATGCCACTGCCTACCTGAGCATTGTTTCTGACCATGTCCATCCCTTTATGACCACCATGTACCCATCCTCTGATGGCTACTTCCAGCAGGATAATGCACCATGTCACAAAGCTCGAATCATTTCAAATTGGTTTCTTGAACATGACAATGAGTTCACTGTACTAAAATGGCCCCCACAGTCACCAGATCTCAACCCAATAGAGCATCTTTGGGATGTGGTGGAACGGGAGCTTCGTGCCCTGGATGTGCATCCCACAAATCTCCATCAACTGCAAGATGCTATCCTATCAATATGGCAAACATTTCTAAAGAATGCTTTCAGCACCTTGTTGAATCAATGCCACGTAGAATTAAGGCAGTTCTGAAGGCGAAAGGGGGTCAAACACAGTATTAGTATGGTGTTCCTAAAAATCCTTTAGGTGAGTGGAAGCACTAATACAGCCAATATCCTAGTAATATGCATGCTAATAAGCAAGTTAATGGCAAGAACTGAACCCTAAAATAAAGTGTTATGACAAAGTATTAAAAAAATATCTTGAAAGTAGTTCAAAAGACTTGTGTGACATATTACAAGTTCTTTGTCGTTTTTTTGTAAGGACAAACCTAAGTTTAAATCGTCATTTGATAAAAATGTCCCCTCAGTGTACTACTGGTCAAATTTTACTCCGTCACAAGTGAAAGTTGTAAACAAAAATGTACTTAAGTAAAATTACAGAATTACTTGTTTTTAAAAGTACTTAAAGGGTAACTTCAGTGATTTAGCATTAGGCTTTGTATCAGTAGAAACCCGGTAGTATATTCAAATTATGGTACTTTCCCCCCTCATATCCCCCTAAGACAAGAGACAAGAGGCTAAATACTACAGCCACTAGATGCCAGAATTATTGTATTACTATGAAGATCAAAACAACGGTGTACGGAGTGGCCTCATAGGGCAGTGAAGCAAGTGCATTCTGGGAGTTGTTGTCTTTCATCCACGAGACAAAAACACATTTTCTGTCTTTTCTCAGTCTAAAAGGCACCAAATAATTTCACATTTCTACTGCATAAATGACCCAGTTTCAATACAAAGCTTAATGCTAAATCACTGAAGTAACCCTTTAAGTATTGTCACGACCGGCTCAAAGCTGTGACAAATAAGTGGAGGACATAGTAGGTTGGTAAGGTGAGGAACAGAAATATTTATTTTACATAAATAAGAAACTATATAGAACAGTAAATCAATACAAAATAACTACAATTTCTGTCTGACAACTGATGTTAAAATGTCAGACAGAAGCAAGTTCAAAGTAACAGCAAAAATGAACTGAACAAACAATAACAAAACCATAAAGTAAACGGGAGCAAACAATTCTCATGACGCTCTCATGTTTCTCGTATCTCTCTCAAGCTACCCGAAGCCCCCTCTCACTCTCAAAGGCTCAGCTCTAATAAGGGAAGAAACAGGTGCACATCGTTCTCCCGATGAGTCTCACAGCCACACCCACCGGTCGGTAACAGCAGGGATAACCGGAGACCTGTCACAGTATCAAAATAAAATTTCATTTATGTCATTGCATTATTTTATTATTGTTGCATTGCTGTATAAATGCACACTATGCCAACACGGTGGTTTAAGCCAGTCAGTGATGCTCCATCCGACATGCTAGCATACGACTACCTTGAACTCATTTCAGTACTTGTTTAAAAGTTACAAAGCCCTTTACAAAGCTGCTGTCACTTTAAGGCCGAATGCACGGATCCTATACACTGATACACATCCGATATTCTCCCAACTGTTTATGTTCACCTAATAGTTGTCAACTTTGTTTGACATAATCAACTTTGTTTACGTGAATACTCGCCAAAACTGACATCATGTTGTGTGTATTGGTCAGTTCAATTGTGAAAAGAAGCGGAAAAGAGCTCTATTCAATACTCTTGCTCTGGCATCTGAGAGGCAACTTTCTGTGAACAATCGGACTGAACTGAGCTATATTTCATGTTATCATGCTTTTTCAGATTCATCCATACGTCTGCTCTTCTCTTTCTCCAAGACGTTTACATTTTTGAACATTTTATGGAGACATGCATCATGTATGCCAACAAAACTAATCTTTAATCTTTTCAGAAAACTGAAACATACTTTATATGTATGGCCATGGGTACACACACTGTGCTGAGGAACTGTCTTCCATTTTGCTATAAACTGATCAGTGTTCAAAAAATGCTGGGAAACTTCACATGACCCTACAAGAGTGATTACTGATAAGAAAAAGAAAAGAAAAAAAAACGTTTTAAAGAAGAAAAAAATGACTGCCTTTCTAAGGTGCTACAGAAATTACTTTCAACTTCAAGGACCTTCATAGAAATGCAGTGGAGTAAAAAAGTATTATATTTGTCTTTCAACTGTAGTGAAGTTAAAGTCAAAATTTTCCAGAAAAAAATAATACTCAAGTAAAGTACAGATTTCAAAACAAGTAAAACAAGATTTCACTTTTCTAACTTAAGCTAGTGTGTAATGTTTCTGTTTGAGCATAAACAACATCTGCAAAGTTACGACGTTCAAAGTTTAAAGTAAAGGGAGATATTTGCTTTTAAAGAAATCAATTTCTAAGAACTACAGCAAACGGCCAGTAGGGACTACAGACATTCCTCCAGGGTCTCTGACATCACCAACCCCAATATTTACATAAACCCCTCCTCCGAGAATATTAAATAAGGGGGCGAGGCCATTTTTATTGCTGTGGAGAAGAGTTGTTGTGGTATTCTTAGATTTCATGTGACGTCACACAGTGGCGCGGGCGCCATTTGTAGGACTGAATTGCAACATGCCGTCTATCTGCTGTGCTGTGGGCTGTGAACAGCAAATCTGGTTAGTAGGCTGGAGTGTTGTTGCCGCAATGCAGATGAAAACGCTGTTATTTTCATCCGGATTGCACGTCCACTTTGTTTAGGCTTCCTAGGGACGGGGGAGTTAGGGATCAATGGTTAAAATTTATTTTTAACTCGGTCCCTCGTAATTATTACCCAAATCTCGCTCTCTGTGCTGCACATTTCACGAGGAAAGCTTCCATAATCTTTGCGATTTCAATGCAGGATTCGCACAACGGCTTGTCCTGAAAGATGGAGCAGTTCCAACTTTTAAAACAGAAGCTGTTTACGGGCCACAACCTGTAAGTATGATTTATTTTTCGTCGATGTGTTTTCCTGTAATAGCTCGTATTGTTAATTGTACGTTGTAGCAAGGAAGTAAACAAATGACGACTCTGTTTGGCTCTGCAAACCAGTTTGTTAAATGCTCATTCATACTTAACGTTATCCGACAAACACCTAACATCTTAAACATCTTACTTTTTAGATACGTTGTATGTAAGTTATGAGACAACAACAACAAAAAACAAACCATTCTGAAATGTCGTTTAACAGCCGTTCTTGAACAGGTTCTGCTCGATCACCACGAAAATGTTCTGGGTCCGATTCGGGCTCAAACTGGTATGGTTTTATTGATGCCACTGTTTCTAATACTACCAAAGCACAGTCTACCGGTAAAGGTAAGGGCCGTGACGTTTCCGAAAAACGTGGACTAGGCAGTTAGCGAATCACAACACACTGGGCCAGCTAACCAATCTGAGCCCATTGCATATTTTTGAGGGACTGGCTTCATACAACCCAGAAACCATCAGACCGTTTTTACAAGGAGGGACAGAGCAGTGTAGAATAAAGGTAAAATATATGAAAAATAATGCAATTTTTTAAAAACGAAGCATGAACACATGTTACAGTGCACCCCACAAACACAATCAAGCCTTCGAAAGAATGTGTTTTACCACCCCTTTAAAAAGGAGCTTCATATTTTAGGAGTATTCATTTTTAAAACTACACTAATGCATCTCACAATTACAGTAATTATTAGATGACAACTCGTTCTTCACTTCAGAAGTTGTTTTTTTCTATGGCAATGCACAAAATGGATCCATTTTTGTTGGTAAGTGCAGTAAATGAATATACTTCCTGAAAAACATTGAACAACAAAGAAAACGCATCTGCTATAAAAAAAAAAAAAGACAAAGTAGAGATTTCAGGGGTTTTTTAAGCTGCTGCGCTTTTGTTTTCTATATTATATATAGTTTTGTAATTATGAGTTATTTAAATACATTTCGTAACCATTTTACATTCTGCCAAATCGGTTGTTAATTCGTATGATCTCATTCATACGTTTTCATACAGACTGACGATTAGGTTTATGGGTCGACTATTAGGCTTCCATTTTTTACTAAAAATGTTTACGTTGAACGAAATCACCACCTCGAAAACAGGTGCACATTCTCCTGTTTATGATCGATTGAGAGATCAATCACAGAACTTTCTGATGGGGGAACATGTGCTTTCCCAAGTGCTTATGGTCGCCACTAGCTCAGTGCATGCAGAGACCTTAAACTATATTTATTGAAAGTGTAACATAGATACAGCTCAAGAGGCCTGCTGTCAGTCAAGCTTTGTGTCGAGGTGCTGTGGAAGATCTCTCTCTCTCTCTCTAATTACACACCATGAGTGACGGGGAGATGAGAGGAAGGGTTAGAGAGGCAGAAGGGTGAAGCTACAGTGGCACAATTAAAACAAAAAAGGGGGAGCGCACAATATCTGCCGCATCGACCACACACACACACACACACACACACACACACACACACACACACACACACACACACACGCTCACTCAATCCATCACTCATAGAAACCCTCACTATTCACTCCTTTGAGACCTCGGTGCTCAATGGCTGAAGGCTTTCTGTGGATATGAGAAGGAAGGCACCACCTGGTGCCTGATCTGACAACTTCCTCCACTCCTGAGAGTCTGACACTTTTGATTGGATGGAAAGGACAAGGGATATATTGTTTTCTTGATACGTGCCACAATCTGCTCAGACACGAACATATTCAATAACAGTTCTGTCCTGATAAACTAACTTTTGATATGCAGGTATTTTACAGCAGAATTTCTCCAAGATTAGAGTTTAAGAGACAGATGAGATGTGACAAAGGACCATGAGGGAAAACTACAAGATGGATAGATTTGCATTGAAGATTTTAGTTTTGCGTTGTTTTGTTAATTCAGTTGCTAATAATATTACATGTTTGTTTATTGGAAATTTAACTGTGACGCACAGAGCTTGAATTGATATGCGAATAAAATGAACAGTAATGTGCAAAAACTTCATTTCATAGGGAAAATTATTATTCTACTCTTAATGTACCATTGCTTTTCAATAGTATCACACTGAACTGACCGACAGCTTTTACACAGGGTTTCTGCAGGTTTCACCAAGTCAAATTTAAGACCTTTTTAAGACCATTATGAATTAAATTTAAGACCTATAATCACACATTAAAAAAAAGGTACAAAGGAAATGTTGGGTGATTTGTTTGAGATAAATTACTTATTTTGTGGTGATTTCCAGAAATGTACATGTTTTTTTGTTGTTGTTGTTTTCTTTTCAAAATTAGGATGCCACATTTACCATATTATTATGTTAGATGCACATTAGTTACACACGACAATAAAACAAACAAAATACATAAATATTGTTTGTAGGGGTGTAACGGTACACAAAACTGACGGTTCGGTACGTACCTCGGTTTTGAAGTCCCGGTTCGGTATGGATTCGGTACAGCAGTTTTACAAAATTGCTTTTTATTCATTTTTATTCAACAGTGGTTTAATGAAAAAAAATTGTGTCTGTCCTTAAATGAATTAAATTATAACTAAACGTTTCTTAAAGATAATGCTGTAAACTATATAGGGAGCCCTTACTTACATATAGCTATTAAAGATTAACAACAGAGCCCAAACTATTAGCCTAAATTCAGTTGCTATTTATTTTTAGATATAATAATCAACACTCATAAGCTTCACATAAGGCAGTTTTTGCATTAACTTCTAAATCTAATTATTTTTATTCGTTGTTGAAATATAATCATTTAGTGGCTGTAATTTTCATGACAGGTTTATTTAAACATACATTAAATAAACAAGACATCACTAACAGGCTTAGTAGTATATAGTGAATATATATATAGGCTAATATAATGACTATAACGGCTAATATAATGAATATAACGGCTAATATAGTGCATGTATTCAGTGGAAGAGTTGATTTCTCTAGTGAGCTACAGCTGTGGACACTGAATGACTTCTGAGTAAACGTGATTCTGCATGACATTGTTTACAAGCAGTTTTATTGTCTTTCCGCGGTTGAAACACAGATGGAGCGATTACACGACATATGATACATTTCAGTAAGTTGTAATGGATCCTCAACATACCTTAAGATATATTAATTTATGTTTATTCTTTTGGAAGAGATGATCGCATTGACTCGCGCACCGCGCGCTGCCGCTTTAAGTTGAACTGATACGCGTCTATCAGTCATGTCACATTAAAGAGCGTTAAAACGGCATTTATCGTTTGAATTTCGTGATAAAATGGACTCAATACTTAATATGTTTGCGTGGGAACTCGGATTGAAGTGTGTTCCGCGCTTACAACAAGCCGACTGTTAACTGTTAAAGATTACATTCATAACCGTTCGATACACGCGTGCACCGTACCGGAAGCCCTGTACCGAAACGGTTCAATACGAATACGTGTACCGTTACACCCCTAATTGTTTGGTATCTTACAAAAAAAAGAAAAGGAAAAAAAGGCTAGGCCTGTGGTGTGCTATCTAGCTTTAATAACATGATCGCTTGTGGGAAATATAACCAAAAATTTTACAATTAGGCTTACAATAACACAACAATAAGCAACTGCTTAATACTTTCTTAAGTAATTAAATAATCAAGTAAAAAAATAAAAACTTTAAGTAGTTTAAGTACTGTTGTTGTTTGTTTAATATTAATGACACAAAAAGAAGTGGGTATGGGATATATTATGTTACTTTCACTTTAAGACCTACTGTAATGTGCAGATCCAATACTGACACACGTCCCAAACTTGTTTACTCAAGACATAACTGCCAATATGGACATAGACAGTCATGATTATGTGTGTATTTGATCGTTCAATGGCAATAAGCCTAGAAATAGGACATATTTCTGTACACTCGCACATGTGCTGACAGGTGGCAAACGCATGCGCAGAATCTGCAGCCAGTCTGACGTGGTCCGTGTGTCAGTACCAAATTGAGTTTGTGGTTTACATCGCTTTTATTTACTCTTTTTTAGTGCTATCAGGCATATACTTTTTATTTGGTCATTCATCCACCTTGCGCAATCGCTTCGTCTGGTTCTTGTCACAGCAGGTTAGAAAGATTCGCCTTCGCTTTCACGATCACAGAACTGGAGATCTGTAGGCTAAAGAATAAAATCCGTCTGTCTGTGGTACAATCCGAAAGAGACTCGCGCCAATAACACGAAAGCTGATTGGTGGCAATATAAGATGCATGTTGGTCTCATTTGTAGTCGTAATACAGCAAATTACACTTGGACTAGAGAAAGAAAGAACTACAACACACGCACACACACTAAAGCGCTGCAGGAGCATTTCAATGAGCATTCGAGGTAGCGTTACATGGACGTAGGAAAATGAAGACCTGTTTAAAATCATTTAAGACCTAGAACTCAATACTTCAGCGAATTTAAGACTTTAAGGCCTAAAATTTTGATTTTGAAATCTAAGACTTTTTTAGACTTTTTAAGACCCCGCGGAAACCCTGTTATAAAAGTGGCACTCTTTACTTGTTTTTTGTCTGATTCAGTCAAAATCTGAAGAAACGTTTTTCATGAGACTTTGTGACTTCCTACTTTTTCCACATATTAAAGGAGTGGAAATGGCCATCATGTATTTTTAAAATAAAAGTGCTTGGCCTACACCTTTAAACTTTTAATTTTACAAATCATCACATTAAAAATAACCTTAAAATGTGATAATATTTAGAGCTTTAAAAGTGCTTGAAAAAGTGTGAAGCCCTTGAAAAGTGCTTCAATTTCACTCTCAAAAAGGTTGTACGAACCCTGAGGGGTGCTACTACAGTAAATCCACGGTGAATGTTTATGATTTGTGGACTGAAACGCAACTTCGTTCATGCAACAATGGTTTCTCCTGGTTTCCGCATCAGCGCTGTTTGATCTGATATCTATAACGCTTCCCACTAGATCTCGAGCCAGATCACACGAAAATGCGTATCAATAGTACGAGTGTGCAATTTCGTGGAAAGTATATTTATAGTATATAAGTATATTTAGTATATGGAATGCAGTTTTTCGCGTGCATATGATATGCACTTAATGGCGTATTATATGCACAGACCCCATCCTACCCAAGAGAGTGTCATATACATAAAGTGCGTATAATATGCATGCATTTTGGCATATACATTCCACGACATTGCACACTTGTACTATTGATATGCATGCTCATGTGATCGTGTTGAGATCTCGCAGTAGCGATGTTATTAATTCTGTAGCGAATTCAAACGCTTTCTCACTGGATCTCCCAGCAGTGTCGCGTGATGGAGATCGGCCCGTGTATGAGCTCGCACTGCGCTGTCTATTATTGCTCCGAGCTGAGAAACAGTCTACGCAGCGCAGCTCCGTTCTGTTTTCGGTTCGTTTTCCATTTGATGTTTCTCATAAATGGCAGCTCATCATCAGTTGGACAACATGGTTGTCGCATCAGTGTGTTGCGGTAACAGCTTAGGACCCAGGACCAGTAGTGAAAAATGAAGTTCAACAGTCAGGAGTTAAATTAATTAAAGAAAAATTTACTGAAGAATAGTTTGGAGTTTCATCAGCAGAAGCCAGCTTCAAGTCTCACAAGGAGTTCGTAGGCCGCGCTCCCTCTAACAGTCTCCCCGTCTCCGCCTATCGTACATACAATTTCTGAACAGTTATACTGTTTTCAAGGTCTAGCCACATCATTACTGCCATGTGGGATGATTCTGATTGGCAGAGAAATTGGCACAGTCACGGTAAATTTCCACACAAGGATAGATAGCAGAGCATATCACTAAACTAGGTAGACTAGTTGTCGCCCCATCACTAGAATTAGATCATTGTTGACCTTGGAGGTCGCAGTAAGGTGTCTTCAGGTCTGGTGTCGTGTGCAGAAAATGTCCATCTTCAATATTGGGCCTGCACAGATCATGCAACACACACACACAAAAGCTCCCTAGAATCACAGCTCTCCCAAGGTTGGAGAGTCTTAACTACATATCAACAAAACACTTCACCAAAACATGCTGATAACATGTGCTTTTCTCCCAGCGAGAGGTCCAGACAATAGTACAATTGTATTCATACAATTTCTTTAGTGTTTCAGTAAAAGGAAATATAAAATGAAATAAAATAAAATGAAAGACAAATCCACATTTCATCTCTGGAAGCCGGGCTAAATTAGCAATCTTACTTTGAAGTTGAATGAAGTTACTGCATTCAACAAAATTATATTCGACAAAACTTTGATGAAGGAAAGTATGTGGGCATGATTCTTCTTGATTTGCAAAAAGCTTTTGATACTGTAAACCATGCAATACTCCTATCAAAGCTTCAATGTATAGGCTACAGAAATACTGCTGTGAAATGGTTCACCTCTTACCTCATTGGACGGACTCAAGTTTGTGATGTTGATGGGACCATATCAGATCCTCAGGATATTACTTGTGGGCTGCCCCAAGGTTCAATCCTTGGCCCTCTTTTATTTTTAGTTTATATAAATGACATGCCAGCTGCGGTGAAATGTAAGCTGCTTTTATATGCTGATGACTTGGCATTACTGGTTTCTGGGGATGATATCAGCGAAATTGAGAAGACTCTTGGTAATGAATTAAATAGTGTTAGTAAGTGGCTTACAGACAACAGGCTTTCAATACATTTGGGAAAAACTGAGTCCATTTTGTTTGGAACAAAAAGAAAGTTGTCTAGAACTAATGCACTTAAGGTTACATGTAATGGCACTGAAATAGTGTCTCAGAAAAGTGTTACATACCTGGGGTTAACATTAGAACAGTCGTTAACCTGTAAATCTATTGCTGATAAAATATTATCCAAATGTGCCGGTAAACTGAAATTCCTGTATCTCAGGACAAGGCATCTAGATTATTCTATTAAGAAATTACTGGTCATATCATTGATTCAATGTCATTTCGATTATGCATGTTCTGCTTGGTACTGTGGATTATCAGTTAAACTTAAAAATAGACTGCAAGTGATGCAAAATAATGTTATTCGCTACCTGCTAAATGCACCACCCCGGACTCATATTGAATCATATGTTTAATGTTATAAATGGCTCTGCTCCCAAATATTTACATTCCCATATAAAAATGGTTCATACACAGCATAATCACAATACTCGGGCCAGTGTCCGTTCTTGTATAGTGCCCAGAGTCAACAATGCAGCTAGAAGTTCTTTTTTTATACAGGTATAACATTGTGGAATAATCTGCCACTTTCCCTCAAAATTGTAAATACCAGGGGGGCTTTTAGATATAAAGTAAAGGTATTTTTATGGAATAGAGTAGCCAATATTTTTTAGTTAGAGTAGATTGATTATTTTATGTGATTTATGATTGTTTGATTTTAGAATGCTTTTAAACCTTGGATGATTTGTATTATATGTTATTGTTATTGACCAGAAATAGGTCTTTGTTATGTGTTGCATGTTTTAACACCAAGGACCATGTTGGAAATAAGTGTTTACACTTTAACATGCTATCCTTTGGATTATGTTGTTTGTCAATCCAAAATAAATCAATCAATCAATCAATTCCTGTCGAGTTCGAGGTGTGTAATGCCCCAAAAATCCAAACACACAACAAACATGTTCTGAAATCAAGTGTTTTTTTTGCGAAACATCACACACGCCCAGGACAGACCCTCAGTCACCACTCAGAGACCAAATACAAACTTTAGAAAAGGAAGAAACAATCATTGGTCCTCTTGATATAAGCAAAATCATAACTGGAAAGAATCATTAAAATCATAATAATTATATAGGAGGATGAATATTGATTGAGGCTTTTATTATACATTTAATTAGGATGCATACAATTATATTGAAGCGGTAGTGGATTCCAGAATCCACCTTTCAAGTGCGACCTCTAACAAAATTGTCGCACCAGCAGGAAAAAGGTCACAGTCTGGAAAAAAAAATCTGTTAGTAATCGGATTGACAGCTCAATCTGACTGTTTTGATCGGATTGGAAGCAGTTGTTTATTCCTTTTCTAATCCCGTTGGTAGGACATGTAAACTTTTACTAATTCCCAGGATGTGTGTTCTTGATATCAACAATTACATTTTCTCTAGTTAAAATGCTGATTCCTGATGTCAGGAATTACATTTCCACTACAATGGCAGTTCTTGTGGTAAATGGACTACATTTATATAGTGCTTTTAACAGACCCATAGCCATCCAAAGCGCTTTACAGATTGCCTCACATTCACCCATTCATACACCGACGACGGTGTCAGCCATGCAAGGCGTCATCCAGCTCGTCGGGAGCAGCTGGGGTTAGGTGTCTTGCTCATGGACACCGCGACACTTGGTCAGGTGGCACCGGGGATCGAACCACCAACCTTCCAGTTTGTAGACAACCTACATGAGCCCCTGAGCTACTGCCGCCCCTTATATCAACAATGACATCAGACAAAAATTACAGAAATACGAATTCTTGATATCTGCAATTGCATTTTCACTAATGAAATGTCCCCGTAGGCTGCCATTCAAATTCAATTGTTGCCCAAATTCAAGGGGCTTGTGACATCCCAGAAAGCAAGTTAGCTTTTAAAAGATGTCTAATAGCCGTCCGAACACAGCCCTGAAGTCTAGGCTAAAACAAGGCAAAAGTTGGGCTGTCAGTGAAAATTTAATAGACGTCTAACCATAGCCCAAGAATAGACTAGTCATTAGGGATGGACCGAATCCAGGATATTGGGCTTTTTGACGGGGTTCGATTTCTGCCGAACCTTCACATTTTTTTCCACCGAACCTAACCCTAGGCTTGCACTACGCGCGCTCCGCTGGTCGAACATAATGACGCCGCCATTGATTATGGGAAGGTGTTTACTAGGTGGACCGTTGAATGCAGTCGGCTGTGAGAAAGTGAAAATGGAACACGTGAACAGAAAACGTGTTGTTTGGCAATACTTTCAGTCAAAAGAAGGCGATTCAAGTCGAGCTACATGTTCAATATGCAATGCCGAAACAGTGACGAGAAGAACATACGTGACAATGTTTACTTGAGCAAAACCACACTATGAAAACGAAAAGCCTTAAACAAGGCTTTCACGAGTTCACACTTACATATAATTTATGGAGAGAAGTTTAACTGCGTATTTGGCGTGCTGTCCGGGGGAGGGCTTCGAGCTCGGAATTTGGCCCGAACCCAGAGTACCCCCCGTATATGAAAGTGGCTGATAAAATAAAAGTGTGGAGAAGGGGTGGTGGAGGGATGCTAGAAACTGTCAATGAATGGAGGTAAGACTGCTGCGTGTATATATATATATATACCTCTTACTGTTGATTAGCTGAGTGCTCTCCACCTGTGTCAATTATCTGAACGTGCTCCTCCCGAACTATGTTTATAAAACATTATTTAGATGGCACTGATGCCCCGGGAATACAGAGATAACGCCTCGCTAGAGCGGCCAGCCTTGGAAAGAGCCTTTCATTTGCTTTCCACCAGTCAGGAGCTTGTACTACTGCTGTATTTTAATACCTCATAGCATATTTTGCAATATGAGCATCCCTACACTGCTGTGGACGTTGTTTAATTCATTAATGTGTTTACTGTGATAATGGACTGCGGATGGGAGTAGGATTCGCTATTCGGTTTCGGATTCGGCAGAATCTTAACCAGTGGATTCAGTATTCGGGTGAACCCCAAAAATCTGGATTCGGTGCATCCCTACTAGTCATCAAAAACATGAACATGTGAAAGAATGGAAACCAAACACCATGTCACTGTTGACTTTGCATACATGATGGAATATCCCACATCTCTGAAGTTATTTAGGCAAAAATGACATGTAAACAATTTCAAGGTTGGCTGGAAGTGTGTTACTCATAGCCAGGCTATATCGGGTCTATATTTAACCGAAACAGTGAAATGACGGCTATTGCTTGCTGGGATATCCCTTTATTTAGCATTTGTGTAAACACTACACTCTAAAAACAAAAGGTTCTATATGGCACCAAAAATGGTTCTTCATCGTAATCATAGAGGAACCACTTTTGGTGCTATATAGCACCATATCTTAACATGTTATGTATAGGGTAGCGGTGCTATATAGCACCTTAGTCAAAGAACCTCTGAAGAACCTCTGTAGCACCAAAATTGGTGCTATATAGCACTAAAAAAGGTTCCCCTAAGATTACGAGCCAAGAACCATTTTTGGTGCCATATAGAACCTTTTTTTAGAGTGTACATTTGGATTCATTAATCAGAATGAATTAATTCAGATTGAAAAAAAAGTTGATACACTCTAAAAAAAAAAAAAAAGTGCTATATTTTTTAAGTGCTATATAGCACCAATTTTGGTGCTTCAGTGGTTCTTAACCGGTTCTTTGACTAAGGTGCTATACAGCACCGCTACCATATACAGAAAATGTTAAGATATGGTGCTATATAGCACCAGAAGTGGTTCCTCTATGATTACGACGAAGAACTATTTTTGGTGCCATATAGAACCTTTTTTTGTTAGAGTGTATTGCTGAAAAAAAAGTTGATATTGCTGAAAAAAAAAAAAACACGTTTAGGCTTTAAAATGCTTCTTTATAACAAATAGAAAGACCACTATTGGCATATTTTGTTCATCTCTGATGTTTTGATGTAATTGTGGATGACTATTTCTGAAGGAAGGGATCCTTACACTCTAAAAAAAAAAGGTTCTATATGGCACCAAAAATGGTTCTTCGTCGTAATCATAGAGGAACCACTTTTGGTGCTATATAGCACCATATCTTAACATGTTCTGTATATGGTAGTGGTGATATAGCACCTTAGTCAAAGAACCGGTGAAGAACCTCTGAAGAACCGCTGAAGAACCACTGAAGCACCAAAATTGGTGCTATATAGCGCTTAAAAAGGTTCCCCTATGATTACGAGCCAAGAACCATTTTTGGTGCCATATAGAACCTTTTTTTTTTAGAGTGTAGCACATTGCAAAACCAATACAAACACCACCATTATATCCCATGTGTTTCATAGCACTATTATGAAGCCAACAGTCGCACTTAGGGTCTTGATGTGCTCACAGCCGAGAATGTTCGTTATTACCAAGTGCAATAACAGGCGGAGAAAAAAATGAAGCCATGTGACAGAAAAACACATTAACTTCATAAATTAATCTCTCTCCAACCCATTTTAATGATTTAAATAAAAAGAGAGATCAATCTGCTAATGGCGCATAGCCATTTTTATTCATTATGGAGATTCACAGCAACAAAACAACACACAGCCATCTTTCACTCTGACAATTAATCCCAATTTGGGACTCGGGGAAGAACACAGAAGAAAGCCCCCGACCAACCCCCCAACCTCGTAACAGGGCAAGTAATAGCATTTCATTCGCTGTATAAATTTTCTCCTGCACGACAGCATCTGCTCTCAGGTCTCTGATTATAGCCTGACCACAACGCCATAAATCTCGTTTGCACGTGCTCCCTATCAGCACTAAAATCTGTGTTTTATGCTAATGTATGGGCGGGGCCGAGGAATGAAAGGCTTGGGTCAGAGACCTCTGGTCTCTTTCTGATTTCTGAATGTAATCTACTGCTCTGCACAGGGAATGCTAATTAGATTCAGCGTTGAATATACATGCCAGGGAGTGCTGTTTACCGAGAGAGCGGGGGTCCGGTATTTAAATTCAGCTCACGTCGGCAGGCACAATAACACAAACACACACTCATGCGCATTTGTGTACCTTTCCCTATTTTGCGGGCAATACGGTGACTGTGGCTCATTTGATGGAGTCACGGAGATGATCGGAGCTCAAACTGCAGTTTGAATGTTGGATACTGGATCTGACTGCAAAACACATGAGCAGGAGTCCAATCAACAAAGATGGCTCTATAAATAACTAATGGGTGAGCCATGGTAATGGCGTTCTGCTACTGTCAGTTTTCTCTGAGGGAAACGTTCCAAAAAGCAAACTGTGACTGTGAAACAATTATCTTTGGGTATGTCTGCCGAAAGAAAATTTGTTTCAAACAAAGGTCTATAGAATAACAACACTGAAAAATGTGCATACTCTCTTGAGTAGGTACTTATTTTGAATACTAACTTCACGAGCACTAAAAAAAGTATGTTCTATAATATGAATGCTAGTAGTATGAATGTAATCCGGACATACTACAGTCATCATGTTGTCATTATCATGTGATCTACCAGCGTCAGTTGCATCGCTTCACTACCATTCACAAATCCTCTTCTCCGGCCTCATGGGATGGTAAAGTGTCTATTGTATGCACACTTCAGAATCTCACTGGATGTAGTAGGTCATCCAGGTACTTTTGCTCTACTCTTTTATGAGTACTGTGAATTCGGACATACTTCTTTTGTCACATACTGTTTTTCACCTAATGGAGCTTGAGTGATCGAATGGAATTCAAGCGTAGTTCAGGCAGACCACTGATCGCTAAATGATGTCAGCTGACGCTCAGCTGATTTGTTACTCCACCTACTCTAATCAACTATAGTATTTAAGCTCATTCAAACTCATGTTCCTCAGTCTGTCGCACAGACATTTACACCCACCTCCACCCCTTCACCTCCTAGTATCTTTATTATAGAGTATTGGATTCTGTGTAGAAATCTATTGTCATCATTGTATCTCTTTATGTAAATACGTGCTAAGAAACTTTTGGTTATTAAGAAGGCTGGGGATTATGTTTCAGGGATGTATCTCAAGCTGTCTTGTATGGCAGCTCGAGCATCTTTGAGCCTAAGCCTTTCGCCAAATCAAAGATTGTCAATAAATTTCATTCTCAAAAGTGGTCCTGACTGAACTATATATTAGGGAAGTGTGCCATTTCAGATGCAGCCCTGGTTTCTTAATATGTCCGCGTCAAAATGAAGACGCTAAAGGCACCCCTAGACGTCACTATATCAATGCACAGGGTACTCCATTCATTTCAATGAGAAACCTTTGGCATCATACACAGGCACGTTGGGCATGTGAACGTTATCGTCATGATGATCAAATATTGGGTTATGATTTTACTATTATGACATGTTGGAGTGTGATTCTCAATTTAATCAGCCAGCATAATTTTATTTATGCTATCTAGACACATTTTAACATGTAACCCAACCCCATTCCATCCGCAGAAGATCATGAACACATTAAATTTCAATCATTGCCGCCCGTTACGTCAGTTTTCATAGTGAAATTGCATTGGCTCTCGTATGCCTCATGACCAATTGTGTCATGCTAAAGAGTCGTGTGTATTATTTGAATGAGATATGAATGAGCGTGTGCGTGTGTTCACGGAGCGGCGAGATCATCTCAACGATTAAAACATTAAGATCAACTCTGTTCTTTACATAAAGATATCGTATGACTTCAGAAGACTTGGAATGCAACATGAGTTAATACTTTTATACTGTTTTTGGTCAGTTTTTGCAATAAATACCTCTGACTGTACTTGTGAGAACGGGTTGTCTAATGTCCAATTTCAACCACTTCTGTCCTGATTTCTTTGAGGGGAGGGTCTATGGTACATGTAGGGCCTTTTTAAGATCTTTCGATCTAATGGATGAAATAAACTCACGCAATTTACATATGAATGCGAAAGAACATTCATTTAAGCCCTGATAGCCGCCAGACCATGCCGAATGCCATGAGTGCATGTTAAAAATCAGGAATGGTGAGAGAACATTGTGTTTTCATCTTCAAAGCAAACTTGGGTCTTCAACCGACAAAGTTGAAATCTCGTCTGGATAGCGCACTTCCTATAATCAGTAGGTGGAGAGTAGGTGTTCTTCTGTGACTGTACAAACGCATTCAACCACATGAGCATTCAAACTACTAAAGCAATCCAGTCGAATGCGTTTTCAACTACCTCAGGAAGTGGTCGAAAGTTGTCTGGTTATCGCCAGACCAAGCTCAATTTAAGATTGAACATTTGGGAGTCTGCTATGTATTTTCTACTGCTCAAGAGGCGGGATAAACGAGCATAAATTAAATGACTGTACGCAATTGGACAGTCCTTCAACCAATCAGACCACAAGAGGCGTGATCAACGGGCAACGGCCCTTCGCTTCTCTATCCGTCGTCGCGTTAAACCCGCCAACAGCGCGTCAGGTGGATAAGCCAGTCTGTGATTGGTTCCTGTAAAAGTGTAATAGAAGCAGTAGAAATGAATGTACAGGTTTCCAGACTGAGTTGAAATCAAATCGCCGGCAGATCAGGGGCCTATACCATGAAGCTGGTTTAGCTGGCTAGCCAGATATGTTTAAGCTTAGTTTGTGCCAATCCTGGGTTTTAGGTACTATGAAAGTAGCTCGGCTTTAATCGGTGTTAGTTGCCATGGTATCTTACGCTGCACGGCTAACCTGCTCCGGGGCAGGTTATGTTCTGGATTCGAGATCTGAGATTTAAGTTTGACCAATCAGCTGTGAGCAAAAAAATATATATATAGATGACGTAACTAATTCCCAGCGTCTTTTGCAATGGCTTCACCTTTTCTACCAAATCCTTTGGACATCTCCGCGCAAATTGTTAGAAGAGCACTTCGTAGAGAAAGAGTTTTTAGGGACAGACAAAATCCCCTTGACTTTCCTGATACGTACTTGTATGAAAGGTACAGATTTTCCGTAGAAGGAATCGGTTATATTTGCGAACTTCTTGAGCCGCACATAAATGTGACTCGAAGCCATGCCCTTACTGTACCGCAAATGGTATGCATTGCGTTGCGTTTTTTTGCAAGTGGTACATACTTGTACGCGGTCGGTGATGCAGAGAACCTTGGGAAAAACACGGTTTGTCGAACCATTCGCAAGGTGGTCCTTGCACTGCAGGGGTACATAAATGGCTTCATTGTGTTCCCAGGACATTTATCGACCATGTCCATAAAAGAGGGCTTTTATAAAATTGCCGGTAAGATATATTGATAGGGTGACGTGACGTATGAACAATTTAACCGTTCACATTCAGGTTCTTTTTTTCTTTCCAAAAGGCAGATTTTACTTAGAGCACACACATATATATATATATATATATATATTATAGGCTGCATTACACTGCAAAAAAATGCTCTTCTTATTTAGTATTTTTTCTTGTTTCCAAAATTATTAAATCAAGATGCATTTACTAGTTAATTAAGTGACATAGGATTTATTTGTTTTATTAAAAATAAAATAAAAATAAAGTGAGTTTTTGCTTAAAACAAGCAAAATTATCTGCCAATGGGGTGAGGAAAATAATCTTATTTCTGTTTGGGACAAAACAGAAATTTTCTAGAAAACATCTTATGTCATGTAATTATCTAGTAAATGCATCTTGATTTAAGAATTTTTAGATATTTAGACTAGAAACAAGACAAAATTACTAAGTAAGAAGAGCATTTTTTTTTGCAGTGTATATACACATAATTGTACATGAATGACCTAAAGCCTAGAATGTTTTTTTTTATATAATTGTTTTTTTAACTTACGCATTAATGCAATCAGCAATTTTCCTCCAACATTCTTCTCTTGCTTTGGCAGCAGAGGCCGTGTTACTGCGTGCTTGAAATACACTTTTATATTCTTCATATTTGTGAAGGATTAGCTCTTGCTCCTCCGCGGAAAAATATATGGCTCTCGCTCTATCCATATCGAACGCGATTGGTTGTTTAGTGCCGACGTCACTCTTTTATGTGCACGCGCGCGTGAAGTAATCATAGCTTAAGGATCAAAGCCTGAGTTGACAGAGAAAGTTGATGAGCTGCGTCATGGTACCAATAAAGCCTGATTGCATCGGTTTGGTTTTGTCAACTCAAAACCAATCCCGTAACCCTGAATTTGTTCAACTACCTTCATGGTATAGGCCCCAGGCTGGGTTTACCCAGTCTAGGTCGAAAGTGGACAACCCAAAAACATTTTAGACCATTTTAGACTAATGCTGCATTCACACCAAATGCGAATAGAGCGTCAGGAGCGAGTGATTTCAATGTTAAGTCAATGGAAAGGCGCGTTTGGAGGTCCTGCAGCGCGATGGATGCGATTATGCTTCGTTTGCGCGAATTTGATGCAAATTGAGTATCTTGCGCGAGTGGTGCTTTTTGTGCATTCACGCGTTTGAAGCGAATTCGCGTCTGACGCCCAAGTTGAAAAATTTGAACTCTGTCATCAATTTGCGCCGTGTTAACCAATCAGGAGCCTGCTTGCTGCTGTCACGTGATGAGAAACCCTGCATAATTTAAAAATACTACTATTGTGTCACAAAATATAGTTAAGACTTTTTCAGGTGAGAATGTAGTTGTGTAAAGTTCAAATCTGTGGTTTATTTATAAAGAGAGCGCCTATTTAAAAAAATGTATCTTACGTTTTAGGAGTTGTGAGATCCAGACGATCACCGGGCGCTCAGTGCTCATTAACTCCGGTAAGAGCAGCCTTCCCGTCCAATTCGCTGTGGACGCGCGAATGGATTCAAAATGTTCAAGCGTCCAACTAGACGCGGTAGATGCGATTTTGACGCTCTATTCGTGTTTGGTGTGAACGCAACATAAGACTCAGTTGTTTCGGTCCTGAATGAATCGTCTTTTGATGATTCACTGACTCCCTCATATAAATCGGTCACTTGTCGCCACCTACTGGTTTATCTATGTAACACACAGAATGATTCACTGTAAAATTCCCTCCAATGCGCACATTGAATGTTATATTGTAGTAAACTTGCACCACCACCGAAACAACTTTTATTTTTGTCTGACGTCACTAAGCCCTCATATTTTTCAGCCTCTCCCCTCCAACCACGTTATAGAGACTTTTTATGATGCAGTTGATAAAATAAAAGCAATTTTCCTTACAGGATATAACCATTGTGCACCCTCCTATAGGCGCACATTACTAACGTGCCCTTTACGTAACGCAAAAAATACACTATTGTCTTTAGACCAGGTTTTAGTTGGTCAATGGCGCAGTAATTTTCAGTTGCCTCAAAATAGTAACACGCCTGAACACACCTCGTTTTCAGACCAGCTCGACCATGGGCATGAATGCATTTGCCATTCAAACAATGTGACGCTGGATGTGAAAATGGTAACTGCATTAGGCTGAAACTAGAAAAAAACACTTGCGTCATGTATGATAGGACCCTTAGTATGCAGAGACAACAAATCAATCATTTGTATGTACCCTGAGGGGTGTTAAACATCTAACTAGACAATACATGGTGTTGAGTTTGGCACAGGACAAGTGAAGGAGAGCATTCAGGAAACCAGTTTGTAGACAGTCCAATGGATCCAATTATTTTTCCATTTCCGGTCCTTTTAAACTAATTACTGTCTAGGAGAATGTCCACTCTATCCTTCCCTCTTCTCTATTCTTGTCTAATGATAAACATCCAAGCCCTTTAGTTGTCCTGGGTACAGTAAGAAGGCCAAAGGTCCCATCCAGCAGGGAGTTGAAGGAAAAGGGTGGACAATATGCCGTCTATCATAATCATATAAGGAAAACTGCAATGTCGTCCCAAAGGAGCCATTTCTATTCCTCTCTCTAATACACACAGTTCTTCCACTCTGCCACTGAACAATTAGCAGAGATGGGTCACTAATGAGCCTGAACATTTGATGAATAAGACTTGTTTATGCTAATTAAAAAATGGCTAACGAAGCGACACAGCCAATTATGTACCGGTTCCCTCCAGTTCCTCCATCACCAGAAAAGAGACACGGGAACATGGCCCATTACCACAATCACCTAATGAATATCTTTTCTCCCAGAGATTTATACTGTTATTTAGCAGAAATGAAAACCCCGCTCAGGAACATGCTGCACAAACGCCCATGAACAAGTCAAAATAAATCATTGCGCATAGTTACAAGTCCATTAATGCTATGTCTTTAGATTTGAATTCAGAGCTACTCAGATGTACTCGTGTGGTCAGTCGTAAGTGACTGAAGTACTTGTGCAAATAGTTTTTTTTCCAGCTCATTGCGAAGACTAAATTAGAGTGTTCATAGTCAGCTTTAAGCTCCGTTAGGGACTTCTGTGTTCACTCTCTTTTCCCCGGAGTAGCCAAACTTTTTAAGAACGAGTCTCCGTGCCCCCAGGACAACAGAACTACACGAATAAATGATCTGTGGCCGAAGGCAAAAACAGGAGGAAGGTTGTTCAAATGTATGGGGATCCTCTGGGGAGTGTAGATGATGGTCTCTTGTGGAACATCCTCAGGCCGTGTTGTACTCTCATTACATAATTTGCCTGATTTTAAATGTTGGGGATATGGTGGGCTTCAGGCCGCAAGACTGGTGGTGTAAAAATGAGGACTAGAGTATGCAACATATGTAATGTGTAGGGGTGCCTACACAATGCATGTCATAAACATCCTAAAATAACCCAAAACACAAAGTTAAATAACAGAAAACATTTCTTGTTCAGTTATTTCCATCAAACAATGCAACCTTTTAGCCCAACAGACACTAAAAACATTAGTGCATCTGTGTGTTGACTAATAAGTGCAGAGTATTTCAGAGATGTAACTAAAAACAAAAGCAGATGGAGCTTTGGGAATTTGTGGGCACTCTTTAAGACATAAGCATGGCCATTTGCAGATTTTATAAAACCAAATCCAGCATTTAGTTGTTTTTTTTCTTCTTCTCAAAAGCTCTCGTTGTAACTGTGTGCTAACTTCTTAATACTTAAAACACCCTGGCATGTCTATCATCTATGTACAATGTTAAAAATATATATAAAAATAATAATATAAAATAAAATAATAAAATTTAAAAAAAACGGTTCAAATATGATAAAACAAATCAATTATTTTTGGACGGACAGACGGATTTGTAAAATCACTATAAAAATAAATGTGATTTGGGATGGGATGGAATGGAATGGATGTTGCAAATTGGTAAATGGATTGTTGCACCTCTTTTATCAATACTTGAATGTGGATAAGTTTCATAAAAAAGCAACATTTTAAACAAAAAGCTGAGAAAAGACTATGGGCCTCATTCATGAAGCTTTCGTAAATATATTTACATCTACATTTATGCATTTAGCAGACGCTTTTATCCAAAGCGACTTACAACTTGGGGGTACACGAAGCGATTGGTCATGAAGAGTCGAGTAAGCGCAACAAGTGCCCGAAATACTGAGACCGTGTACACTGCTCAGTGTAGCACAGGCTAGAGTAGGGTGGGAAAAAAGGAGTAGAAAGAGGAAAGGAAAGGGTTTTTTCATTTTTCTCTTTTTTATGAGGTTAAGTGGACACGGAAGAGCTTTTTAGTTGACTTTTGAATGTTGTAAATGATTCCGTTTCGGATGGCGTTTGGAAGATCGTTCCACCAGCTGGGAACGTTGAATGAAAATGTTCTGGAAAGGGATTTTTTGCCCCTCTGTGATGTGCTTCAAATTCCTCTCCTCTCCAGGCAACCTTGAAAGACCTACCTGTGAGATAAGACTCAAACCAAAGGAGTGGAGTCACTGTGATGCTCAGTGATGAGAGGGTAGACAGAAGAATCTGATGATTGACCGTGTCAAAGGCCACAGATAGATCGAGCAGGACAAGGACTGATGATTTGGAATCAGCTTTAGCTATCCGCAGGGCTTCAGTGACCGACAGTAGTGCAGTCTCTGTGGAGTGGCCCCTTTTGAAACCTGATTGGTTGACGTCCAGCTGATTATTCTGTGAGAGGAAGGAGGAAACCTGGTTGAAAACAACTCGTTCAAGAGTTTTCGCTATGAATGGTAGGAGAGAAACAGGTCTGTAGTTATCTATGAGTGATGAGTTTAATGTGGGTTTCTTAAGCAGTGGAGCTACCCGAGCCTGCTTGAATGTGGTAGGGAAAATGCCGGTGCAGAGAGATGTGTTGATGATGTGTGTGAGTGCTGGTAGGATTGTAGGAGAGATGGCTTGAAGGAGGTGTGAGGGAATGGGATCGAGAGGACAGGTGGTAGGATGGCTGGAGAGGAGAAGTTTAGATACTTCTGTCTCAGTGAGTGTACAAAATGAAGAGAGAGAGATGTTTGGTTGTGGATGTGGCTGATCTAAATTCCACAGTGCGCGTGGGTGAGAACTGACTGCTGATAGTTGTTGTTTTGTTTGTGAAGAATTGGGCAAAATCGTCTGGAGATAGGGAGGTGGTGGGGGAGGGCAGAGGAGATAATTAAATGTTCTGAACAGTGTGCGTGAGTTTGAGGTGCTGATGCTGTTGATCTTGTTTTGGAAATAAGAAGAATAAGCTGCATGTACTTCATCTGAGAAGGATGAGAGCAGGGACTGATACTTACCTAGATCAGATGGGTGGTTAGATTTACGCCATTTTCTCTCTGCTGCCCTGAGTATCGTCCGGTGTTCACGAATAACATCAGATAACCAAGGGTTAGAGGTAGTAGCTCGTGCTGGCCTAAAAGAAAGAGGGCAAATACTGTCTAGACAAGAAGTTAAAGTGGAGCATAAAGTGTCAGTTGCAGTGTTAACATCCATAGAGAAGAATTGTGTGGATGAGGGAAGGGATGACAGAGCAGAGGAGAGATGAGAAGGAGAAAGTGAGCGCAGGTTTCGCCTGAAAGAAACTGCTGGAGGAACTGGTGGTGCATGAGTAGTGATTTGAAGATTGAATGTGATGAAGAAATTATCTGAGATGTGTAGAGGTTTAACTAAAATGTTGTCTGTAGAGCAGTTGCGTGTGTAAATGAGGTCCAGATGGCTACCAGATTTGTGGGTATGTGAAGTGATGAGGCGTTTGAGATCAAATGATGCTAGGAGGGAGTGGAAATCTGAACCATAAGATTTGTCCAGGTGAATGTTGAAGTCGCCAAGGACTATGAGTGGGCTGCCATCCTCTGGAAATGAGAACATCTCGCTCATCAACTAAGGTGGTCAATGGACCAGGTGGGCGGTAAATGACTACAATATGGATTTTAAAGGGAGTCGTAAGTGTAATAGTGTTGTATTCAAATGTGTTGTTATTGCAAAGAGATGTGTGAGTTGAGTATTTCCAGTTGTTATAAATGAGAAGACCCGTGCCTCCACCCTTCCCAGTCTGGCGAGAGGTGTGGGAGAAAGATAAGTTATTAGAAAGAGCAGCAGGTGTTGCTGAGTCTTCTGGGCGGACCCAAGTCTCAGTCAAGACCAAGATTTTGAGAGCGGATTGAGTGGCAAAGGCTTGAATTAAGTCAGCTTTATTGACAGCTGACTTACAATTCCATAGCCCCACAGAAAAAGAGGGAGGGGCATTAGCAGAGGAGCGAACAGGATGTAGATTAGCGTTACGGTGTCGTGTAGGCCTACATGTAATAGTGGGGCGTGGTTGAGAGATAACGGGAATGGACTGGACACACATGGTTAGAGAGGAAAGGAAGGGTAAAGAGGACAAGAAGCAGAGATAACTCGGTGCCTTACCGGAGTCCTTGCATCGGAGGAGTCACGCAGAGGAAGAGTCAAATACAGATGTCTTTACCCACGTCGTTCTTCACAAGCGGAGGCTAAAAATGCGGGCTGAACGCTTCCGCTGACCCTTCCGCGCCAGCTATGGAACGCTCGTTAAATAGATACTATTCACTGCTTGAATAGTATCTATTTAATACTATTAAATAGTAGGCTCTGGCAATTATACTTAAACACCCGTGAATGCCTTCAAATCAATACCAATCTCTGCCTGAATAGGGCAAGTTACTTAAGTGCAAAAGGCTCGCTCAGTAACAACAAACTCAAATATTATTCAAATGCAATTTACTATGACAGGATAAATTACAGACAGACAGGATAAAATGCCTTACCAGTAGGAGAATCAACACTCTAGCAAGTACTACTTTAAGCCGTGCAACAGAACTGCAGAATAAGTTCAAACATTTACATGTGCTCTCCCGAACTGCTTCACGCGCCGTTCGCTTCCCGAATGAAAAAAGATCTGACTTCTATTTATATAATGTTTTTTCATTTGCTCGGCAGGCTCTGATAATTATACTTAAACGCCCATGAATGGCTTCAAATATATATATGAGCAAATTCTGATTAATCCGAAAATTTACATCAGAGCGGCTTTACAACCGATTTACACACAAATTTGTTCTGCTCGTGTTTCATGATTGAGGCCCTATGTCCGGATCGGATTCAGAATGATAATCAAAACAAAGTCGATCGTTTCCATCCTCAACATTTCACCGTTGTTTCCTCTTCATGGGTTCAACAATTCATGCGGTAACATTAGGCAGTTTCGATTTATATGCTGTTTAAATGTTCAGCTTATTTTACATTTGTGTAAGCAATCTTATACCACTTGTTTCTGCTTCTTTTTCACCAGTGTTTTGATACGGCGATTCTGTACTAGATGATGTGTAATAGTGCCCCCTACCGTTATAACAGTGAAAACATGGATAGCCTGAAAATTCTGTCAATGGCGAAGAAAGAGTCAAGTAAATTTTGAAGCAAATTCCTATATACACTACCAATGGACTAGTCCGAATTAGGAACATATCTGTTTTCTTCATATAAAATCAATATTTTTAAACTTTGTAAGACAGTATGTAAAATGATGTGAAAAAAGCATTCAATAGGCTACTCGATCAAAAGAGTAAACAACTACAAGCCAAGTATACTTAGATTACTTAATTATACTTTTAAGTATATCTCTGTCAAAAGTATAGGCTAAGCCAAATATATTTAGACATTTCTGTCAGTATAAGTCAAGTATACTTAAGTGCAATTTATTTATGAGGAGTACATAAAGTAGACATAGTATATTTTCTTTTTTTTTAGTTTAAAAGAAGTACACTAATAGCACACTTGAATAAACTTATTTTGTGTAAGGGGAGCCTGGAGGGCAAATCATGTGTGAACACCTCTTTGTTTCATCTTTTTTCCTTGCGAAAGTAAAACAGCAAAGTCAAAGATTCTCCATTCCCATAGCATTTTTTTCCTGAGGAATTCTTAGCTGGGTTATACAAGCAGAGGAAGAAAAAAAGCGAGGATGGGATTTGTGTTGTAATAGGTCTGTGCTGATGAGGCTGGTTTCTTTGAGAGAAGGATTTTGTTTCTCCTGTGAGATGGAGCCTCCAGGGTGATGTTCCACTCACTACAGTATGCACACTTATCCCAGCCTCAGAGTTTAATAATAAAAGGTTTCTTTTTCTTGTGAAAATACTTCTTTTAAGAGTTTCATCCAAACAGGGTATTTCTGAACTTGAACATAATTTTTAGATGAGCTGTGAAATGTCATGTTTCTAACCCATGGAAATTCCAATTGTTATAGAAAAGACCTTCAACTCACGAGTACACTGGGCTTTTAAAATGTGTTTTAGTAGTCCCTCAAATTTTCTACACTTGTTGAATTGATGTCATTAGGTTCCTCAACGACAGCAAAATAAACATTACAAAAAAAGAAACCCTTCCACATGTTTTTTTCTTGTGGTTTACAACATGCACAGGGTGCATTTTCCTGCTGAAAGGCTAAAGAGAGATATATTTTTCCTTTAACAAGCTGTGTAGAGAAGCAGAAGTCAGCACATTCAGCCAGCAGACGCAGCACTGATGTGATCCCGGCCCGTCTCACAGCTAAATGAACACCAGAATGTGCAGCGCTCTGGTGAGTGGGAGTGGATGATGGTTTGGTGCAGTGATCTTTATGTAATCCTCTTCATATTACCTCTTATGAGGAAAAACACACATCTAAAAGCCATAACAGAAAGATATGATGATGAAACTGCAGAGTCATGTTTTTCTGGTGGTTTATGCGATAATATGCGAGAAATTGTCTTGCCTATCAGCATGTTACCACTGCAGCTGAGTGTCTCACTCTCAATTTTCGTTTGTTTCAATTTAATGACGAAAACTATGCTCCTGTAATGCCAAAGCGAACAGTAAAACAACAGTAAATGGAGTAAACAAGTACTAAGAAACACAACAAAAAAAAGTGTGAAATGTTTTTTTTACAAATCACAGAGCCATAAGCCATGTGACTAATCACTCCATTTCATTCTTTTAAATAAATAAATCAGATAATTGAATAATAATTATCATGGGCCAAGCACCGAAGGTACGTAGGGTCAGGTGGCGTTCCTCTTATTATTCTGTTTCTTCTTCTGCTCTGGAAGTCTACAGCAGCCCATAGAACCACTAGAAAGCCCGCAGAAAGTTATGAAATTTGCCAAACAAATAGAGGACCGTCTGAACTGTCACCCTAGCAAATTTGGGATCTCTAACGCAATCCTTCTAACGCCACTGACTGTCCAATTTTGTACTCACGTTTATGCTAATAATTTTGAACCGTAAGGGCTAGAAACAAAACCTACTTGTTCGAACTCCTCCTAGGCCTTTGTTCCGATTTTCACAAAAATTTAACCAGATAATCTTCAGACCATGCCGATAAAAAGTTATGGAATTCAAGTCGATTCGTCAAACCGTTCTTGAATAACACATGAATGAATTTGACAGAGCACGACAAAATGAACATGGGGCTCTTTAGATTTGGTGCAACATGCCGAGGTGAACGATACCAAATGTTCCTTTAATCGGCCATTTTGAATTTAGTTGCAAAATGCCATATTTTATAAACACATTATAGTAGAGTTACAAAACTCAGTATGTGTCTTCGGCACCATGCCCTGTAGAGTGCGGATCGGGCCGCATTTTTCTGCCCAAGCCCGGCTCGCGTCCGACAGAGTAGTAACCGAACCCGACCCGACAGGCATTAAGTTATTTATGTCCGAGCCCGACCCTAACCCGAATCTATTTTTTTCTCATACTAATGACACATGTACGTTTGTTCGTGTGGAAAGCCCGCTTTTATTGAGCAACTGTAGGAAGGCATTCTGAAATGATTTCAGATGAGCGCATCAGCGCGCAGACGGGGAAACAAATACACACGTTAACACAGGGTCCAATCAGATAGCCAATTGAAATTAAATGAACAAAGGTCTACCAAAAATGTCCGAAGCTAACAGAACAAAAAATTAACGTAACACAAATGCAGCTTATTGAAATGAAAATCACTTACCATTTTTCTCGAAAAACTGTATGGCTACTAAACTGCAACATGGGACCTATTTACACAATCCATCCATCAAAGTTTAGGCTAATCCAGGATTTTATGCAGAAAAAGGATTGCATCAACTGTGGATGGCTTCAAGGCTGTCCTCCCCTGCTCGATGGTCCTGCCAGCAGCGCTGAAGTTGCGCTGCCAGTCACATGTAGCTTAATATGCAATATGCACGCACATGTTGCGTGTTGTCAGAGCTACATAAACAAATTTCCGCACACAGGAAGACGGATGTTAGGGTAATATTTTTAATTTATTTTAATCACAAATACATACCTTTGCATCAAGTTAAACAGGCCCATTGGCCACCTACATAATAAGATGTTTTAAATTTCATATGTTCAATGCCTTATCGCGCTGACGTGACCAAGCCCGACCCGAACCCGAACATCATTTCTAAATATCTGTCCGAACCCGGCCCGGCCCGTTGGTTACCGACGGGTCCCATCGGGCTCGGGTCGGGTATCCATCCTCTAATGCCCTGACAGTATTCAAAACGTTTCTGGGCAGCATCACCTTGTGGTCAAAGGGTATAATGAAATGTACAAAAATGCTAATAACTGTACTTTTGATTAAATTAGCCTATTGTAATGAAACCTTGGGTCATACCGAGAACTTAGATACCAATTTTGCCATATTTGGCCAAACTTCCTGTCTGCCATTTTGTTTTTCTTTCAATACCTACTTTTTCAAACTCCTCCTAGACCATTAGTCCGATTTTCACCAAAAATCAAATTGTATCATCTTTAGACTGTGCCGACTAAAATATATGGATTCTGTGTCGATAGATGAGACAGTTTTCATATAGTTCCACAACAAAGTATAGCCATGATGCCAAAATAACTCTGAGGCTGTATCTCTGCAAGGCTTTGACATATTGACGCCAAACTTTGCATGTGTCATTAGCCCCTTTCACACAGCAATCCCAGCAAATTAACATAAAATTCCCAGAATGACCAAAGTAGACTTCTTACGTCAGCGCGTTATGATTCCATACGTGAATATACCGTAATCTTCATTCCGCGTTCACACAGCGCACATTACCGGTAATTTACTTTTTTGCCGGAACCAATTGACTGGTATTTTTGAAAAGGTCCTGTTCACACATGATCGGTTACTGACAAGGTGACAATAGTCCCTTTCACACATACAGTCTTTACTGGTAAATAACCTGTAAATTACCAGTAAAGATTGTGTGAAATCGTGACCACACCACATCAGTTTCATAACATCGCCACCTATTGTTCAGAAGTGATAAACCATTAAATCACATTACTAGTGATTGTATTAGATTTTTCTGGCATTTAGCCTAAAATCATTTTAGCATGCTTTTAATTCATTGTTGCAGTTGGTCTGATGGTCCCAACCATGCAGTCATGACTTGTTGTGCCTTCTTTGTGCATGGCCCCTTAATGGCTGCAGCTATATATTTAGGGGCACCTATTGTATCCGTTCCCATATTCTTCTTCTTCCGCCATTGAAGTCTATGGCAGCCCATAGAACCATTTGCGGGAAAGTTGTAACGATTAGACATTCTGATAGAGGATTGTCTCTAACTCAATCCCTCTAGCGCAACCACCTGTCAAATTTGTACTCATGTTTATGCTAATGACTTTAGAACCCTAAGAGCTAGAAACAAAATGATTTTTTCCTCTGATTCCTGAGCTCATGTCAATTCGATCATTTCCCGTCATTATAATTTTCCCCAAAATTTGCAAACTCGTCCTAGACGGTTCGTCCAATTTGCACGAAAATTGAACCAGATCATCTTCAGCCAGTGCTGACAAAAAGTCATGGAATTCAAGTTGATTCGTCAAATCGTTTTTGATAAAAAAATCGTTTTTACAAATCTTGGTTCATGTCGTCCCAAGCATGACCTGAGGCAACCTGCAGCATTTCGGCACAGCGCCACCTACTGGCCCGGATATAACTTCTGAACCGTATGTCCAAAAATCATAAAAGTGGTCTCGCTAGATTCAGGACGGTATGCAGTCGTCTGATATCCACTTTTACTATATCGGCCATTTTGGCTGTCTGCCATTTTGAATTATGTGCAAAAAAGCTGTATTTTATGAACGCATTGTTACGAAACTTGGTATGGGTCATCAGCACAATGCCCTGAAGGAGCCTGAGAAGTTTTGAAACAGCACCACCTAGTGGAGGAGAATTTCTTTTTTCAAACGCTTATAACTCTGAGTGTGATTGATTTATTTATTGATTTATTTTCATGGGAGTAATTTTTGTCTCCTGAATCCTTGCCGAGTCCAACGATACCAGACTTGCCAGGTTTCGGCGTATGGTTTGTGCAGCGTGGTAATTTAGCACTTAAAAAATGTTAGCTGATGCTAATGCCCATATGTGAAAATATTGATAGTAAAGGGGAGTAAAATCCAATCAAAGTCGGGTGTCAGTCAGTCATTTCTTACTTGTTTTTTCATATAAATGTCTCCAAAACTAAATATTTTCACCAAAATTGAAACATGTAAGGACTCACTCCGAGGACACATAAAAAAAGGGTAGGATTGTGCCCCTTGGTGGTGCTATAATAGAACAAAACATGAAATTCCCATAGACTACAATGCATTTTTCAGTCTTTTTGCCTAAAATCATCTTAAAATGTGTTTAATTGCTCATTGCTGCAGTTGATCTGACACTGCCAGCCATTTTGGCATGTCTTGTCTTTTTATTTGCGCTTGCAGCTATATTTAGGGGTTCAAGCCAGAAAAGCTGAAAGCCTATTGTAATTGTTAATTTTCCCATGATGCATCATTCTCCATCTAAAACTGATCGGGCAGACCAAACCGTAAGTCGTAGAGACATGAAACTTTCAGGGCTGGTAGTACTCACAACGACTACCAGCGTCACTGAGGCACGCCCCGACCGGCCTGACGGGGACGCTACAGCAAGCAAAAGTACAAAATGGCTCATAACTCCTAAACCGTTAGGCGTGGGCTCAAGTGTCTTATATCCTTGGAATCCTTGGCTCAAGGCAAAAAAAACACATGCCTCTGATTGGCTCGTTACCCTGGGAAAACTTTGGGGTATTTTTGGCTTTTTCCAAACTACTTTTGCGAACTAGTCCCAGGTTTTTGCCCCGACCGGAACCAAACCAGTGCAGCAGGATTCTCTGGAGTCTGAATGTCAAAAGTTATTTAAAAAAAGTGCAAATTTGGGTTCACGGTCCCTAAGGGCCGGCAAAACGTTTGAGGTGGGAGGAGCCACTTTTACTAAAATGACTATAACTTGTGAACGGAACAAAATATTTTCATTAAACTCAGGTCACATGTCTATGAGCTCAAACTTCGGTCACATGAAAAAAACAAAATTGCGACAATTGGCCACTTGGTGGCGCTGTAACAGGAAAAAGTCACGAAAATGGTTATAACCTCACCCAACCATTAGTCTGATAATAATTGGCATGCAGTATCTTTGTCCAGGGTGCCATGATAGTCTGAGAACATTGGTGTATCTCAAAAAACTTTGCATCATCGGCACAATGCCTTGAAGGAGCCTAAGAAGTTTCAAGCCAGTGGTTTTCACGGGAGTCACCTCCTTTGACTCCTGAATCCTTGCCGAGTCCAAAGATGTCAAACATGGAAGGTTTTGCTTTATGGTTTGTGTAACGATGTCATTTAGCACTTACAAAACTTTTGCGCTTATCTTTGAAACCGCTAGTCCGATCGAGACAAAACCACCACAGGAAATTTGATAACATAGGTCGATAGCTAAACAATAATGTCCAAATGTCAAAACTATGATAGGAAGTGAAATTCAATCAATGATGCCCATTAGTCATTTTTATACTCTCAATAATATACTGTAAGTGTCTATAACGAGGTGTCCAATCCTGCTCCTAGAGGGCCACTGTCCTGCAGACCTTTACCAGCTAATCAAGGTCTTATTAGGCATACTAGAGACTTTCAGACAGGGGTGTTATGGCAACTTGGAGCTAGACTCTGCAGGACAGTGACCCTCCAGGACCAACTTTGGACACCCCTGGTCTATAACTTCAAAGTTAAGTGAGATATTTATAACAAATTTGACACACAAATGTATGGACACACTCTGAGGACATCTAAAAAAAGTGGTGGAGATTGGGCAAGACGTGGTGCTATAACTCCCAAAAAACTAAATTTAATAAAAAAAAATATTCCTTATAAAATTGACTGTAAATGATCTTTTCATCTATAAGCTAAGTTTATTTATTTATTTGGATCCCCATTAGCCAATACCTAAGCCGTGGTTACTCATCCTGAGGTCCCAACAAGTAAAAAAAATACCGTAATCCACAACAACAAGTCAATGAAACATACAAACCCAAAATTCATTCCAACAATTTACTATATATTTTGCCATTAAATGTTCCTTTAAAGATTTTTGTAAAGTTTTAAAAAATTGTTTACTTAAAATATGTAATATCCAATAGTAAATCATTCCATATTTCCATTCATCTATACGTTGCAGTCCGTTGTTTTACAGTAGTTTTCGAAAAAGGAAGTAAAAAACATCCATTTGATGCATGCCTGGTCTTGAAATGATGACTAGTACTACTATAAAAAAGTTGACATTACAGGACATTAGAAGAAATATTTCTTATAAAACAAAGCAGAGAGACAGACTTTCACCAGTGGCCATCCTAAAGTTTTGTGCATTCTTATTATACTAGCCCTTCTATTTCTATTACAATTTGTGAGTCGTTTGGCTCTGTTCTGGACTGATTGTATTTTTTCCAAGTCTTTACTTGATGCACTCAACCACACCACTGGGTAATAATCTAAGAACCATTGTTTGCACAATTTAAGAAAGTGTTGTGGTAAAAAGTTTGCACATCTCTTAATAACTCCATAACTGTTTGTAACCCGGGTAACCCTGACCTTAAAATTTAAGTTTTAAATGAGTTAAAACTTCAGAGTTCAGAACAAAAAACAAAAACAAAGGGTTCTAGAACAGTAAGAGATTCAACCAATCAATGATTGTAGACTTGGATACACAGGGTTGAATGCTTCATTGTTCATAACTGGAATACATGAGACTGGTCTGTGTGAAAGTTTTGGGGAGAAGGAAACGGTGGAGTATGTGATATATGATTGTAAAAGGTATGACGAAGAAAGAAAGGAATTCATGTTATATTTAAACAAAAAAGGAAAGGTAAATAAGGGTTTGAAATGTCTATTAGGATATGATTTTAATAGAGATAAAGTAGTATACAGGACATTAATAATATATTTATTAAATAATTTATATAATGAGTATTTGTTTAGTTATGTAGGTATGTGGGGAAAATCATGGGCGTCAGTTTGGTTTGAAATGTGCTGGGGACAGAGACGCATTCAGAAGTGCAATTTCAGAAGTGCTGTGTTTTTTTCCTCTTTCACGCAGGTCATGTTTTGAAAGACTATGTCCTGTAGCTTACTAATGTAAATAAATAAAAATGTCAGCTGAGAGACATATTGCGGGTCTTATATAAAGGTTTATTTTTCTCCATTAGGTCACCTGATGGGGTTTTGGTGTCCTTGCCACTGTTGCCTCTGGCTTGGCGTGCTCAGTTGGGGACACTACATTTTTCAACTAAACATCGAAATAAATCTAATTAATAAACTAAATTAACCATATAAACTAAATTACTGATCTAATTATTGATCTAAAGCCCACACTGTCACCGTATGGAAATTGAAATGAACTGATGACATCAAATGGCTATACAGCTTAATAAAATTATGCTATATAAATAAAGTTGACTTGACTTGAATAGCCTATCTTACTCATGCCGACGAAAGCGCCCCGCGAATTCTTTAATATTTTTCATTTTTGCCATTTTTTTTACCACTTCGTTATCAGAGTCCCACTGGAGCCCGTGTTTTTTTTTTATACTCCCTATTACACATTAGTTGCAGCCATTAAAATAGTTCAGTTTTGTTTTTGATGTCAAAGTAGTTATATTTCGTTTTGTTTCTTTATTAAGTTAATTTAGAAAAAAGTTTGAAGCATTTTTTTCTTTGTTAAACTAAAGTTTTTGCTTTTTAAAGTGAAACCAAGCGGCCAGCGGCCGATGTTAACCCAACACTTTAGCCTCTGAAATCAACACTTGACTTGTCTTGCTTATAAAATCCATATAAAACACTTAAAGCATCGTTTAAACGTTTAGCCTACTATCACCACCATCACAGTAAAAAGGCATTTTTGACAAGATGAGGCAGGCACAGATCGCAACGGCGCGCGCAAACAAAACGGGCTACACAATCTAAACAAATAATTAAAAAAACATGCTGGTTGTCTTACCTTAGGCTACACCTATCCGCGAAATGAATATAAATCTGATCTTCAATTCCCGTGCTATATGCACATTTAACGGAGTTCATGTCAACGAAAGCAACAGATATGAGCATTTTATTAATCAGCTCATTTCAACATCAAAGACCGCATTATGAGAACGAGCGACCTGAACACTGGTAAGAGTCTCATTAGTTTTAATGAAGATGATTGTGCTTTTGAGCATCTAAGACTTAGCTTATTTTCAGTTTCACTTGTGGCAGTTTGCATGTTGGCTTGCTTTACTCATTTGCAGCGATGCGTGTTGCATAGCGCCGTCCAATAGCCTAAAAAGGCCCGAAGCCCGGCCCGCGTCTGAGGTAGGCTATGACTGTAAAATTGACCCGAAGCCCGGCCCTAGGGGCGTAAAAAAGTCAGGGCCCATCGGGCTCAGGCAGAAATGTAGGGCTCTACTTTGAGTAAGGCTGAAAGCGTCTTTCTTTTTAATACATTTCTTGAATGTCTTAATTACAGTAGGCCTAGCCTATAGATAGTTATGATATTTTTGGCTGCACCGGGGTCCGTCATTACGCTAATCATGAGCGGTCCATGGCACCTGCTACCCATGGCTGTTAAGAACTGTAGGCTACATCAATACATTACAACAATTTCGTGCTATGGGCACTGCCACTGATACAGGCAGCGGAAGAGCCTATTTTACGGAGCTTTATTCTGCTATTCAAACGTTTTTACGACAAATCTCGTTATTATGAGAAAAGATGTTGTTAAAACGACACAATTGAGTGGAAAAAAATATGTGTGTGGCAGCAATGCTTCACCGTAAAATTGAACTCGAAGTTTAAAAAAAGAAAAGAAAAAAAAGTGGTGGGTACAAAAGGACTCATGACGAAATCTGGTGGGTACGCGTCCCCCCGTCCCCCCCGAAATCGACGCCTATATGGGGAAAATAGAAAAGAGTTAAAACTAGAACAATTTGATAAATAAACTGTGACTGCATAACAGCAAAAGTAGGTGGCGATATGCACATAGTATGCAATGCACCAGGAAACAGAAGAAGAAGATGGTCTGCTCTTCTCCAGAAACTCTGCGCTGAAAGTTAATCTAACGAAAATTGTGATTGAGAGCACATGGAAAGTTGGACTGTGAATGCGTCAGCTGAACTGTTGTCGTCGTAGAGAGAGTGAAGTGAAAATCAGTATAGTAGAGATAGATTGGATCCGGAGTTTGTTTATGAATCATCTGAAATAGTGATTCTATCTGGCTTTGGTGAGTGCAATTTCCGATATTACGTCAAATAAATGTAAACGTTTCTTAGATTATTCGTTCTGGGCAGAGTTGAGTAGGCCGCATGCACACAGCGTGAGCTGAACTGATTTGCACACACTCTAAAAAAAAAGGTTCTATTTGGCTCGTAATCATAGGGGAACCTTTTTAAGTGCTATATAGCACCAATTTTGGTACTTCAGTGGTTCTTCAGCAGTTCTTCAAAGGTTATTTGACTATGGTGCTATATAGCACCGCTACCAAATACAGAACATGTTAAGATATGGTGCTATATAGCACCAAAAGTGGTTCCCCTATGATTACGACGAAGAACCATTTTTGGTGCCATATAGAACCTTTTTTTTAAGAGTGCAGGCTAAAGCTACTATGTGTAAAAAGGCAGTCCAAAAGTGATTTATGACTGTAAATGTGTTTAATAACCGTTGAAAAGTTTGATTAATGTGGCATTTGAGCTGTGTGTAATGCTTGAATGAAAGATTGGTAACTATTGTGTTTGCCTTATCTTTTACAAGGCTGTTTTCCCTTGTTCTATCTTTCTTTCTATGTGATCATCTGCGAGGCAGGAAACCTGTTTTGTGCATAATACAATCATTTGGAGAGGAACCGTCTGTAACTGTGTTGGACGCGATTATATGTGCGAGCTGCCCACGGATCTGTTTTCCCTTTGAACTGTGATTTTTGAAATCAACTGGAAGGAGAATTCCACATTTTCTTGTTTTTTCAGCACAATAGACTTTATTTAATTGAATCTGTTTGATTTTTGCTCACGAAAAGGAGACAGTTCAAGTAAAAAAAAAAAAAAAATAGACTGATAGAAAGACAGTTCAACAACGATTTGAACTGAATCATTTGGTTCAACTGAGTCAATTCATTTGTTTCTGTGTTTCCAATTCATATTGTTTAATGTGCTGTTTACTCTCTGAAGGGAAAGTAATTTATTGGAAGGAGTTCTGAATCATTCTACATTTTGGGTCAAATCAAATATTTAATTATTTTTTTCATTTTTCATTTCGGTTATTGAATATTTTATTTAGTTTGAGGGTTTATTGTTGTAAATCACTTTTGTCAAATTGAAAGAGACAGACACAGTGTGGGTTTTTTTGAGAATCTACTTTACACATTGTGTGAAAAGTGTGAAACCCCATCAATTTAAATTCAGAGCTGTTGAAATCTTGTCCTAGAAAAAGCAACAGAACAATTGACAAATGTTTTGATTTACTGAACTCATTAATTGATTTTTCAAACCTGTTATTTATCTGATTGAAACAAATTACAAATATATATATTTTTTAAATTTTAATATAATCTTCAATCTAAACCAGAACCAAATTGATTGCGCTCAAAGCATCACATTTTTTTAAATTTCAGTACCGACTTGGTATCCTCGTTTATTGTCCTTATAAACTCCTTGATTTAAAATATCAGGAAAAGCAAGTCCACACATTCTGAAGAGCACTCATCTTAGGAGGAGTTGGGTATTACTCATATTTTAGATTAGATTAGATTCAACTTTATTGTCATTACACAAATACAAGTACAAGGCAACGAAATGCAGTTTAGGTCTAACCAGAAGTGCAATAGCAGCAAGTGCAGGATATACAGTGGTTGCGTAAGTGCAGGACATGGAAATGTACTGAATATATATAAATAGAGAGACGGTTATTACTATAAAAAGAACTGAATTTACAGGTGAATATGTACAGTGAATAAATATACAGATGGTTATTACTATAAACAGAATTTACAGGTGAATATGTACTATGAATATAATATACAGATGGCTATTACTATAAACAGAATTTTACAGATAGAGGTATACAATAATATGTTAGGCTAATATGAGGAATATAGCAGTGGATTAAGGTAGTGCAATAAATTATGGACAGAGCTATCCGAAAGAAAGTGTAAAAGTGCAGTGGAAAGTGGTTGCATATTACAGTTAGAAGTACGGTGCAAAATGCAAATGTAAACAGTTGGTACTATAAATACAGCTGGCAGTGCAAATGAGCAATTGAGCATAATCCAGTTAAGGTATGGCAGTGCAAGATGCATAAGTAAACAGTTAGTGCAAATAAAGTGAAAGCAGATGTGAGGTAGGAGAGTTAGCAGTTTATGAGGGAAGTGGATCAACGGGGGTTTGAGTTCAGCAAAGAGACAGCTCTGGGGAAAAAACTGTTCTTTAGTCTGCTGGTCCTGGTCCGGAGGCACCTGAAACGCCTGCCGGAGGGCAGGAGAGAAAACAGTCTGTGGGCTGGGTGAGAGGAGTCCTTGAGGATGCTGCGAGCTCAATGCAGACAGCGTTTCCTCTGGATGTGCTCGATGGCAGGTAGTGGAGTCCCTGTGATACGCTGGGCAGTTTTCACCACCCGCTGCAGTGCCTTGCGCGCCGCAACAGAGCAGCTCCCATACCATACTGCCACACAGTTGGTCAGGATGCTTTCTATTGCGCAGCGATAGAAGTTCACCAGGATAGCCGTTTTGACAACACTACTATTCACTCATCTGTCGCATCTTTACCTCCCTCCAGTAGTAGCCGTTCCTTGCTTCTGATTTAATAGGCCCCTACTGAACATCATTAACGATTCTCATTATCGATAATTATGGTCTGCTCTCTGTATGTAAAGCTTCCACCAGTCGCACCAAATTACAGCACTGAATAATGCAATTCTATGGACAAAATTTGTAATAGTGGAGTGGAAACCGAGTGAGCTGATGCAGGAAAGGTACATGATCCAAGTGCCCTAAACATGAGAATTATTTATTTTAAGCTTCAAGCAAATACATTAGCGTTTAACATACCCTGTCATGTGCTTTGACGAACATGTGTGTGTCTGCGTCCTCAGCGCAATTCATTTTACTGATTATTTCCCTTGAGCTATATATAGAACAGTGGTTACATCCTCATCTGTACATGCTACTAATTCACATGAGTGTTTCCATTTTTGCATGAAAGCGCGTCCTGACAGTCTAGCCGCGTTTCCACCGCAGGAACAAGGAACTTTGGGGTGGTACTCGGTGTGTTTCGACCGCAGGGTCTAAATGAAATTCGGGGTAATATTTTCCCCTCCGAACGGCCCTGCTCGCGCGGTATTAATTTTTTTTTTTTTTTTGTTTTTTTTGTTTTTTCAAAGTTCAGGAACTTTCAGGGGTGGGACTTGGCCGCTGAACATGCTGATTGGTTGAGCTCACACAGCATTTTATTTCAACCGGCATTTTTAAAAGTCTTTTGCGAGGTTCGTTCTGTGTTCAGTAAATATCAGTCTCGCTCTTTCTGTCCGATGGCGCACGGTCGTCTCAGCAATCTCACGGTCAATGTCCGTAATGGCTGATAATAACATACATTGTCTTATTTTAAATCTAGCTTTACAAGCTTTCAGAGTACGCTTTAGTATCAGCGATCGTCTCTTTTCAGCCATTTTGTTAATGATCTTTAGTAAACCAATACTAACATAACTAGCAAAAGCAGCGCTGCTTGCATATCCTCCATACTTGTTATTGTTGCAGACAGTATCGCGCAAAAATTATGACTGTCCGTCTCTGACTGGGAGGAACAGTCGCGAGCAGTCCTACATCACCGGACTAATTTACCTAATCTTCACGGTACTTTAGACCGCAATTGAAACACAGACAGCAGCAGGTCTGGGGGAAAAAAAAGTTCTGGTACAAATTGTTCCGGGTAATTTCGGTGGAAACGGGGCTTCTGTTAAACTTCACTGAACGAGCAGTGGGAGAGCACACACATACAGACAGAACACATTCAAGAGGGTGACAATTAATATCCAGAGCAAAAACATTACCAGTAATTTAGATGAAATATCTGCTGTTGGACGCTAAATTTAGTTTTAAAAGTCAACACTGAAGTATTTTATGAGAGCAGTAACTGTAAAGGGATAACAGCGTGCAATTTGAATATAAATGAATATGCAAGACGTTTCTACAGGATAAAAGAATTACAGTAACAGCGTGTGTGTGTGTGTGTCTGCAGAAAATTCCTTATCTGATAACACTGAGTTTGTGTTTTTTTGTTGTATATAATTTTAATGTAGGCATTTAAACTCCTTTTGCTTAGTGACTTTTTTTGAACATAATGTATAGCACAAACATACCTTTACAAAAAAGAACCATGGTTTAATTATAGTAAAACCATGTTTTTGCCATATTCATTGCTGTTTGTATAACCACACAAATACCATATAGTTAAACTACAGATTTGAAGCAAAACAATGGTTAATTCCTGATGGAGACTTGCAGTAAAAATTGTTACCCATCATATACAGGTCCTTCTCAAAATATTAGCATATTGTGATAAAGTTCATTATTTTCCATAATGTAATGATAAAAATTAAACTTTCATATATTTTAGATTCATTGCACACCAACTGAAATATTTCAGGTCTTTTATTGTTTTAATACTGATGATTTTGGCATACAGCTCATGAAAACCCAAAATTCCTATCTCAAAAAATTAGCATATTTCATCTGACCAATAAAAGAAAAGTGTTTTTAATACAAAAAAAAAGTCAACCTTCAAATAATTATGTTCAGTTATGCACTCAATACTTGGTCGGGAATCCTTTTGCAGAAATGACTGCTTCAATGCGGCGTGGCATGGAGGCGATCAGCCTGTGGCACTGCTGAGGTGTTATGGAGGCCCAGGATGCTTCGATAGCGGCCTTAAGCTCATCCAGAGTGTTGGGTCTTGCGTCGCTCAACTTTCTCTTCACACTATCCCACAGATTCTCTATGGGGTTTAGGTCAGGAGAGTTGGCAGGCCAATTGAGCACAGTAATACCATGGTCAGTAAACCATTTACCAGTGGTTTTGGCACTGTGAGCAGGTGCCAGGTCGTGCTGAAAAATGAAATCATCTCCATAAAGCTTTTCAGCAGATGGAAGCATGAAGTGCTCCAAAATCTCCTGATAGCTGGCTGCATTGACCCTGCCCTTGATAAAACACAGTGGACCAGCACCAGCAGCTGACATGGCACCCCAGACCATCACTGACTGTGGGTACTTGACACTGGACTTCAGGCATTTTGGCATTTCCTTCTCCCCAGTCTTCCTCCAGACTCTGACACCTTGATTTCCGAATGACATGCAAAATTTGCTTTCATCCGAAAAAAGTACTTTGGACCACTGAGCAACAGTCCACTGCTGCTTCTCTGTAGCCCAGGTCAGGCGCTTCTGCCGCTGTTTCTGGGTCAAAAGTGGCTTGACCTGGGGAATGCGGCACCTGTAGCCCATTTCCTTCACACGCCTGTGCACGGTGGCTCTGGATGTTTCTACTCCAGACTCAGTCCACTGCTTCCGCACGTCCCCCAAGGTCTGGAATCGGTCCTTCTCCACAATCTTCCTCAGGGTCCGGTCACCTCTTCTCGTTGTGCAGCGTTTTTTGCCACACTTTTTCCTTCCCACAGACTTCCCACTGAGGTGCCTTGATACAGCACTCTGGGAACAGCCTATTCGTTCAGAAATTTCTTTCTGTGTCTTACCCTCTTGCTTGAGGGTGTCAATGATGGCCTTCTGGACAGCAGTCAGGTCGGCAGTCTTACCCATGATTGCGGTTTTGAGTAATGAACCAGGCTGGGAGTTTTTAAAAGCCTCAGGAATCCCAGGTGTAATTAGTTGATTCAGATGATTAGGTTAATAGCTCGTTTAGAGAACCTTTTCATGATATGCTAATTTTTTGAGATGGGAATTTTGGGTTTTCATGAGCTGTATGCCAAAATCATCAGTATTAAAACAATAAAAGACCTGAAATATTTCAGGTGGTGTGCAATGAATCTAAAATATATGAAAGTTAAATTTTTATCATTACATTATGGAAAATAATGAACTTTATCACAATATGCTAATTTTTTGAGAAGGACCTGTATGTCAGGTATGTACAACAAAATGTGTATGCGTGTGTCAGCAATAAATTTCAGGTTGACATAAACCCTAACAGCATAAAGGCCTTAAATGCTTGAACCCCGATAAATGCTGCTTGCAGCTTTAATTATTATTACTATTATTCGTTTTTCAACAGAATTCATTACTATTTTTGAATGGCAATCAATCGAGAAAGGTTTTTTTACAACCGGATGGTGTAATTATATGGCATCTACCAGCTGAGGCTAACCAGCTAAACCTTGACCCGCCTCAGCTCAAAATTCAAAGTTTGCAAAGCTCAGAGGTAAACCGACAATGTCATTGCATCAAAATGTTACTCAAAAACTGCTGTGACATGCTCCTTTCTGAAACTTATTTTAAAGGATGTTTTAAAATAGCTTTAGAGAGTTGTGCGTCTCGGATATGCATTAATATGACATCGAGAGACAGCTTGAGTTTTTTTCCCTTTTCTTTCGTTGTCTAAACTGCATTCTCCACTCCTCTTGTCTCTCCCCCCGCAGGCATTTTCCTTTCAGCTGCATTCTGCCAAACGGTCTGACAACAACAGGTTATTGTGTGAAGACTAAAGAACAACGAGCACGAGAGCGCTCTGCTTTAGAGGTGAGAAGACAATCCTGCCTGTCAAAACACAGGTTATTCTGCACGAAGGAAGCGTCCTTTTGTGTGGCCTGAGGAGATGACAGGAGGGTGTGTGTTCAGATACACTAGATTTTCAGAAGAAAGTGTGAGTGGTGTTGCCTGTGCACAATTGTGTGTGTGGTTTCCAAGGAATTGCTATGCTATTTCAAGTTTAAATCCAAGCAATGCTGGTCTTAAGCAAACAGCACTGAAAACAGTAAATCTATCTTCTGATAGCATCCTATCATTTATTTCTGTAGTCATCCATTAATATTTAATTTTCATCTGAATAACTGGATGAACAATGACTTCTGACCAGTCGGATCTGCATTGGTCACTTCTGTTTTGACACTTCGCAATAGATTGAAACAAAAAGACACACCATCTCCTATTTAAAGCACCCGTATTATGCCATTTTAAAAGATTCCTAGTTTTGTTTTGGAGGTCTCCGACAATAGATGTACATGCATCCAACTCTGCTCTGATTGGTCAGATGGCCTAGTCTTTTGCGATTGGTCGACCTCTTCCTCAGCGCTTGGAACACAATAGTCGTTTTTCCACGGGCCAGGACTTTCAATGGGCTGGGTCAGACTAATAGCCTCAGACCTGTAGCACTGAGCCTAAAACCACGCTGCATTTCCACCTTTTGGCCAGAAGCTCAGCATTGCTTCGCTAAAACCCACCCGTAACACGTCCCTCTGGAACAATGGTCACACAAACCCATCATTTCACCAACAAATGGAAGTTTTATCAGAAAACTAATCAGAAATAAATCACTGGAAACTAGCGAGATCACAAAACGAACATTATATATGCCGTTTGTTGGCATTTGTGTTGTTTACTTAAAGATTTTAAAACCCAAGCATGAATGTTTTACCACAGTTTTACAATAATAAGTGATACATTGATCATAATGAATTCATTTGTGTCAAGACTGCACATTAGTCCCACAGAAATAAAGTTGTATTTACCATTATTTCTCAAAAGAAAGAGGACATGTATTATTCAGTCGCGTCTGGTTCTGTTTATTTGTAGTCACAGGACAGTGTTTACATCACATTTAGAAAGAATGATAATTTCTACAAATCTTCCACCAAAAATATGACCGGAGGAGCTTTAGCACTCTCTCCAGTGACAGTCCCAATACAGTTAAAGCTATATTTTCCGTCAAAGAAACCAAGGAAGCTTGTGGAGTTGCTTTATTTTATGACATATACAGAGCTAAGTAGATATCAGACAGTCCGGTATAAAGAGAAGAGATGTACTGACAGATAAAATTTACATGATTGTGATAGCCAATATGAGTTGTCTGATTTCTTCAAGCATTCGTATTTGTTTATTAAAGTAATGGTTAGCGTGCAGTCTTTTGCATTGTATGTAAATATTTCCGCCTTGTATACGCTGATCAGAATCCACATCAGATCACAAAACAGAAGTTATTTCAAACACTCGCTGCAGTGAGTTGAGCCAAAATTAATTTAACCCTTTAACTGTCACCCCCCTTTTTGAGAATACACATGAAAATGCACTATCCAAACTTAAAGTGCTGTAATTCAAGAAGTTTGGTCTCGTTTTAAAGACGACACTTGGCAGATTATTAGCAATTCAAAATATGAAAGTATGAAAGAGTTATGGAAGTTTAAATTTACTGTAAATGAAAAAAACTGTACTAAATATTTTTTATTTAATATAAAATATATATTTTACAAAAAAGAATTTACTCTAAAATTACTAGAAAATCAAAGCCATATGTCAAACCAATTTGTGTTCCGAATTTGAAGTTGAGATCACAAAAATTGAAGTTCCCATGAGATTTTGTTTAGGGCGCTGTACCAAAAATAGCCACCGGGTGTCATTCAAATTCCATTTATTGTTTTTTTTATGCATTTTCCTGTAAATTTCTGTCCAAATATCACTTCCATCACAAAACAGTCACCAAATATGGACCCTTGAGACTCAGACCTTTCCGACAATATGTGTTTTGTCAAGATTGGAAAAGATTTTGAATATAAAGTAGTTAAAATAATTGTTGTAATATGAAACATGACACGCCCACTAGGGGAGGAGCCCGCTAGAATAATTTAGAGTAACGTTTCCATGGTAACACAATGTCCGATTTCAAAACAGTTTTCACAGGATGAATTTTCAGTTTGTAAGCTTTCAAATGATACCTAATTTATGATAATTACTTAAATATATGATACGAAAAAAAGGCGATCAAAAAAAGAGTGCCAGGCATCCCACCTGTGGGACGGTGACAGTTAAGAGGTTAAAAGTCTTTAGTGCTGATGTTAGCTGGTATATGAAATCATCCGCGGCTCGCGCTTGTTCGTGCCCGCTTTGGACCGCGGTATTCGGCCGGCCAAAAAACCCCTTCCGTTGGCCCTGAGGGAGCCCTGGAAGTGACAGAGGAAATGCGACTGACCCTGGCACGCACTAGCACACCTGCATTTGGCCAGACAGGGGGAAACGCGACTAGTGATACGAACAATAACGTAGCGTCGGTTTTACCATATCAATTTCTCATCCTTTGGAAGTGCATCAAAGTGGATTTGCTTTCGGGACATTAAAAAACAAAAACAGCGTCTTCTCGACATGTTGACAACATGAACCAAACTCTTCCAAGCCTCAACTACAACTACAGTATTTGAGGGTCAAAAGTAAAGGTTTCTCACCAGCAGCCAATGAAGACCATAGACTGACTTTATGCAAATTTGTTACGAACCTGCATGGGTTAATGCAAGAAGTAAGTCTTGAGTTAATGACGACTCGTTTCAGACATTTCAGAATTAGCCCTTTTATTTAGGAGACACTATACGTTTATTTGTTGTGCACTTTTATCTTTGCAGAGCTTTTACATTCACAAACAGCTACACGCTACAAGAAAGGTAATATCCAAAAAAGCATAATTGGGCCACTTTAACCACGTAAACTCTTCGGACCCTGTGCTCTAGCACCCTGCAGACAGTTTGGGCCGTTTCCACTATAGATTCCAGAAAATACTGGAAAAACATTTGTCTGGATCATGGATGCAAAGTTTATTCAAATGAATCTGAAGGGAGGAATATGACTTATGTAATTTCTGCATTTATACCACTGTATATTGATATATGGGACGGGGGGGGACGGGGGGTTGTCCTGCCTTCAGATCCATTTGAATAAATCTTGCGAACAACATGATCCAGACAAAAATCTTGTTTCCAGTATTTTCTGGACTAGTGGAAACAGCCCAAACTGTCTGCAGGGTGCTAGAGCACACAGGGCCTGCGTTATACACTTTCAAAAATGAATTTATAACCAAAAAAATCTAAAAGCGTCTCTTTTTTTTGGAGGGGAGGGGGGGGGGGTATTACAGCTCAGACAACATATACTTACATGTTTATCACTTTTAGCAGTGGATTATGAATCTTCAAAGGGTTTCCTGTGGCATAATAATGATACCAAAATTGTGTATTTGGAGACTGTATGTGGGTATGGGAAGCGTTTCAATTTGGGTAGGCCGAATCCAGGCGGAAATCCCCAAAAATTGTCCCAGAGCTTAAGAATGAACAAGATATCGTGTTTACGAACAATTATGAATGACACTATTGCTTAATTTCCTTGAAAACATGTTCAATAAGGAAGAGTATTTTAAGACAATTAACGTTTTCTATTTGTGCTTATTTCCATGACAGTTATCATTACTCTATTAAAGTTAGTTAAATAAATAAAGAAATGCAGTTTAGCTGGCACGCAAATGTTTACTCTAACGTTTAGGTGACGTCAAAAAAACATTATCTGGACTATTTCTAAGAGAACAAAAACCATACTCTGTGTGTTTATTTACCACACACACACCTTTCGTGTAGTTCAGCGCAGCTTTGTTTGACACCATGTTATTGTCCAGAGGTGGAACTCATCCGTCTGTCAGCGGCTGCTGCAATCGGAGTCGTGTGTTATCAGGAGATGTCTAAACCCTGCTGCTGTGTTTCTCATCGTCTCCGGGCGAGAGGTTAACCCCAGTTATTAATTCATCACTCTGGAGGGGATGTTTGTGCCTCTGCCCTTCGTCTGTTGCTTTTAAAGGATAAAGTGGCATTAGTGAGGGCAGAGATGGAAATCAGCATTCTCTCTGTGTGTCTGTGCGTGCGTGTGTGTGTGTGTGGGGGGGGGGGGGGGGGGGGGAATTGAAGAGTTTTTGTGGAGCAGATGCAGTAAAATATTAATAAGTGGCATGATGATGATGATGATGATGATTGTTCCGGATTATGGATTAAAGGCACAATATATAAGATTTTTGGATTAAAATATCCAAAAACCACTAGAACAATGTTATTGTGACGAGCAGTGAGGCTGAGGAACCGTGAGAGCGGAGGAGTGACGGGAGCATAAAGGAGGAGCGACGACAGTGAAGGACGAGAAAGGACCAGGCCTGGATTTTACGTTGTGTTTCGTTTACGTTTGGTTATGTGTGTGTGTGCGGCAGTCGTCCGTGAGGGGCTGCCGCCTTAACTTTCATTTTATTTATTTGATTAAAGTCTTTTAAATATTCGCCGGTTCCCGCCTCCTTCTTCCCACGAATTCTACTACAGTCATATTTATTTTGTTTAACACTAGAACCACGACGGGGTAAAATTTACCCATAGCTGTTTTTCAAACGTACATAACAGATTTCCAATAAAATATCCAAGTCTCCCAGTCACTGACTTTTCCTTAAACTGTGTTATTTACAATCCCCTGTTGTTAAAAATTGTTTAGATAAAACCAGATTTAAAAACGGGGCATTTATACCTATAAGCGCAAGCGGGGCAAATTTACCCCTATATAATTCCTCTATTTTCGCTCTGTGTTTGAGCAACACGTACTGCAAACAGTCACACAACGCACGGTCAAATAAAGATGTTTTAGCCTATTTATAAATGTTCAGACTTTGGATTAATTATACATTTTTGTTTTGCAATTTTGTACTGAGTTTGCTACTGTGTTGCTATTTATTCAAGTCTGCCCGTTTCCTGAAGAAAAAAAATTATAATTCCGATATGATGGAATGAATAAAACACTTTTGATGATTATCCCAAGTTTATTGGTGTTGTTCTCTTATTCAAATTATAAATGATGTAACTATACAAATGAATAATTAATTAGGTCAAACTGTGCGCTTGAATTCATATGTTATCCTTATCGTAAGTTGTCATACATCTTATGCAGTGCTGTGAAATATTATTGCTCTTCATTGTCTATTTAGGGTATTTTAGTAATTTACATAACATGGGTTATCTTAATAAATAATCTTATTATAATATTACACCACCCAAATATGTATTTATTTCCATCTAATTCTCATCATCATTGCAGGCTGGTTTAGCCTATAATCACCCAAAAGTGATTAGTGTAGCTGCTTAAAATAGCATAAAACAACAGGACAAAAACATAGTTGATGACTAAAAATAATCATTTCATGACTCTATACATGACTTTGTGAAGACAGTGGAATAATACAGTGACATTACTTTTTTTTTTAGCCGTATCAATACAGTAATAATCTGCATGGGTAAATTTGACCCACTGGCGGTTTTAGGTATACAGCGACCTCTGGCGGTTCTAGTGTTAAATCCAGAGAAATATGCAATAGTAACCAGGACACGGGCCGTGTCTGTGCATTGCCTATCAATGACATCACACCCGCCTTACCCTCAATTTCTGGTTTTATTTTCTAGAAACCATGGAAACGCCAAAGACGTGTTAATTGTGTTTTATTAGACATGAGCAACAGTTTGGAAACATCAACAGAAAACTAATTGTTATACAGCACAACAGTCTTTTTGTTTAAATCTTGTTTTTTTTTTATTTACCACGAGTACCATGTTTTATAATAATAATAATAACAATAATAACTTAATTTGTAAAGCACTTTTAAAGCTTCTTAGCACAAATTACTTTACAAAAGGCATGAAGAGCATATAAAACCAGTAACATTAATACATCTTTAATACATTAGCTCATCCATGAATATGATTTCTGCCCGAGTCCCTACTGATTCTTTTTCGTCGGCTGTAGGAGGTGAAGACAACAACTCCCATGATTCGGCAAAATCAAGGCGTCATCAAGCTATGCCTTTGGTTTGACCTCTAGCGGCGAAAATTACATATTGTGCACTTAAACTTTGTGCATCTTTACTTTATTGGATATTGGTGTCATTTGCAAATAAAATAAAGCTTGTGTTCTGTGAGAGCACTTAAAAGGCCCCCTCAAATCAAAATGGAAGTTTAGCTTTTAGTATGACTATGTTAGCCTTAAGGTTATGAATAAACTGGTGTGTTCCAAAACAAAATGACAAAATCCGCATTTAACAATCAATGGACATTTACATTTATGCATTTGGCAGACGCTTTTATCCAAAGTGACTTACAGTGCCCTTATTACAGGGACAATCCCCCTGGAGCAACATGGAGTAAAGTGCCTTGCTCAAGGACACACTGGTGGTGACCGCTGGGATCGAACCAGCAACCTTCTGCATATCAGTTCAGTGGTTTAACCCACTGGACCACTAACCACCATTTAGGAGATTCATTCAAAACTTACAGTCTCTCACTTCCGTTAAAATGAAATCACAGATTCTTATGACATTGCATACTTATCTTCTCATCACATCTTCTGTCCAATCAATATATATATATATATATATATATATATATATATATATATATATATATATATATATATATATATATATATCTCACACACAACATATGTGTGAATGTTTTAGGATGTAATAGCCTATACAATGATATTCATTGACTTTTAGATGCAACCCCAACTCCAAACGTTCTTGGCAGCAGATCAAGACAAAATCTAAAAATATAATTCAAAGTGGTGAGTATTTACCACAACCTTTTATTATTTTTGTGAACATTTTATCATTAACACTTGTTTGCAGCAAACAGAAAAAAGTGTGACATCCGTAAAACCGGGGGAGGGCCACCTCCTCCTGAATACACTGTGGCAGAGGAGTTGGTAATAAGTAACAATAAGGGGAGCCCGATTATGGATCATGACATTACAGATGCTGTGCAATCTGACCCTGGTGCTGGCTCCTCTAAGCAAGTGACACTGGGTATGTGTGCCATGCATTACTATTTTTATTTTTTACTCTAACTTCTAATTTTTCTGCCTCTATGTTCTGCAGTAGAGGGAAAGGCAGTGTCCCTGTTGAAGCCAGCACACATGCGCACACAGTCTCCCACACAGATGTCAGTAGCAGACAGAACACCATGAACATAACCTGCTTTATAACAGTTATGCTTTACATTGGCCTACTTTTATTTATTAGGATGACGCAAATGATGAAGACACTCAGTCTGTGTGTTCTGATACAGCTGCTGAGGTGAATGCACTGCAGTCCCTCCAGAAAAACGCAATTATGCGATTATGCGATCGCGTGATTTAACGCATAATCAGCCAAAGTCCGCATATTTATGCGGGGGCCGCATTTTTTCAAATACGCCGCACTTTCGCCGCGTAAATTGCCTATTTCCGCGTGCAAAATATGCGGGGCTAGCATGATTTCATAATCCCCGCATTTTCGTTGCAAAAAAAGTCATATATATATATATATATTAGCAGAAAGTTGAAAAATGTTTGTTTACTTCACACAAAAAAGTGAAGTAAAAGCTGCAAACCCCGTAGAGAAACCATAGATATCTGCGAAACCATGATGAAGCGCAAACTCCCATTTGCCAACAAAAGACGCGCAAAGCAGTTTCCCGGTGTGTTGACCGATTTCAAAACACAGCATCATGAAGCTTTGAAGCGTTATGAATCAATGAGTCGATTCAGCGGTTCGGATCGCCAAAGTCACGTATTTCAGCAGTTTGACACGCGATCCGAATCATGAATCGACTCGCTGATTCATAGCATCATGATGCTGTGTTTTGAAATCGGTCATCACTATATAAGTAGTTATTTAGAGATGAACGGAGGTCTTACGGGTGTCCAACGACATGAGGGGAAGTCATTAATGACAGAATTTAAATTTTTGGGTGAACTAACCCTTTAAGAGATTGCACTTTGTGCATTGGAAGCACTCAAATGTCTGTTTTGTAAAGCTACCTCTGTAAAACAGGAAGTTATTTATTCATTTTTCAAGTTGTAGCATATTCCTTTTGTAAAGCTACAGAACTTGTTTGACTCAATGTTTTGTAAATTTGAGCCGTGTGTTTATTAAGGTCTTCAATAAAACAAGATGGGAACTTAAATATTCCCAGCACTTTCTGTGATGTAGTGCTTTTTTTCTCTTTTTCATCAAACCGCAGTTTTTGCAAGTTCCCGCAATTTCATCGCATAAAATTGCATAAATATCCCACATTTTCATCGCATTTTTTAAGATAACATGCCGCATAATCAAGGATTTTTGCCCGCAACAATCACAAAAAAAGCCGCATTTTTCTGGAAGGACTGGCACTGGGCTTTGTATTATGGCACACATTTGAATGCGTCATAAAAAAGTGACTGGCCCTTACACTTATCTTTTTTCATTGTAGGATTTTTCACAACCTGCCCCAGAAACTGAGGCCTCTACTTCAATGGGCTATAGGAGGAATGTGAATAAGGGAATTCTTTAAACCCTTGAACTAAATTAGTCAGTCCTAGTCATGCCACTTTTTTTTCTTTTTTTTCTTTAACCTCCAGAAAACTTTAAATGATTGTTTGTGGTGGAATTATGTTTCAGGTGGAAACAGACTCCGTCAGGGTCCTTTACAAAAGGAGTCTAGAACTAGACTGTTCCCTAATGCTGGGTACACACCAAAAGATTTTTTACATCTTATAAGATTTTCAAAATGAAATGTGATAGACCACAAACATGAGGACAAATAATCCTAGATTTAACCGTTTTGCTCCTATAGTGTGTGGTGTGCCATGATGTGACAAAGACAGCACACCACACACACGAAAAGATTTTCAACCAGAGTCCCGACTGCAAACACAGGAAATCTCACGAGACTTCAGAATAAGCATGGCGGATGATATGCAGGAAGAAATTGCGATGATAGTGTTTGGAATTAAAAAAAGGAAAAAAAGAAAAGGGTTTGGGTAAAGTCGTGGAGACGGCGGGAACATGGTCTGTACATGCTACAGAGTGAGCTAGAGGTGAGTAATGGTAAAAAAATAAAAAACAATTCACACTGCTATGTTTTTTTTTTTTATAGTTGTTATATTCAGGTGTCTCTTGGAAAATATATATTATTCTCTTTGAAATTGCCTTATTAAATAAAGTTGCGCCATGACCGCGTTTGTTATGCTTCCGTATTCTCTCAGCGTGCTTTCTGATTGGATATTATTTTGTTTCACATGAGTGTGCACGCTTTTGTCCTCGGGGTTCCCCCCACACATCAGGATTTCTGATCGTAAATATTCAACATGTTGAATATTTACGATTCGCGATCGGGACGGCTCCGACGTTGTTCCGAGCAGGTTCGGACACTCTTAACACACTTCACACCAGAGGCGCTGGAAGTCAGTCACAGCTGGGGGTGCTGAGAGAAAGTCAGTCTATATAGTGACGTCACACTAAAAGCTCTATTCTAAGCGATATTCATTTTTTTAGAATTAATTTGAATGGCCCAGATCATTTAGATTTAAGTTATTGACAATATTTTATACTCAATTTTGAACGTTGTAAACTACAACAGGCGGCAAACTTGAATACTAACACACTTTGTGTCGAAGCAGCCACAGCAGCAAACAACACTGAACTAATGCAAAAAAAACGGCAAATGCATGGATGCGGGTGAGAGATGTGACTCACGTCCAGGTTATCGCCAGTCGCCAGCAGTTGAGTTGGACACGGAGTTGGTGGCAGTTGAATCATCCACGCTCGTCCTTGAAACTTTTATTTTTTTAGGGTTTTTAATAAACTCAGAAATTCTCTTTTGCGACATGCTTAAATTCACACAGCGCTCCGTAGGTGTTTCTCAATGTCAAGGATCCTTCCTCTGCAGGACTGATCCTTCCAAGTCACTTCCTTCAGAGGCTAGGCGAGGCTCCTCTTAAGCATTCGGAGAACAGGCAAATGGAACAGGCTAGCAAGTGCACGTCAGCCTCATTACGTCAGTGAAAAGGTCCGTTAGCGTCCGTTATCAATAACGTCATTTGTATACGGTTGTAATTTGTACTGGCATTTACAAGTTAAACTTTACTTATGTTTACTACGGTTATAACAAATGTTTGGTAACGTAAATACTTACACTTGAAAGCATATTGCCCCGTTAACGCTCCGACTCTGCCAACGTCCGATAATTTGTATTTTTTTAACAAGATAGCAAAGCTGCGCGCATAGGATTGTGGGTGATTTGAGAACGCTAAGTGCGCGAAGTCTACTCGTATGCATCCTTTCCTGTATATGGCATATTTTTCGAACAAAGGACTCAGACCTTGGTTGAAATTCCGAGGATCCTCGACATTGGAACAGTCCTTCGACGGACGTCGATGACGTAGCATCCTCGGAATTCTGGCTTCCGAGGATCCTTCCTTGACATTGAGAAACGCCTCGTGTGTCTAACTGAAATTACGTCCCTCATTCACGTTGCACGGCAACGATAGTCTACATTTGATTGGTTAATACACATCTTGATTTTATTTGAATAAATTCAACTCAACTCAACTCAAACATATATCTGCACAGTCTCTTTTCATAGAAAAATCTCATATATTCCAGTATAAATATACAGTATATAATAATAATATATATATTTTTTTTCCAGCAGTTAAACAGTAGCCCACAGACAGGGGGTGCTGCAGCACCCTCAGCACCCCCACTTCCCGCGCCACTGCTTCACACCACAGGAAAATCTGATAAGATCCTCTTTAGAACCATCAAGATAATCGGGACATAGCTAGGATTGTCGGAAGGGGGCAAATCGGCCCAAAATCAGCCCGATTATCTTTTGGTGTGTACCCAGCATAAAGGAGCTGGACTGTGAGCTGAGGAGGCTCCACATTTAAATAATTTAATTGGAGATCAAACAGCTGGAAAAACAGATCTCAGTATGTGAACATATTTAACCAAGTAACACTTTAATATGAACAATATGAACTTTCTCTTGCTCTTTCCTCCCTAGCCCCATGACCAATAAAACAGTTTGAGACCAGTCTGCAGTGTCAATGTGCTTTTATTAAGTAAAACATTGTGTTGTGATTGCATCTCTGACAGCTGGGTGGTCAAGTGTGATGGGGTCAATTTCATCGGGGAGAAGTTGGTTTTGTGGTGGCACTCGCTCCTTTCTGATAGTGGCTATAGTGCAGAATTGCAAATGCAGCCACTATCTGTGATGCCCGCTGTGGTGACACTCTTAAGCACCGAAGGCAGTTGAAACGCACCTTTAGGATACCAAAGGTCATCTCGATCTTGACCCTGGTTTTAATGAGGGCCACATTGAAGCGGTTTTGTGGCCCTGTCTGAGGGTCAGGATAGGGAGTTAGCAAAAACCTCTGGCATGCATAACCCCGGTCTCCTACCAACTGGCCATCAAAAAGCCCTGTCATGGAACAGAAAAGGGGAAAATTGGGTAAACTTTTCTGTCACAATTAAAACGAACCCTTCAAAGTGTTTTGTACTGTACCAAATTTACCTTCCTCGAAGCGCTGACACAACACACTCACGGAAAATTCAGGAATCATGCACTGAGCCAAAATATTTGGCATCCAAACTTGTAATCATACATTCATGATCACAAGTCATCTGCAGATGAAATGTACAGTAAATCATTGTCCTATCTGTTAAAGTTATTATTCATTTAAAAGGTTCATCTCAATGCAAATGAAAAATAATCTCATGTGTATAGTAGCCCTACCTGAACATTAAGGCTGTGAAAGGACTTTGTTCACATAATCAGCCATACGGGGGTTTGGTTCTCCAGGAAAAAAAAAGGCATTTGGGCAAAATATGTGTTATTTTGGCACGGCTGCCTGCTAAATTTCGCATTCCTGGGTCTGTATATCACATAATTGGGGTCGCTTCAACCCGCGGACTTGGCAACACAGTGCAGTTGAGTTCTGTTGACATTTGACAACTAACGTTATGCGTCGCTCCGTTGCTCTGATTGGTTGTAGGTCTATCCAATTGAGGTCTTTACTGGTTCGGTTGAAACACGCCCCATAATCACAGCCCAACGGAGCAGTATCAGACTCAAATTCTGACTAGAATTGAGTATGACAACGTCAGGCTAACTATAATGTACATATTGTGTAAATATCATCAGTACTAGTCCTTTGGTAGTGGAGCTGAGTGTGTGTGCGTGTGCGTGCGCCCCCAACATGCATGGCATGCACGCACGCCCCCACACGCACACACACGAGAAAGAAAAAAAACGTTGCACGTCCGACTGACAGAGAGCCTGTTCGGATGAAAACCGCTTCAGTGAGCTCAATTATAGCTAACGGTGTTGTAACGGGAGAAACAGTAATTCGTCTGATTAGTCGTTACTGTAAAAAATTATTCCGTTAGTAACGCCGTTTATCTATAACGCCGTTATTCCCATCACTGTTCATATGTCACCCTATCAATATATCTTACCGGCAATTTTATAAAAGCCCTCTTTTATGGACATGGTCGATAAATGTCCAGGGAACACAATGAAGCCATTTATGTACCCCTGCAGTGCAAGGACCACCTTGCGAATGGTTCGACAAACCGTGTTTTTCACAAGGTTCTCTGCATCACCGACCGCATACAAGTATGTACCACTTGCAAAAAAAACGCAACACATACCATTTGCGGTACAGTAAGGGCATGGTTTCGACGAGTCACATTTGTTATGTGCGGCTCAAGAAGTTTGCAAATATAACAGATTCCTTCTACGGAAAATCTGTACCTTTCATACAAGTACGTATCAGGAAAGTCAAGGGGATTTTGTCTGTCCTTAAAAACTCTCTCTACGAAGTGCTCTTCTAACAATTTGCGCGGAGATGTCCACAGGATTTGGTTTTGGATTTGGTAGAAAAGTGAAGCCATTGCAAAAGACGCTGGGAATTAGTAACGTCATCTATATATTTTTTTTTTTGCTCACAGCTGATTGGTCAAACTTAAATCTCAGATCTCGAATCCAGAACATAACCTGCCCCAAAGCAGGTTATCCATGCAGCGCAAGATACCATGGCAACTAACACCGATTAAAGCCGAGCTACTTTCATAGTACCTAAAACCCAGGATTGGCTCAAACTAAGCTTAAACATATCTGGCTAACCAGCTAAACCGGCTTCATGGTATAGGCCCCAAAGCTGTTGACTAGAGACACGAGCCGAGAGCGGATCATATGCGCAAGTCGGCGCAGACAACAAAACATATCGGACCCATTTAAATTCTGCACAGAATGCTGTATTTCAAAGCGATATGGAGGAGATTATGATGATAAACGGTTAGAGATTAGGAGGAAACTCTGGCTTTACCAAACAGAAAGGCTCTAGTCAAACTGTGGTATTAACGAAACGCTATTGGTTGCTTCAAAAAAGGGGAGGAGCTGCTAACAGCTTGAGCTGTTTCAGGGGAAATTACGTCAACACTGAATAATGCTGCGCGTTTCAAGGCACTTCAGTGGACCTTTAAGAACAAAATAGGCTCTTTTCCCATTGCTAGTTTCACCAGTAGCAATTTAAAGTTATGAAAAACATGTTCCTGTCTTGATGGCAGCAGTGAAATGTGTCTAAAAAAAAAAAAAAAATGTAAGAAACTTTGCAAAAGAGTCTCTCAGGTGACTTTTGAGAAAAAGACGAGGGTCATTTGAGGTGACAGACAGATTTAGTTTTATATCAGACAGGGTGTGAGTCTGCTGACCGTCTCAGTCACCAGCAGCTCTGTGGGGAAATAAACCATGGCTGTATAACCTTTCCTGTGACAGACCAGATCCCAGGAATGCTTCTCTACCCATCACACACACACACACACACACTCTCTCTCTCTCTCTCTCTCTCTCTCTGTCTCTCTGTCTTTCAGTATTTGCCTCTCACAATCATTAGCAATTTCTAATGTTTCGCAAACAAAATGTGTACCGTTTTTATATATATTTTTGTTAGCTTTTTCTTCTTTTTTTTTTCTTTTTTTGTATGTATAAATTAGTCGTTTTATGGTGCCTGTGTTGCTATATAGGTCTCAATGATGTAGAAAAAGTTCAACATTATCTTTCTTTCATATGAAGGTGATGAGATTTTTTTAAATGACTAAAATAAATAAATAAAAAAGATATGTCAAGCCACATTTATATCTATTGCACAGTGTTCATTTCACAAAATTCAGTTATGAAACTACTTCAATCTCAGCTGTAAAGCAGAATACTGTCATTATTCAGCTCAATATATATAAATATATAAAATGCTGAAAAACGCAAAGGAAAATAGTTGTCGTGTAAACGTACCCTAAGCACGGAAGAACTGCAGTAGAAGAGTTCTGTCTGATTGAACACTCAAGTTTCAGCCATAAATTAAGAGACCCCAGGTTGTCATGTCAAAAGAAAATCCATTCTTTAATAAAACAGTGTGTGTCTCAATCCATACCTCTCAGAGACGGGGAGGATGGTCACAGAGGAACACAGTTGGAGGTAAAAATCTTATGGTGATTGAATGACAATTTTCGACAATACGTTTTCGGGTAACAGTCGTGACTAGCGAGATGATTTCGTCAATGATGCATCACACAAGCTAAAGTGCCCCTATTATGGGCTTTAGAATATTCCCTTTCGTGCAGGGAGTAATGTGAATATCAACGTTTTGCAAAGTTATAAAGTCGAAAGTGCGCAATAAATAAAGTTATTGCCTCCTAAAAGAACCGGCTCTAAACCACCTGTACGTTTGTAATTCGAATCTCACTGTGTAACGGTTCTACAGCACAAAAAAGACATTTGCATAACACCTGTTGTACGTTGTCCGACCACAAACAACTTGACCAGCCCTCGAACATCATTTTACTGACGACTGCTTCTCAATACGCTTGCTCTTGAAGGAGGGGTCAGTACCCAGTTTATCTGGACCAACTTGCTCTTCAGAATCACAACCTGTAAGAATGAATAATTAAATGTGTATAATTTCTATCGGGTGTTCAAAATACGTTGTTTTGCGTTTTAACTCTCACTGAAATACTACTGCAGATCAGCTGTGGGCCACTATTACCCAAAACTGTCTATTAATGCAGATTGTCTTTCGTTCTTAAAGGGGTCATGAACTGGCTATTTATTTTTTTAATAATATAAATTATATATATATATATATATATAAAATATATAATATAATGTAATATATATTTTATAATATAATATATTTTATAATATATTATATAATATATACACTCTAAAAAAAAAGGTTCTATATGGCACCAAAAATGGTTCTTGGCTCGTAATCATAGGGGAACCTTTTTAAGTGCCATATAGCACCAATTTTGGTGCTTCTTCAGAGGTTCTTTGACTAAGGTGCTATATAGCACCGCTAACTAAGGTGCTATATAGCACCGCTACCATATACAGAACATGTTAAGATATGGTGCTATATAGCACCAAAAGATATGATATATATATATATATATATATATATATACACACATACATACACACATACATACATACATACATACATACATACACACACAGTCTGAGGTCAACTTATGACGTTTGTGTGGTTTTCACATTCAGAAACATCATAAATAAGTAATAGGCTATTTTCTTCCTTGGTTTTGAGGCTCTCTGAAAAATGGTCGGTTTTGATGGGCGTGCCGCACTGAAGACTTGGGACTTGGAAGTAAACACCCATGGCTAGGATTGGATAAGATTTGCATATTTAATGAGCGTGTGGCAAACGGCAACCGGAATGAATCTCCCAGCCCACAGCTAGGGCTCGCAAAATGTCTTTATCAAACAAACACAAATGATTTCTCTCTCATCCACCTGCGATTGATTGGAATGTTATTTCTGTATCATTTCCCTCGATCATCAGTGAATATATATATATACAAACCGTACACACATACACACACACACACACGTGTGCGTGCAAGAAAGGAATGTTATTTCACTATAGCCCGCCGGCACTCAGCGATAGCCCGTCTGAAAAGCACATAGCCCCGGGACTTTGGAATTTGCGAGCTGGTGTTACAAGTCCGAGTCTGATCCCGAATGAACCAATAACAGCTTCTCCAGCCTGTGGCCGCGTGCTAAGGTATGTAATCAATAGATATCAAACGATCTGTAACAAAGCAATACTAACACATATAAAAACATGTTTTACTCACATAAGTGTGTTGCAGCGTTCCTGTCAGATCCAATATAGAAGGCACAGCATTGTGTTTTAATCTCAATATGTCTGCAAATCCAGTCTCGACCTGTATCTTGTTTACAATCGGTGAAATGAAGCAAACAAACGCAACGTCTTACGCACGTGAACTGGAACTGGCATGTTTATTGCTCGGTAGTGCAACCCGTTTAGCTTCACGAGTTGGTGCTTCTGCGTCCTATTACATCAATGGTTGACATATTCTGAGATCTCTCGTTTCCTGGGCCCTCATTTATCAATGGTGCGTACGGACAGATTTGTGCGTAGTGAGTGCGTAAGAACAATTTCACGCAAAGTGTGGGATTCACCAAGTTGTACTTATATGTAGAAATGTGTGTAAATATAAGCACACCTCTGAGCATGCTTACGCAGATAATCTAGTGGTAGAATAGCGACACTACACATAAAAAGCATTTAAGAGTGGCACAGTAAGCATTAAGCAATCCACATATGTCCTGTGTTTCCTTTAAAACACTCAATTTATAATTTGTCTAGTTTTAAACACGATGCTTAATTGGTGTCAAACCCTATAAAAGACAGATGTGAAATATATTTGTCTCAGTGCAATGGCTTATCTTGCGTTATTGGAAGACTTGGCAAATGCGCTCCGCAGAGGAGCGCGTTTTCCAAGATTGCGCTGATCTGCTTGGCGAGAGCACAGAGTGGCTTCTAAGTAGGTACCGCTTTCCCAAAACGTTTTTTAGCCAATACTTTAATATCAAACCATTTTTTTATTTCTGGGACAGTTCTCTCCTCAGACCCAACGGAATTAACTGCATTGGTGATATTCTCCCATGCAGCATTTTTTCTTTTATTTGTAATTCCTCCTGCAGTGAATGAACTAAACAATATCTGTTGGTTGGATTCAACTTCATTTACAAGTATCTCCAATTCTGTGTTTGTGAAGTTCCTCTTCTTTGCTCTCTTTGCCATTATTGCAGTGAGGAAAAAACACAATCACGTAATTTTTAAAGGGAAGTTTGTCACCATATATGGATAATTGGAGGCGTTTCCGAATGCTAATGACCATGAATGTGAACGAGCATGGTACTTACGCACATGTGGTATTTATCAACAATGATTGCTTACTCATGTGCGTAATAACTGCGTGCGCACGTTTGATAAATGCGGATTTTCTTGTACTTAGGCACATTCTAAATTTCATTCGTTGGACAAAATATAGAAACTTTTCTACGCACTGTTGATAAATGAGGGCCCTGGTGTCTTATACAAGCTTTTCTTTGACTAACAAGGACGTTTTCAGCTCTGAAACTTACAGGATATTCTTATATCACAACTTTTATATACACCAAAGGTTCAAGGGAAAGTTGATTTCTCAATTCATCACCCCTTTAATACTTACTAATACTAATAGACACATGGGTTTGTTGATGGACATACTCTTGATAATGTTGGTGAGGAATTACAGTTGCAACATCTCATAAGTAGTGTATCCCTGAGAAACATCCTGCTCAAGTCGTAATTGAGATAGAGTTTGGGTTGAATAACTCTTCCAATGTTTCATTGGACTTGCGCTCGGATTGATACGGTTAAATCAACAAGAAACTCATCTACTCACTAGTCGCTTTCACAGCCTCACTGTGTTTATAAATGTGCTCTCGTAAACTATTCTAGCTCAAATGTGATTTTATTTTTTTTATAAAGACTGGAAGAGTTGTCAGAAGCTTAATGGTGGTGACACTTCAAATCATTTGACCGTGGTGTAGTTCGTTTATAGTCTACATTTAGATTTTTACTTCTGCCGATTGTATTTAGGCTTCAAAATTTATAAAAGCCGTTTGTTAAGATGATCGTGAGCAAAATCATAAACTTCTGTTGGTCACAGCTTCTTTTCAGCAATAATCCAAAAGCCAATTGTTTTATTTTGTCCAGAGAACCAGGGTTGGAAGTCAAGATGCGTTATATTGCACTTACCTAAGGAAGTTGGAAATGCCAACTTTGAGTGAGTTTCCAAGAATGGAAACAATGCTGATTTTGTGAATAGCTCTGCATGATTACATTCAACCATTTTCTAAATTAGCCCCTTTCTTTCGGGCCGTCTATTTGGGTTTATAGTCTACATTTAGATTTTTTACTTCTGCCAATTGTATTTTGGCTTCAAAATTCATAAAAGCCGTTTGTTAAGATGATCATGAACAAAACGTGTAAAGAATCATAAACTTCTGTTGGTCACACAGCTTGTTTTCAGCAATAATCCAAAAGCCAATTGTTTTATTTTGTCCAGAGAAACAGGGTTGGAAGTCAAGCTGCATTATGAATAGCACTGTATGGTTACATTTAACCAATTTTCTAAATTAGCCCCTTTATTATTTCGGCCCTTACAATTTTCCATATCTTTCATCTAGAGTATATTATTGTTGTGCTTGTGTTGCATCATTCCAGACTTTTCTTTCTGTCTTCTCAGTCCCTTTGTCCATAATCATTATCTTTTTTCAGCAACAAAAAAGCCAAATGGCTGCAAGAAATATAAGACCGTAAACATCTGATGCTCTGATAAGGAGTTGAATAGCGCAGGAGACTCTCCTGAGAGACGCCGTAAGAAGATCCTCCCGCTGTGGGCCCATGCGGCCGACCACCCATCTCGAGCTCAGAGAAAGACTGAACGCATTCACTCATCCCTTCATTATGTAATGCTGGTTGCTTTGTTGACGATTCTATTCTTACCATGCCGTTTCTCCACAGCACTTGTGTAACTGAACATTGTTATTCTACAGTATAAACACCAAGCGAATCGCAGTGTTTTCTTCCGGAGAGCTGTGGTTTGTGCATTTCATGGGCAATAGCATCGGGCTTAAATGAATCCTGATGGGAATGTCTCGACTGTTTTAGTTCCCAAACAAGGTAGAGCTGAAGAAAAGTGATCACCCAGCGCAGCTGCTAAATGAGATGGTTATAAAAAGAAAACCTGAAGAAAACTGACACTGCAGCACCACCAGATGTTGAGGGTTGGTACAGCACACATAAAAATGCATCACATTTACAAAGATGAGTTTTAGGAAATGTTTTAATCATGGCTAACTAGTGACGTTCACAACATAATTTCAGGAGGAGTGAACCCATCTAATCTTTCAATTAGCAACATACACAAACGCAAATTCGGGAGGCATGAACCCATCTAATCTTTCAATCATCTGCTAAGCATATAAGCAGCCTCCTACCTCCTTCAGGCATCAGTCGTTTTGCATCCCTCCACCTCCCCAACTCCACCTACTTACATTCATGTTTACCTTTCTCTTCTTCCTAGCACTAGTAGTCCCTAGGGGGGTAAATCTATGCTTGAGTGGAAGCAGCTTCCTCGAGCCCCTCCACCGCGGACAGCAAGCCAAAAACGCTTAAACTAAAGCTAAACAGCTAAAGAGTATATGGGTAAACAAACTTGTGAAAGGTAGGAAAATAAACAGGCTTGTCAGCTTTAAAAAGGGAGGAGAGATTCTCTGATCGCGTCTCAATGATTTTAAGTCTCAGACTTTTTCCACTTGAACTTACCAAACTAGGCAGATGCCAACATGAACAGGATGTGATGCCCTCGTTTTTAAAAACCATGAACACATTGCCCTAAATGTAATTCAGCTAAGGGCACTAGGTATCACTGTCTTTGGGAGTGCAAGAACATTAAGGTATTCTGGCAGGCAGTATGCAGTGAAATCAGTTTGGTGATAGGACAGACAGCTCCAGTCAGCCCGCTCATGTGCCTACTGGGGCTTATACCTGACCCTCTGAGAGCGCACAAAGAGATTGTTCAGTTTCTCCTAATGTTGGCTCGAAAGGCTATAATGGTCAAATGGGTTGGTAGTGATGCCCCTTCTACTCAGATGTGGAAATCTATGATATCCGAAGTTGTAACTCTAGAAAGATTGAGGTACTGTCTCAATGGTAAATCACACCTGTTTAAAAAATGGGAGAATATTTTAAAGTGTCTAAAGATTAAACGGTCATAAACAGAAATAAAAATGTAGGTACAATCATATGATGAAATGCTGTATGTAAATTACCACATGTTCATAGATATGTTAATTATTTCCTGTGCTGTGCTTTTGTTTTTGTTTTATATATGTTTTTGTTTGTAATAATCAAAATGTTTAATAAAAAGAAATTTGAAAAAAAAAAAAAAAAAACATGAACACAACTACATAACCGTAAAATAAAAAATGACCATCAGCCACTAAGTTTGAAGTCAGCATTACTAAACGCAGCCTAGAAGGCATGCGTTTCTCCTTTAATCTTGGTTTGAGTCTCTCCTCTCCATGTGTCACTGATGAATAGATTCTTATTTTCGGCTGGGTGGTCATGATTGTCCATTATGATTGTGAATGTGTGTTATTTATAGTTCTGAACAGCCCTCTCTGTGATATGAGTGACAATAGAGTGAGCAGATCTACCCGAACAACACGATTGTGTCCAACTCTGAAGCTGCTGTCTTCTTTCAACAGAATGTGAATCAAATCAATTCTTTGAGCTTCTCCCATCACAAATATGTGTTGGTTCATTTCAATAGCACCTATCAGGTACACTTCACAATGAATGATAGGAAACAACTAGAACTGAAATAAAAGAATGGAGAGAGAGACATATACATGAATAAAAAACAAGACACTTTCTATATAAAACTAAAGAATAAAGACAGGGGAAGTATTCTTTGTCTGGTAAGTGTATGACAATTCAAAAAAAGAAAAAACAACATACCCCCACGTCAAGAAACCCTTTCATATCCATTTGTTTTTTTTGGTATTATCTGCCTACTAGTAAACAAACTGTATTATTTTGGTTCTAGGACAAGCATAATTTCACAAATCTCTATAGTGTTTGGGTCAGTCGGTGTGGGCTGACATTGCATGACTTTGACACATCCATTCCCCCTTTCTGGAAAATGCATGGGAAAAGATTTATTGCAGTAGATTTGTGATGAAGCCTTCTCCACTATTTTCCTAACAAAAGTGGCATAAATTGATGGCATTTAGAAGAAAGAGTCAGATTACATAAATATTGCAATATTTGATTTTAAGGAAGGGAATGATGAAATTTGATTGGAAGAGAACACCCAACATTGACAATCAGAACTTAATAAACTGTCTCTTAAAGGGGAGAAGGTATGTTGAACACCAACAATGTTGTTTCGTCACTTTTCATATTATATAAAAAAAAAAAAAAGCAATATTCTCACCCAAGACATGACATTTTTATACGGTATGATGAGCAGGTCACCAATTTTCTAGACTGTTAGTCTTTTTTTTTTCAACCTTCACTCAGGTGAGGTGGAGAAAAACTCCAAAAGAAATCAGCAACAACCTCAAAAGAAAGGGTTTTCCTCAAAGGTGCTGTGAGAACACAAACACCCACTGGAGAGCCCAAAATGAGGGCCAAACTTTAACTACTTAAAACAAAACCCCAGAGAGCAGGGTGATCAAAGAGGGAAACATTATATTACCATACCGCAGAGAGGAAAAATAGAGAACATGAGGGACTGAATATCAAGAGTCAGTCTCCTAAACACTGAGCCTACTCTGGAGCTTTATAAGCTCCCAAGAGCACCTGCGATCAATGAGTACTCAAGTATTCTGATTGGTGTGGGGACTAAAGCAATCAGCCAATGAAAGAGTGATCAGTTCTCTCACTGGATGACACATATATATCTCACTCTCTCTCTATTTGAGGCTGATATATGCTGAATATAGACACTTTTACTGCAAAGAGAACATGGGAAACAATGTACACTCTTGAGAGAAATGGTTGTAAACAGTACCAAATTAGGATGCTTTGGCTTGTAACAATAGCAGAACCCTTTCAGAGCTAAATTGAACCCTTTTTATAAGGTTCCAAAAAAGAACCATGCTTTGGAAGTGGGACCTTAATGGTGTTTTAATTGACCATTTTAATAATATTATTTTTATATATTATGAATTAATATTTTTCATAGTACTTTTCTTAGTTTTTTTAATATTGCATCTGCCTGATCTTATAATATCTTCTTGCCTCTATTTGGGTTTTACATTAAAATAAAATAAAAATCAATAAAAATAAACACTTGGGGCTGCCTCAAGCGGAGGAGTTCAAGTATCTTGGGGTCTTGTTCACGAGTGAGGGGAGGATGGAACGGGAGATTGACAGACGGATCGGTCCAGCTTCTGCAGTAATGCGGTCGATGTACCGGTCTGTCGTGGTGAAGAAAGAGCTAAGCCGTAAGGCGAAGCTCTCGATTTACCGGTCAATCTACGTTCCTACTCTCACCTATGGTCATGAGCTTTGGGTCATGACCGAAAGGACAAGATCCCGGATACAGGCGGCCGAAATGAGCTTTCTCCGCAGGGTGGCTGGGCGCTCCCATAGAGATAGGGTGAGAAGCTCAGTCACTCGGGAGGAACTCGGAGTAGAGCCGCTGCTCCTCCACATCGAGAGGGGACAGCTGAGGTGGCTCGGGCATCTGTTCTGGATGCCTCCTGAACGCCTTCCCGGGAAGGTGTTTCGGGCATGTCCAACCGGGAGGAGGCTCCGGGGAAGACCAAGGACACGCTGGAGGGACTATGTCTCCCGGCTGGCCTGGGAACACCTCGGTGTCCCCCCGGAAGAGCTAGAGGAAGTGTCTAGGGAGAGGGAAGTCTGGGCATCTCTGCTTAGACTGCTGCCCCCGCGACCCGGCCCCGGATAAGCGGAAGAAGATGGATGGATGGATGGATGGAAAAATAAACAGCATGGTGTTACAATTGGGTACTTTTATGTTTTATTGACATGGCAAATTGTAGCAAAAATGACAGTGCTCTAACAGTTGTTAGATAAATATATTCATAAATAACAATTGACCTATGTAAAGTCCAAGTTCCAGTAAAATATCTTCACAATCCTCTATGATGTCCTTGCGTTCATCAATTCTGAGTGGTAATTTCTCTCTGCAGATGATGAGGTTATGGTACATGACAGCATCTGAAATACACAATTGAGTTTAGAGTTATAGTTTGTCTGTACATTTGATTATGTAAAAACAATTATGCTTATGAAGGCCAAAATTAGCAACAATGAACAATACTTGAGCCCTTTACTGTGGTAAAAGGAAAAAGTGATAGGGAGTCATGGGATAGCTCTAATGTTTTTTTGTGGCTGGGTATGTTTAGGCATGAATTAATAATTAAAAAAAACAATCATAAATGTAATATATCTGTTAGCCTACTTTGTGGAGAAGAGTATCCTCAACTGAACAGAGCTGCTCACACTTACATGTTCTGAAAAACTAAAAAGAGAAAAATACATGATTGGTAGGAAACCATTTACAATATTTAAAGTTAAAATGTATAGACATTTTAAGAAATAAATAATTTTGTGTTGACGGTCTGTGTAGTTGTAAAGCTGAGCTTGAGAAATCAGTAATGAGGGGGCTTTGACAGTTACAGATTTAAAAAACAAAAAGGCGGGAATAAAGAACCCTAAACTCTAACATAAATTCCCCTTTTCCACCAGCATGCACCGGGTGCTAGTTCAGAGCCAGTGCTAGTGCCGGTTCGGAGTTGGTTCGGCTGACGAGCCTTCTAAGAACCGGTTTGCCTTTCCACATGCTAGCGAGACACCACAGAGCCAGGTCTTAGATCACTGTATACGTCTCATCTTTCTCAGCAACACTAGCGAGGCAGCGGAAAACACAAACACACCCATCAAAATCCAAAGCATGGTCAAGTGCCTTCCCCTTTATTTACTTTATTTCACTATTACCCCTTTAGCCTAGATTCAAATCGGTTCTTTGTGTTTCCACACCCAAAGTTCCTGCTCCGAGCCAGGAAAATGGCTAATTTGGTTCTTCAAACGAATTTGCGGATTGGATTTAAATATCTGGATTAAATGATCTAAAATCACTGCACGTTCTTGTTTTCCCTGAAGAGGGCAGATGCATCGATACTCGAAACCACGATCAGCAATGCAGCGATTGGCTGGCGTCAAGAGAGCAACGTAATGACATCATATAATTAAAAAAGCCACCTGGCAAAAAACTTGGCAAATTACACAAAAAAACCCCCACAAATATCTGGACCTTTATAAGGAAACAGCCAAACGACCAAACCAACATACAAGTTATAATAGATCAATGATAAATGTTTTTTTTTTTTTTTTTACATGATTACCAATTATTTATATTCACGATTTTATACAGTATTTGTACACCCTTTACATTTTTATTTCAATGTTGTAATTCAATTTGAAGCAGATTTGTAACGTGACAGTATTAAAGTTTCTTAAGGGTCAAGATCAAATTCTCTGCATCTCCTGCGCTGCATCAAGCCATCCCATAATATCCGTCATCACTTAAATTAATGCACGCTCAGATTAACTGTACAACATGTGTGGAAACCTCCAATACAATTATAAAGTAATTATTCCATCACAAATAAATCGCTCAATCAAGTGTCTATAGATACACAACATTATAATATTATATACATTCTCATATACATATGCAATTTAAAATTTGTATATTATTATTATTATTTAAAATGATTATTATTGCCCCTGGTTCAGTAATGAACTCTTGTAATAAAGTAGCAGTGGCTGGGACAGATTTAAAGTATCACCTCAAGATGCAATCTAATCCTGTTTACATGAAATAAGCCGCTCGCGAGCAGGTTTAAGTTTACGGACCTGTTGCTATGACAGCAAGTCCAGGATGAGCGTCGAAGAACCAAACAATCCAAGATCATGCCAAATCGTCAACAATCAAATCCAGCTAACTGAGTTAGCGAGGTACGAAGACCGGACCCCAGGGCTAGAAGTAAGAACCGATTACATCAGGCGCTGGGGGCGGGGTCAACAAAACAAACACAAACTTGAGATCCGCCATTGTTGAAATAGCAGCTAATGGAGCTAACAGCTGCTGCTCGTTTGTAATCTCCGTCTATACTAATTAGGGCGAACTGCATGAATGCGTTGGATTCGCTGTGTTTTCGTTGTGTTTTGATGCTGATGTAGGATCGTAAAGCCATGTGAATCAATAGTAACGCAACGTTTGCATTGTTGATGGAAGGCTTGTTGGCAGCGGTGCTGTGCAGAGACCGATCGCCGTATCATAACGAGTCCAGCGAGAGCATACGACTCCTTATGCTTTTGATTCAATCATGCGTTTTTTTATATCATACGTGGATCGGTCTGTGCAGCGCCGATGCATCTCGAACAAGAGTGGTGTGTGTGTGTTTCCCGCTGCCCAGGGTTGCCAGGTTTTCACAACAAAACCCGCCCAATTACTACTCAAAACAAGCCCAATCGCATTTCAGGGGGGCTTCCCCGGTAAAAATCACATTTGGGGGTAAAATATGTGTTTTTTTTGGCATGGTTGCCTACTAAAATTCGCATTCCCGGGGCTAAATATCACATAATTGGGGTCGCTTCAACCCTCGGACATGGAAAACAGCCCGCGGCAACAGTGATGAAGTAGCCCAAAAGCGAATTCCCACCCGAAGAAACGTTACCTCAGAAGCGATCAGCGTCTCCATCCGCCGAAGATCATGCACACATCAAATTTTTGGGATCATCATCTCAGCGATTAAAACATTAAGATCAACTCTGTTCTCCACATAAAGATATCGTATGACTTCAGAAGACTTGGAATGCAACACGAGTTAATACTTTTATACTGTTTTTGGTCAGTTTTTGCAATAAATACCTGTGACTGTACTTGTATTTGCCTGTGACATGTTTTATATTGTTTAGAAGTGGGTAGGTTTAGGGTAGGAGTTGGGTTAGTTACTCCAATGCGTCTCGAACAAGCCTTCCATCAACACTGGCGAACTTGCATTACTATTGATTCACATGGCGTTACGATCCTACATCGGCATCAAAACACAGCGAATCCAACGCATTTGTGCAGCTCGCCGTAATTTGTATAGATGGAGATTACAATCGAGCATCTATTAGCTCCATTAGCTGCTATTTCAAAAATGGCGGTCACAAGTTTGTGTTCGTCTTGTTGGTCACGGTAACCCCGCCCCCAGCCCCTGACACAAGCAAGCGGTTCTTACTTCAGCAATGATTTGATGCTACTTTTCCTGGTTCGGAGCTGGTGCTTTGGGTGTGGAAAGACAAAGAACCAATTTGAAACTAGGCTCTGGCTCCGAACCAGCACCAGCACTGCCTTGGTGGAAAAGGGGTGGAACCATGGTGGAACCATGTCAGCATTTAAAGGGTTCTTCAGGACAATACAGTTCTCAATAGAACTGTTACTATGTGTAAAGAACATTTAAGGCCAATTCACACCACAGAGACAGACGCCAACAAGCACGTTTGTTGGGGTTTGTCGGATCAATGTGTTACCCCTTTTGGCGTTGGTCTCGCTTTGTTTACACCTGATTGCGTTTTTCTGTGCAGTGTGAATTGGCCTTTAAAGAACCATCTTTTTTCTAGGGTGTAACATAGGGGAAAACCGGGGCGAAAATAACGCGGGACAAAAGTAAGAGTCGTTTTTTTGTATTTGTGATCCGAAAAATTTCACACGCGAATTTCGGACTCAGTGTGCAAAGGCCTTAACAAAGCAATTTTCTCAGAGCCCTGACTACATTTGCATTCCAAGCTGAAGGTTTATCTTTTCAGAGTTTTTCAGTATAAAAGTAAATCGTGTTTAATTGTCAGGACTTCCTGTCGGGACGAAAGTAACACTTGTTACTTTTGTCCCTCATATATATATATATATATATATATATGGTAAATGGTAAATGGACTGCACTTATATAGCGCTTTTAACAGACCAATGGCCATCCAAAGCGCTTTACACATTGCCTCACATTCACCCATTCACACACCGACGGCGGTGTCAGCCATGCAAGGCGCATTCCAGCTCATCGGGAGCAGCTGGGGTTAGGTGTCTTGCTCATGGACACCTCGACACTTGGTCAGGTGGAACCGGGGATCGAACCACCAACCTTCCGGTTTGTAGACAACCTACATGAACCACTGAGCCACTGCCGCCCCTATATAAGATTATTAGGAACACCATACTAATACTGTGTTTGACCCCCTTTCGCCTTCAGAACTGCCTTAATTCTACGTGGCATTGATTCAACAAGGTGCTGAAAGCATTCTTTAGAAATGTTGGCCCATATTGATAGGATAGCATCTTGCAGTTGATGGAGATTTGTGGGATGCACATCCAGGGCACGAAGCTCCCGTTCCTCCACATCCCAAAGATGCTCTATTGGGTTGAGATCTGGTGACTGTGGGGGCCATTTTAGTACAGTGAACTCATTGTCATGTTCAAGAAACCAATTTGAAATGATTCGAGCTTTGTGACATGGTGCATTATCCTGCTGGAAGTAGCCATCAGAGGATGGGTCCATGGTGGTCATAAAGGGATGGACATGGTCAGAAACAATGCTCAGGTAGGCCGTGGCATTTAAACGATGCCCAATTGGCACTAAGGGGCCTAAAGTGTGCCAAGAAAACATCCCCCACACCATTACACCACCACCACCAGCCTGCACAGTGGTAACAAGGCATGATGGATCCATGTTCTCATTCTGTTTACGCCAAATTCTGACTCTACCATCTGAATGTCTCAACAGAAATCGAGACTCATCAGACCAGGCAACATTTTTCCAGTCTTCAACTGTCCAATTTTGGTGAGCTGGTGCAAATTGTAGCCTCTTTTTCCTATTTGTAGTGGAGATGAGTGGTACCCGGTGGGGTCTTCTGCTGTTGTAGCCCATCCGCCTCAAGGTTGTGCGTGTTGTGGCTTCACAAATGCTTTGCTGCATACCTCGGTTGTAACGAGTGGTTATTTCAGTCAAAGTTGCTCTTCTATCAGCTTGAATCAGTCGGCCCATTCTCCTCTGACCTCTAGCATCAACAAGGCATTTTCGCCCACAGGACTGCCGCATACTGGATGTTTTTCCCTTTTCACACCTTTCTTTGTAAACCCTAGAAATGGTTGTGCGTGAAAATCCCAGTAACTGAGCAGATTAAGTGCTGAGAATTCATGAAATTTACTCCTACTTTCAAACTTAAGTATAAAAGAAAGTTATCAATTTTCTTAAAGCTAAGGATCACTCATACTCTCCCAGTTATTTAAGTGGTTAGGAGTTGCCAGTAGTGGCTTGTGATGGCACTGAGGAGACAGAAACGTGCACGAATCTTTCAGGACAGGAAGAATGTTTTTGAAATGTTTGACGATGAGCGGTTAATCAAACAGTATCGTTTGGACAGAGCAGGCATTATCTTTGTCAACGCTGGATAATGTTGGGCTGAACTTGCCTTTTATAACATTACGCTGTTCGACTAATTCAGCAAGCAGTAGCACTTCTTCCTCGCGCCAGTTTGGTTTTCTTTTGGAATCCATAATGGCTGATTATATCCAAAAATCTAGGCTATATATAGGCATGTCAGTTACAGCACTCCAGTTTAACATTTGTCATTGATACATGGTGGAAAACGTGTTTATCTTTCATTTCAAATGTGTATATCATAATGTATTGTCTTGAAAATTCTTTAGTCAAATGTGTGTTGAATGTAAACTCCTCTTAGGAATTTCACCATTCAATGTGAATTCATCTGAGAATATTCTTAAATATAGACATCTATTCAGTGATTGGTCCATGCGTATGTCGTTATCCAAAATCCCGTTAGTGGTACAGCAAAGTGTCATAAATCATCACTAAGACTGACACTTAAGAGTTAGTCCTTCACTTAAATTATGACTGAGATGCTTGATAACTAACTTTTAAGCGCAGCTTTGAGCCAAGAACATTTTTTTACTCTTAAAGCTGCACTATGTAACTTTTCCGTCCACTAGAGGTCGTCTGTTCAAAACAAAGGTGTAGTTTGATGATGCCAAGTTTGAGCACGGATTCATGGGAGATGTGGTCTTCACCTCACAGCCGGAGGAAAGGAATCGGGATAGGACTCGGGCAGAAATCATGTTCATGGATGAGATTATTAACGTTACTGTAGTATGAAGCAGAGCAGGACCGAGTGTTGTGGAGCTGAGGAACCGCTGGAGCGATTGTTAATAAGAGGAACGCAACACATGCCTCGCGAGCAGCGGGACATTTACAAATAGTTGGAAACATTTGGGATATTGTAGGTGCTCAATTGAACAAAATATATGACACTGGCCTAGTGGTTTTTGGATATTTTACTGCAAAAATGTTACATAGTGCACCTTTAAGTCAATTCTTAGCAGTGTTCATGTGAGGAATTCTCAGAGGCTTGACACATACGGGCCCTGTTCCCTCTTTCAAGTAGGCTGAAAAAAAGCAGATTATTTAAATGTAAAACATTACATGAGCTTTTAATTTTGATATTAGACTTCTGCATTCACGGTCAGTGTCTGCATTCATTCCTCTTTGATGTTTCTGTTTTCAATAGTTGCAGGAACAATCATAATTGAGCTGGAAATACACTTCAAAACACTGCCATGGCAACCAGGAACATTATTCCACAGCGATTCCATACGCGCTATTCCACATATTCATGTTTTGCGTATACTCTCATCAAATGTAGACTGGTAGTCATTCATGGTCAATAACAGCAGAAGGACCTACATCAATGAGTCATGGCCTTTAATGTATTTTAGTGCATGGGAACTCAGTCTTTTTTCTTTTTTGCATACATGAATGCAAACATAGAAAAAAAATTATTGGCTTCATATAAAAATATATATAATTATTTATGTAATTTACAAATAATGTCAAGAGGTAATCATTTAATGGCATTAAAACTATACAACAGTCATCATTAACACTGAATTAAGCAAAACTTCACATAAATGAATGGCATTAATTGCATTAAAGGGGTCATGATACAGTATGTGAAATCAAATCTGCCTTGATCTTTTGTACCGTTAAGACATCCTGCACGTTTCATAGCTCAAAATGTCTTCCTCATTATAAACTGTTCCAATTCAATGTTCACATCTAAGATGTTGTGTTCTTGATCTGCCCCTTACATTGAGAGGTGACTTGTGTGGACTTGAGACAGCCAGGTATCCCAGAATGCATTTCGCACCAACCAGCAATAGTCAGTGGTGGGCGAGAACATTTTAAATGCGTAAAAATCTAAAAAAAAATAAATAAATAAATAAATACTACTGTTATTGTGCACAAAATGTGTTTTTCAGGCAATAATACTGTATATTTGTTTTCGAAGTTGTAATATCCAGGCGATAATATTTTTATTTTATGTTTTTTTGATCCTCAAAATAATACATAAGTAATAACAAATATTAACAGAATACAAAAAAAGAAAGAAAGAAACAACTGGGGGGAATAATATAAATAAAACATAATTTATGAGAATTACATGACACTGAAAAAAAAGGAAAAGGTTTGTAAACAGATAATGTTTTTATGGCTTTGTTCTCAGATAATTTATTTGAAATAAGGGTACTTTCACAAAAATAAGAAAGAGAGGTTTAGCGTTTAGATATTTAGATTTACGAATTTGGAATTTAGCGAGTAATAAAATCAGGTTAATTACAAAAAAATAACCTTTTTTTAGAGTGATCATAATCAACAAAGCTTACAATGTAAAATCGAATTAGTTAGAGTGACTTGAAAAAAGCATGCAAACCGATTGCCTTAAAGGTCCCGTTCTTCGTGATCCCATTGTTCTAACTTTAGTTAGTGTGTAATGTTGCTGTGAGAGCATAAATAATACCTGTAAAATTATAAAGCTCAAAGTTCAATGCCAAGCGAGATATTTTATTTAACAGAAGTTCCCTTTGAAAGCCTACAGCGAACGGCCGGCTTGGACTACATCCTGGTACTTCCTTCATAAATGACGTCAGTAGAACAGACTAACCTCCGCCCACAAGAATACGCGAAAAAAGGCGGCGTGGTCTTGTTGCTGTCCCACGTGGAGAAGAGGAAGTGTCGCGTGGAGAAAAGGAAGTGTTGCGTTTGACTGTGTTTGTCGCCATGTCGTCGAGACGCTGTTATTTTCATCCCGGAGTCAAATCACCTTTGTTTGGCTTTCCCAGGGACGCTGTAGAGATCATTGAGCGCATTTATCTCCCGTTAAGAGGCTTGACCTTTCCACGTGCGCTAAGCTGCTGTCGAATCACAACACAGGAACCGTGACACGTTCGCTAAGCTGCGGTCAAATCACAACACGGGAACCGCTGGCACAATCAGAACTCGTTACGTATTTCTGAAGGAGGGACTTCATAGAATAAAGGATGTCATCAGCCGTTTTTAGGACAGTGAAAACAGCGGTACACAGATAAGTAAATTGTGTTAAAAATACAGGTTTTTTTACACGCGAAACATGAACACATGTTATATTGCACACTGTAAACACAATCAAAGCTTCAAAAAAACACGAAGAACGGTACCTTTAAAAAACAAGTAATGTGAAATAGGAGGAATAGTATGTTTTGTTAACAAATGATTAGTTAGTATAGTTCACTTACACAATCTTGATCTCTTACTTTAGGTTAACTCTTGACTTAGTATAGCCACCATAGATGTTACCATGGTTGTGTTTTGCTGAATGTTGAAGTGTGTGTGACTCAAGTATGATCAGATGCAAGGTATTGTTACAAATATAGAGGGATTATATCAACCCAATTAAAAGTTCCACGGGTGTTTATGACGTAAGTGTTAGCAATAAAAATTGTAAACGATCATTATATGACATGAAGCGAAATATTACCTAGGTTAATTTTAAAAGATGATCTTCATTTCTGACTGTTATGACCCGTTATGCGAATACGGGGTTAACTAGGGTGACCAAACGTCCTGTTTTCCCAGGACATTTTCCGGTTTTCAAGTCCTGTCCTGGCCCTAATATAACAATTTTCTATCCATACAAAGGGGGCATACTTTAAATGTATTGAAATTAATAAGGAATCTTTGAGTGAACTTTGAGTATCATTTATTTAGGTTGTAGGTTGCAAGTGTTGATTTGAGAGGCTAAAGCTGGCCAATGAGTATCTCATTGCCGGGCCGAGTGTCCTGGTTGTCAGTAATCAAAATATGGTCACCCTAGGGTTGACGTGAAATTCTAGATGGAAAATATAGGAAAACCCGCCCCAGCCGACAGATCACCAAAGACACAAATCTAAACTCCAAAATAAGATATACATTCATTGAGGTGGAAAAAGTAATTAAATAAAAGAGCAATGGCTTCAGGGTGCCCCAAGGCCAACATAACAAACAAAATAAACTTACAAATAAAACATGTATAAATGACCTACTCATAAACAAAATAAAATGACAAAGAAACTTCCCTAATAATCTCCCTAATAATAAACGGATCGCAAACAAAGTCAAAATAAATGGCGGGACACCCCTACGCTCCTAAAGCATAACGTGAACTCAATTAAATCAGCATAATCAAAACGAACACGGTCAACTGGGTTTGGGATCTGTCGACGGGAGGAGGCATCCGGAGCTCTCCACGCCACCAGGCCAACGCCAGAATGAGCTCGCCATCTTCGATGAGCTCCGCCCTTTTAAAGCGCCGCATCATAGATCCACCAATCAGACTCCTCCTACGCCAGCCAAGCCCTGCACACATATGCAAAAGAAAACATCCCACACAAAACAAAAACCGAGGATCATAACACTGACTAGATCATTAACTATGGTTAATTATTCAGTCAGAAGCTAGGTCAACTTTTAAAAGCAACCTATTCATTACTTCTCTTCCTTTGAAACCAAATAACTGTGATTTATTGTTGCATAGTTGCATCAGGAAGAGAGTTATAATAATATAAATGTTCCAAGTGCCCAACCAAAGTGAACACTTATCACTCACGTGCTATCGGATATTTGATCATTCCCACTTCAGAAGTCGTGATTACAAGCGTGTTGCATTCAAGTGCTTTGTTGTCGCTTCAAATGATTACTCATATACACTCACCTAAAGGATTATTAGGAACACCTGTTCAATTTCTCATTAATGCAATTATCTAATCAACCAATCACATGGCAGTTGCTTCAATGCATTAAGGGGTGTGGTCCTGGTCAAGACAATCTCCTGAACTCCAAACTGAATGTCAGAATGGGAAAGAAAGGGGATTTAAGCAATTTTGAGCGTGGCATGGTTGTTGGTGCCAGACGGGCCGGTCTGAGTATTTCACAATCTGCTCAGTTACTGGGATTTTCACGCACAACCATTTCTAGGGTTTACAAAGAATGGTGTGAAAAGGGAAAAACATCCAGTATGAGGCAGTCCTGTGGGTGAAAATGCCTTGTTGATGCTAGAGATCAGAGGAGAATGGGCCGACTGATTCAAGCTGATAGAAGAGCAACTTTGACTGAAATAACCACTCGTTACAACCGAGGTATGCAGCAAAGCATTTGTGAAGCCACAACACGCACAACCTTGAGGCGGATGGGCTACAACAGCAGAAGACCCCACCGGGTACCACTCATCTCCACTACAAATAGGAAAAAGAGGCTACAATTTGCACAAGCTCACCAAAATTGGACAGTTGAAGACTGGAAAAATGTTGCCTGGTCTGATGAGTCTCGATTTCTGTTGAGACATTCAGATGGTAGAGTCAGAATTTGGCGTAAACAGAATGAGAACATGGATCCATCATGCCTTGTTACCACTGTGCAGGCTGGTGGTGGTGGTGTAATGGTGTGGGGGATGTTTTCTTGGCACACTTTAGGCCCCTTAGTGCAATTGGGTATCGTTTAAATGCCCGGCCCGTGTCCGACAGCTCATCAAAATGATCAGCCCGAGTCCGACTGGAGCCCATGTTTTTTTTTTTATCGTCCTTATTACACATTAGTTGCAGCCATTAAAATAGTTTAGTTTTGTTTTTAATGTCAAAGTAGTTAAGTTTCTTTATTAAGTTAATTTAGAAAAATGTTTGAAGCATTTTGTTGTTTGTTAAATTAAAGTTTTTGTTCTTTAAAGTGACGACCAAGCGGCCAGCGGCTGACAGTGAGTTAACCCAACGCTTTAGCCTCTCAAATCAACACTTGCAACCTACAACCTAAACAAATAAAAAATTTAAAAAACATGCAGGTTGTCTTACCTTATAAATCCGATCTTCAATTCCCGCGCTATATGCACATTATAGTTCGTTGAGTTCATGTCAACGAAAGCAACCAATCCATAGTTTTCACATGTCGTCACACGCTTATAGGAACGCCCACCTGGAGGGCAAAACAAGGCTCTCCTCCATTGCCCGCTAGTCATTTTTACCAGGTTTGTAGTCAGTATTAATGCGGTAATGCAGTGATATTAAAATACCAAATTCAATATACACCGTATTGATTTTGCATACTTTGTACAGGAAAGCAGACGAACACAGAATATTAGTGCAACACGAGGTTTCTCGTTAGGTGTTTTCCCCATCGGAACCCATTATAAAGAAAACACGTTGCATTCATATTCTTGCCTCATCTACTCGCCTGTATATAGTAAGCATCGTCAAAAAGGTGTAAACTGAATCTGATCTTTTAATATCACTGTTTTAGTTCATTACAGCACTTTAAGGGTGGGTTGCACTAAGGATTCTTTAGCCTGTCTTCAGTTCACCTCTGTCTGCTGCTTGATCAGCTCTATAACGGTTTTACTGCGTAATTAATCTGTGTTTAAAATGAAGTGGTGCAACGACTCAATTTAAAATAAAACCCATATCAACAAATCCTTTAAACTTTGCTTAATTTAATCCTTATTGGTGCAGCTCACCCTATAGTGTTTTTCACGTTAAGCGTTTTAAAAACGTCCCGCTGTTTTCTGTGATTGAAATACTGCAGCAGGTGCTGTATATGGATCATAAGTGCCAAAAACGTGCATCTTGTTCACATATTTTTGTTTTAAGATGGAAATTTGACAGGCTTGTGCTGTAGTTCTATGGAGTACTATGACGGTTTTGCCCTCCACAGTCACGTGACTGAAAACTATGGATATGAGCATTTTATTCATCAGTTCATTTCAACAACAAAGACCGCATTATGAGAACGAGCGACCTAAACTCTGGTAAGAGCCTTTAGTCTCATTAGTTTTAATGAAGATGGTTGTGTTTTTGAGCATCTAAGACTTAGCTTATTTTCAGTTTCACTTGTGGCAGTTTGCATGTTGGCTTGCTTTACTCATTTGCGGATGCGTGTTGCATAGCGCCGTCCTCTAAACACTGTGCGAGTCTTGACAGTTGCGGACTCGCGATATCATGGTCTCATGTTGATTCCACCTGCGCAGCACATCTCATTGTTTCTTTTAATTATTGAATGTCTAAAATATAAAATGAAGGAGAAGCCTAAAAAGGCCCGAAGCCCTGCCCGCATGGGCTCGGGCAGAAATGCAGGACTCTAATTTGAGGGGAAGCGGAGGAGAAAAAATGGCGCATAAGGCAAGAGAAGCTGTTATATGTGAGATGGTGGTCCAGTGGGTTTAACCATGGAACTGATACACAGAAGGTTGCTGGTTCAATCCCAGCGGTCACCACCAGTGTGTCCTTGAGCAAGGCACTTTACTCCATGTTGCTCCAGGGGGATTGTCCCTGTAATAAGGGCACTGTAAGTCGCTTTGGATAAAAGCGTCTGCCGAATGCATAAATGTAAATGTAATACTGGAAAAACACCGGTTATGGGTTGCCTGAAACGCGGCATTAATGACAAGACAAGACGATAAAGCTGTTTTGGGGGGGAAACAAATAAATCCTGTCACAGCATTCGTTCCCCCCGCCACCGTATTTAAAGTTTATGGCACGCCCATCTCAGGAATTCAGGTATCAAAATTATTTCCGAATTTCCCAGTGGTAAACACGACATCAGAGGACATCATGTGCAATTTTTACCTAGGAAACTCGTATTTACGATAATCAGGTCATTTTTTTAAATCTTCAATTCCTTCCTCCCATTTGTTATTGGAATAACCTTTTTGATGACATGAAATGGTCATATGTTTGGTCACTTCCTCAGAAATTCTTTCTAACAAATAAAATGAAAGAAATATCCTATAAAATGATTCAAAGCTTTTATCCAGTTTAAATACTTTTTAAAGAAATTTAGAAGCGACATTGATACTTCCTGCTCTTTTTGTGAAGCCTCCTCTGAAACGGTTGATCATTTGTTTTGGGAATGTCCTTTTGCTCGGTCTTTCTGGAATAATATTGATGCTCCGATTGTCCAAAAGGTTTTTTGTAACTTCTTTATCATATAGACACATTCTTTTAGGGGTTTATGTCGACAAGAATCTAATTAATGCAAGTTTTTGTATAAACCTTCTTTTATATATTGGAAAGGTTTATACCCATAAATGTAAATATATGAAAAGTAAAGTAAAAGTGATATTTTACTTTATAACGTGTTAAATATGGATATTTTTCTTACACAAACCGATGGCTTCGCCTCAGAAGGCCTTTATTAACCCCTGTAGCCGTGTGGAGCACGTTTATGATGGATGGATGTGCTTTTTTCAGCTTCAATCTCAATGCCCCCTGTCATTGCTATTATAAAGCTTGGATTAGGCAGGATATTTATTAATATAACTCTGATTGTATTCGTCTGACAGAAGAAAGTCAATATAGGCTACACCTAGGATGGCTTGAGCCTTGAGGGTGAGTAAATCATGGGGTAATTCTCATTTCCAAGTGAACTAATCTTTTAAGACTAGGAGTGAAGTGAAGCATCTGCTTTCTGTTTCCTCTTGTGTAACCAGGAAACATGGGCTTTCTGTGTCAAAAACATTTCCTAGATCCGCCAAAAAAAGACTGAACATTATTACAACAGGGATTATCGGCAAGGAAGCAAATAATTGAGGTAACGGCGCCCCCTGGTGGACATTACAGTAGCGAGCGCGCATACAGACACACAGAAACGTGAACATGATTCGACGTCCTCGCTCACCTGATAAACCCGTGACGTTGAGTAGAACAGATTTTGTAACATTTATTAAACTGAGTTGAGGTTTTTTTTTTTTAATCCGGACCACCACCTCTTCAAGGAGACTGTGCAGCGTCGTGACGAGGTGGCCGAGTGGTTAAGGCGATGGACTGCTAATCCATTGTGCTCTGCACGCGTGGGTTCGAATCCCATCCTCGTCGATTCACAATTTTAATCTTGAAAAAATGTTTCCTGATGACAGCAAGTTGGAAAAATCTACCTGAACACTTATGCATAATTAAGACAAGAAAAGGGAAAAGTATGCAACTAATATAGGTAACCATATTTCCCCAGCTGATCGTCATAGAACACCAACACAATTGTTTTGTAGGCTATTACAAGTTCTTTAATGTTTTGTTTAAATATGCAAATTAGGCATTCTACAATTAATATGCGCTAATTTGCATACATTTCCAGAACAGAAAGCTGGAAACTAAGACATTTTACAGAAGGGGTTTTGGATATCTCTCTCTCTTATGACTCTATAAATCAGAAAATACTGGTAACAGTCAGAAAAAACTGTCACCATGTTTTTAGGAATAAAATGTGAATAGTGAATAACACTGATTATCTCTTCATCACGGCTCCTGTTAGTGGGTGGGATATATTAGGCAGCAAGTGAACATTTTGTCTGCGTCCGACACCTGTAAAATGCTGCCTTCGGAGGACACATTTCAAGGCAGGAAGGCATCAAGGCACGTCCGAATCTAATGTTAGCTTCACTTCCTGTCTCCTCAGAGACCTGCATCTGAATGATTTTTGAAGGCAGCATATATGCATCCTTCGCTGCCTTTGATATCCCACAATGCGTTCCATTCGGTGACAGTTGAGCTAGAAAAAGAAAAATGGTGTCTGAAAGTTGTGTTTGCTGGTCAGTTTGTGTGTAAATGTTTTTGACCAACTTTTTCCTCGTCATGTCATTTCTAGTGAGAAATTACTACTGTAGTAATTCAATATTTGTTATCACCAAATCTCGCTTTATTTAGCTGTAGATCATTAAACGGTTACACTGCCTCTGTCCGAAATCAGCTTCATGAGGTGCCTTCATGCGCTTACACTGCCTTACAAGTCGTTGCGCAACAAGTCAGCTGACTGGGTTTTCGGATGCAGCCGTAGTCTTTAAATTGAATGTGTTAGAAGCAGGAAAAATGGGCAAGCGTAAGGATTTGAGCGAGTTTGACAAGGGCCAAATTGTGATGGCTAGACGACTGGGTCAGAGCATCTCCAAAACTGCAGCTCTTGTGGGGTGTTCCCGGTCTGCAGTGGTCAGGATCAATCTGAGCATCAGAACTGGACCTCGGAGCAATGGAAGAAGGTGTCCTGGTCTGATGAATCGTGTTTTCTTTTACATCACGTGGATGGCCGTGTGTGTGTGCGTGGCTTACCTGGGGAACACATGGCACCAGGTGCACTATGGGAAGAAGGCGTGGCGGCGGAGGCAGTGATGCTTTGGGCAATGTTCTGCAGGGAAACCTTGGGTCCTCCATCCATGTGGATGTTACTTTGACACGCACCACCTACCGAAGCATTGATGAGACCATGTACAGCCTTTCATGGAAACGGTATTCCCTGGTGGCTGTGGCTCTTTCAGCAGATAATGCACCGCCACAAAGCACAAATGCTTCAGGAATGGTTTGAGGAGCACAACAACGAGTTTGATGTGTTGACTTGGCCTCCAATTTCCCCAGATCTCAATCCAATCGAGCATCTGTGGGATGTGCTGAACAAACAAGTCCGATCCATGGAGGACCCACCTCGCAACTTACAGGACTTAAAGGATCTGCTGCTAACATCTTGGTGCCAGATACCACAGCACACCTTCAGGGGTCTAGTGGAGACGGGTCAGGGCTGCAAAAAGGGGGGGCCAACACAATATTAGGAAGGTGCTCATAATGTTATGCCTGATCAGTGTATATTTGGTGAATGATATGATCAAACCCTACAGTAAAAAAAACCCATTTGTAGTCAAGACCACCTAATACGTCACCAAGACCAATGTGTGTTGAGACCATGGGCGTCGGAACCATTGTATGAGGGACAAGACCCGCCCACTTTTTACGATCAATGATATTGGACCCACTCACTTTTATCATCTCTAACATTCAGCACATGTCTGTTTACCTACCCCTAATCGATAAACACTTATTATTAAACACATGTTAGACGCTTTATGTCCACTTTTCAAATTTTTTCTTCATTTTTATTGAAAATAAATGCCTTTTTGATCTGATATGTGATGGGGAAAGAGAGAAGATTGAGCTCGGCGAAAGGCGGACTCGAACCGCGGGTCGATTTGTGTCAACTTTATACCCCTACACAACTGCCACTCTAATTGATATGGTGATTTCCGTAATTTTGTCTTTCCGAACTAGACGTTTAGCAAGCAAAGCGGTATATTTGTACTTAATGTAATTGGCATCTACTCCAGCAAAAGATTTCTGAGGACCCACCCACTATTTGTTTGCTTCCGACGCCCATGGTTGAGACCAAGACAAGACCAGGAGCCTATACCATGAAGCCGGTTTAGCTGGCTAGCCGGATATGTTTAAGCTTAGTTTGTGCTAATCCTGGGTTTTGGGTACCATTAAAGAGGTTTGGCTTTTAGCAGTGTTCATCTCCACAGTAACTTACGCTCCACGGCTAACCTGCTCCAGGGCAGGTTGTGTTCTGGATAAGAGATCTCAAACTGAAATTAGACCAATCAGCTGTGAGCAAAGTGACACACCTCTGATGCAATGAAGTCACTCCCCCTGTTTCTACTCCAAATTAAAGGTCACTACAGAGCAAATGGCTATTAAAGACTAAAGTGTCTGCCTTTTAACAATGCTTATTTATTATAATAATTTTAAATGACTTAGATATCATTTAAGTAATTATTATACCCTTAATCAATTACACGTGTATCATTTTAGTTAATCAATCATTAATAGGCACATCGTTAAAATTAGTATAAATAGCCTATATAAAGGTCATACAAATAAGCTTTAAAATCAATAAATAAAGCTATAAAATGACAACATGTGAGTTTAAATGTTCAATTCTCTCTATATCAACAAAACTAACTTCATAACTTTTACTTGCACTGACTAAGTAAGATTTTTCTTTAAGTTGTCCACTTTCATAGACAGCTCTTTTCTTCTTGCTGTGTAAATTTGTTTAAATTCTTAATATTTTCAATCGTGTAATATTCTGCAGAAGAGAGAAATCAATTTCACTGCTTCTCTCGCGAGAAGTGAATCTCAGTTTCACTGATCTACAGCGTGTGATTGGCTGTTCACTACTGATGTCACAGCTAAACTCCTAAACTCAGGATCAAAGCCTGAGTTTCATGGGACCAACAAAGCCTGAATAGATTGGTTTGGTTTTGTCAACTCGAAACTAATCCTGTAACCCTGAGTTTGTTAAACTACCATCATGGTACAGTGGTACATTCATAAAGATCCACATTACCACCTGAGAAATGACTTATTTAATCAATAAATATAATTAGAGTAAGACACTATATACAGCTGTTACCAATCAAATGAAATCAGTAACAATTCAGAAGACGCATCTGAATTGGTAAATTGCACATGCCTAAAAAATTTTGAAAATAATGTTTTAATTGTATTGAATGTTGGTATAAAAGCAATGTCATGTTTGCATTCTTGCTCACAGCTCTTGTGATATTGCTTAATTATATCACATCTTACAATATACAATTACAGATCTCATACAATAACTTTTATGCAACAATATCTTGAATTTTGTGAGCATTTGTATTCATTTTGGTGGCATTGACACAATCCCTCATACAATTTCTGAACCGGCTGTAAGACCGCATGAATTCGCTCCAAGGATCGGTAGCGAAGCCGCATGCGCGTTCAGTGTTTCAGCTGGAAAAATGGATTTAATTATAATATTCTTTATCTGACTCCATTTATCATAGTTGTCGCATTTAGAAGAGAATCCCAACTGGTTGTTTGGTCATTTATATTTGATAGTTAATCATACATTTACACCCTTTGTTGCAATTATACCGTTCTGTATTGGAGATAGTTAATAATTACAGATTAATTCAGAAAGGATCAAAAATGTAACAATTTATTAACAATCAAGTAAATGTAAAATGTCAATTACATAACAGACAGAAATCTCTTTTAAAAGGAAACAAATTCTAATTATGGTTACACTTAAAACAGTTTCAAATAAGATGTAAACTTAAACGCTTAATTATACTCAGTAAGCCTATGCCTAGAATGTTACCTGTGAGAGAGTGAGTGAGAGAGAGTGAGAAGTGAGAGAGAGAGAGAGAGAGAGAGAGAGAGAGAGAGAGAGAGAGTGAGTGAGAGAGTGAGAAGTGAGAGAGTGAGTGAGTGAGTGAGAGAGTGAGCGAGAGTGAGTGAGAGAGTGAGTTAGAGTGAGTTAGAGTGAGTGAGTGAGTGAGTTAGAGTGAGTGAGTTAGAGTGAGTGAGAGTGAGTGAGAGTGAGTGAGAGAGTGAGTTAGAGTGAGTGAGTGAGTGAGTGAGTGAGTGAGTGAGTGAGTGAGTGAGTGAGAGAGAGTGAGTTAGAGTGAGAGAGAGTGAGTTAGAGTGAGTGAGTGAGTGAGTGAGTGAGTGAGTGAGTGAGTGAGTGAGTGAGTGAGTGAGTGAGTGAGTGAGTGAGTGAGTGAGTGAGTGAGTGAGTGAGTGAGTGAGTGAGTGAGTGAGTGAGTGAGTGAGTGAGTGAGAAGTGAGTGAGTGAGTGAGAGTGAGTGAGTAAAAGAGTGAGTGAGTGAGTGAGTGTGAATGTGTGTGTGAGTGAGAGTGAGTGAGTGATTGAGTGAGTGAGTGAGTGAGTGAGTGAGTGAGTGAGTGAGTGAGTGAGTGAGTGAGAAGTGAGTGAGTGAGTGAGAGTGAGTGAGTAAAAGAGTGAGTGAGTGAGTGTGAATGTGTGTGTGAGTGAGAGTGAGTGAGTGATTGAGTGAGTGAGTGAGTGAGTGAGTGAGTGAGTGAGTGAGTGAGTGAGTGAGTGAGTGAGTGAGTGAGTGAGTGAGTGAGTGAGAAGTGAGTGAGTGAGTGAGAGTGAGTGAGTAAAAGAGTGAGTGAGTGAGTGAGTGTGAATGTGTGTGTGAGTGAGAGTGAGTGAGTGAGTGATTGAGTGAGTGAGTGAGTGAGTGAGTGAGTGAGTGAGAGAGTGAGTGAGAGAGTGAGTTAGAGAGTGAGTTAGAGAGAGAGTTAGAGAGAGAGTGAGTGAGTTAGAGTGAGAGAGTGAGTTAGAGAGAGAGAGAGTGAGTGAGTGAGTGAGTGAGTGAGTGAGTGAGGAGTGAGTGAGAGTGAGTGAGTAAAAGAGTGAGTGAGTGAGTGAGTGTGAATGTGTGTGTGTGTGTGAGTGAGTGAGTGAGTGAGTGAGTGAGTAAGAGAGTGAGTGAGAGAGTGAGTGAGTGAGTGTGAATGTGTGTGTGTGTGAGTGAGAGTGAGTGAGAGAGAGAGTGAGAGAGTGAGTGAGTGTGTGTGAGTGAGTGAGTGAATGTGTGTGTGTGAGTGAGTGAGTTAGTGAGTGAGAGAGTGAGTGAGTTAGAAAGTGAGTGAGTTAGAGAGTGAGAGAGAGAGTGAGTGAGTTAGAGAGTGAGTGAGTTAGTGAGTGAGAGAGTGAGTGAGTGAGTGTGAATGTGTGTGTGTGAGTGAGAGTGAGTGAGAGAGTGAGAGAGTGAGTGTGTGTGAGTGAGTGAGTGAATGTGTGTGTGAGTGAGTGAGTTAGTGAGTGAGAGAGAGAGTGAGTGAGTTAGAAAGTGAGTGAGTTAGAGAGTGAGAGAGAGAGTGAGTGAGTTAGAGAGTGAGTGAGTTAGAGAGTGAGTTGCTAACAGTAAAGCAGATGATTTTGTTCTATTTCAAATATCTTTGATTATTTTCCACCTTACAGGCACAATCAATAAATCAAATTAGAAATAATCTGCATCTGAATGATAATAAATAAATCAGACAATACACCGGCAATTTAGTAATATCCCAGCAGCTGTGGTCTTGAAACAATATCCAGTGTCCTCTTATACCCCTTTTCCACCAAGGCAGTGCTAGAGCTAGATCGGAGCCAGAGCCTAGTTTCAAATCGGTTCTTTGTGTTTCCACACCCAAAGCCCCAGCTCCGAGCCAGGAAAAGTGGTTCTTAAGTAGCACCAAAACATTGCTGGGCTAGAACAGGGCTAGAAGTAAGAACCGATTACATCAGGCGCTGGGGGCGGGGTCAACAAAACGAACACAAACTTGAGATCCGCCATTGTTGAAATAGCAGCTAATGGAGCTAACAGCTGCTGCTCGCCAATGCGTCTCAAACAAGCCTGGTGTGTGTGTGTTTCCCGCTGCCCAGGGTTGCCAGGTTTTCACAACAAAACCCGCCCAATTGCTACTCAAAACAAGCCCAATCGTGTTTCAGGGGGGCTTCCCCGGTAAAAATCACATTTGGGGGTAAAATATGTGTTTCTTTTGGCATGGTTGCCTACTAAAATTTGCATTCCCGGGGCTAAATATCACATAATTGGGGTCGCTTCAACCCGCGGACATGAAAAACAGCCCGCGGCAACAGTGATGAAGTAGCCCAATTCCGCTGCCTCGCTAGTGTTGCTGAGAAAGAGGAGACGTATACAGTGACGTAAGACCTGGCTCTGTTGTGGCTCTCGCAGCTGTGGAAAAGCAAACGGTTCTCAGAAGGCTCCTCAGTTGAACCAACTATGAACTGGGACTAGCTCTGGCTCTGAACTAGCTCTAGCACTGCCTTGGTGGAAAAGGGGTATCTGTCTGAGGCCGAGGACACATGAAGTCGAGACAGAGACAAGACCTTCAAAAAATCTTTAAAAGTTATGCATTATATCTACAGATGCAAATAGTGTAATAAAATAAACAATTCAATGTGTATTGAACAGGTCTTATGACCTTTGTGCCCAAATGTGTCCACAAGGGCGGAATTGATTCCAAAAATGTTTTTTTTATAAATGTTATATTACCATCTTTGATATTTTATACATCAATTTATGCCTTTGTGATTTTTGGGGTATTAAATGATATATTTACCTCTAAAAGTACCATATTTATTATGTAAAATATGCTTATTTTTGTTATATTTAATATTTCTTTAACTTCAGTAAAAAAAACAAAAAACATCAGCAAGTCCAGAGAGCCAAAACCTAAAAATGTGGTGACTTTGGTGACCAATGATGGTATTAATTTCTTTTTAAAGCTAAAATATCAATAGCCAGTAGATGGCATTAGAATTCACTGACTGCGTATGGACTGAACTCTGTAAACCAATGGTTTAACAATGTTTTAGTTTTTTTTTTAATTACCCAGTTATTGGCTCATTTAATTCCTTTGTCTGTGTATGTGTGAGTGACATTTTTATTTGACCAAAATAAAAAACTAAAACTCACTCAGTTATAGGCTCATTCAATGGCTTTCAATGCAATGCTTTTGTGTGTGTGTGTGTGTGTGTGTGTGTGTGTGTGTGTGTGTGTGTGTGTGTGTGTGTGTGTGTGTGTGTGTGTGTGTGTGTGTGTGTGTGTGTGTGTGTCACATTGAGAATGTTGTATAGGCACACTCCTTGTGTGTATGTATGAACTGCATTGTGTTGGATTTATTGAATTTTAATTGGACATATAAAATAAAAAAAATGCTCTGAATTACAGTTTTTTCCATTAATTCCTATGGGTGCCCATTTTTGTCCACGAAGGCGGGATTAAGGACTGTTTTTTTTTCAAGCACTTAACATTGTAGAATCGAGTCAACTTTTTTTGTGTGTTCAAGTGGCAAACTTAGAAAAAGTAGCCAAGTCTTGTACTGCTCAGATTAAGGAAAGTATATAAAAAAAAAATTTAAAAACCCGATTCTCCTCATTTGTCCAGAAGAAGGCTTTGGGGTTAAAAATTATTTATGCATTTGGCAGACGCTTTTATCCAAAGTGACTTACAGTGCCCTTATTACAGGGACAATCCCCCTGGAGCAACATGGAGTAAAGTACCTTGCTTAAGGACACACTGGTGGTGACCACTGGGATTGAACCAGCAACCTTCTGCGTATCAGTTCCATGGTTTAACCCACTGGACCACCATCTCACAAAAAAAACTATGAATTTATAATGTGAGGTTTGTGGATTTTAGTCCATGTCTATTAAGGTTTAGGTCATTCATATTCTAGTGAATTGATAATAGTTATTTAATTAACCTTTTAAAAATACTATCTTCTGGGTAAAAAGGAGAAAAGTCGATTCACAGATTAGTGTCTCTTGGCCATAAAAAAAGCTTGAATATGACCTAACCAAACTTCCTATTTTATAAAAGAAAATATGCCATTGAATGTACATCTGCAGTTCATTTCTGTGTGAAGAATGAGGTGAGAGACAAATATAAATAAAACCATCTGTGTATTTTGAATCACAAAATGCTAATTCCATTTTTTTTCTTAAGGGTCACAAATTTTAAACAAAGACATCACAAAATGACATAATTTAGTGGTGGTACTCATTACTTTTTAAATTTACCTTTAAAAAAAAAAAGATGATAAACTCATCACCAAAATGAACATAAAACAGCATGATTCATTTTTTCCTGGCTAAGGAATTAGTTAAAAAAAAAGTTTAAAAGAATACAAAAGGCATAAAATTCTTCTTCATCACAATGTCCAGTTATCAAAAATAGAACAAAACAACATCAAAATAGAATAGAATAGTAAATATTTCTCAAAATCCACCTCTCCATAAAAATATAAAACGTACAAACACTGACTTACACACATATGAACACACATGATCCTCACAGTAGGGACGGAGCATGCATTGAGATCAAGTCATTATTTCAGCCGTTCGTCCTCAGCGAGAGAGAACTGGCGTGTTGAACATTATGTGCTGTTGAGTCCATGAGCCTCGTCACTGCTGAGCGGTTTCTCTTTGGAAAACTTCTTTTTCTGGACAATAAAAGAGCGGTAAAAGTCATTTACTCACAGAACAATCAATCTTAGACAGTTTTATTACCAGTGTTGGGAGCAGTGTTGGGCACGTTACTTTAAAAAAGTAATTAGTTATAGTTACTAGTTACTTATTACAAATAGTAACTGAGTTAGTAACTGAGTTACATCATTATAAAAGTAACTAATTACCAGGGAAAGTAACTACCGTATTACTTTTTTTTTTCTTTTCAAATGTTCAAATATGTCAAATAACTTGGATTCCCCCAATATTAAAGGTCCCGTTCTTCGTGATCCCACTGTTCAAACTTTAGTTAGTGTGTAATGTTGCTGTTAGAGCATAAATAATACCTGTAAAATTATAAAGCTCAAAGTTCAATGCCAAGCGAGATATTTTATTTAACAGAAGTTCCCTTTCAAAGCCTACAGCGAACGGCCGGCTTGGACTACATCCTGGTACTTCCTTCATAAATGACGTCAGTAGAACAGTAGAACAGACTAACCTCCGCCCACAAGAATACGCGAAAAAAGGGGGCGTGGTCTTGTTGCTGTCCCACGTGGAGAAGAGGAAGTGTCGCGTGGAGAAAAGGAAGTGTTGCGTTTGAGTGTGTTTGTCGCCATGTCGTCGAGACGCTGTTATTTTCATCCCGGAGTCAAATCACCTTTGTTTGGCTTTCCCAGGGACGCTGTAGAGATCATTAAGCGCATACATCTCCCGTTAAGAGGCGTGACCTTTCCACGTTCGCTAAGCTGCTGTCGAATCACAACACGGGAACCGCTGGCACAATCAGAACTCGTTACGTATTTCTGAAGGAGGGACTTCATAGAACAAGGAACTCATCAGCCGTTTTTAGGACAGTGAAAACAGCGGTGTACAGATGAGTAAATTGTGTGGAAAATACTGTTTTTTTACACGCGAAACATGAACACATGTTATATTGCACACTGTAAACACAATAAAAGCTTCAAAAAAACACGAAGAACGGGACCTTTAAATATGTTAAATGAATGAATGGACACCAAATTATAAATTATAAAACATTGTACATTAATGTACACTATTGTAATGTTGCTGTGGGACAATGTGAGACACCAATTCAATACATTATTGTGAATATTATCAGTATTATCAGGAGCTCACGTTATCACCTGGGTTTTTAGCCACTAATGTTGTGACGGCATGTGATGATGTGAGGCTTCATTAGATTAGAATTACTTACCACAGACGTGGAGAGACTCTTTCTTCCTGGGCATAAATTGCACGTTACATAAACATTCTTACCTTTCACCTCAACGAGGGAAAAGTAGCGCTTATACTTCCAGTTTGCGAAAGCTACCTTTGAAGTCATTGAACTTGCCATCGCTGACTGTGCATAAGCATATGCGTGTGTGTCATAGGTGTGCGTGTGTGTGAACCATAAACCGTAAAAAAATAGGTGTGAACTCAACCTATCAACCTCAACCTTGTCTCCCACCCACCAATCATCATCAGTTATGTCTATGGTACCACCCCACCCACCCCCCAACACGCATGGCTGGCGCGCGCACATGCACACGTTGTAGGTCCGACTGACAGTGAGCAGTTTCTCAGTAACGCTAACGGTGTTGTAACGGGAGAAACAGTAATTTGTTAGATTACTCGTTACTGAAAAAAATTATTCCGTTAGTAACGCCGTTTATCTATAACGCCGTTATTCCCATCACTGGTTGGGAGTAACACGCTACAAAGTAACGCGTCACTGTAATGCCACTACTTTTAGTGGTAACGAGCAAGTAACACATTTTTTTTTTAATCAAGTAATGCAATTACAATGACTGAAATTTAAATGAGTTCGTTACTCGCGTTAAGGCCTGTACACACCGGGACGAATATCGCGCGCGTTTATCGCCAGCGTTTTTCGTGACGTTTTTCGGCGCGTCTTGAGTGTTCACACCCAAGCGATTTTCACTCGCGATGCGCCGAGTGAACGTGCAATTTCACTCCCTGACATTAGATGGCGCTTATTGAAAAACAGAAATAGCCCGGTACACAAGGTGGCGCTGCGCTCGCTGCATCCCTTGTCACACAGAAGAAGAAGAAGAAGAAGAGAGAGAGTATTTACATGTTAGCCGAAACACACGTAACTTTCTCACATACTAGAACATGGATTTCTCAAGCAGCAGCAGCAGCTCCAGCGATGAGGACATTGTTGTTCTGTTGAACGAGGAAAGACAACAGAAAAGACGCAGATTTTGGATACATCCCATAGTTAAAAAAAGAAGTAAATCTTCGAACTCGCTGACGGACATTCTAAAATACCCCCGAAAACGTTCATGATACATTTTTAGCTCTTGTATCAGTCGATAGAGCTCCCCATGTTCTTCTCTTTTTTTAACTATGGGATGTATCCAAAATCTGCGTCTTTTCTGTTGTCTTTCCTCGTTCAACAGAACAACAATGTCCTCATCGCTGGAGCTGCTGGAGTCTTCTTCGCCAATGTGTGCTCGGCTAGACCGTTTTGTGCTTGAGCGCCACCAAGTCGTGTTTTACTGTAACTTCAGCAGCTCCAGGCACGTGAACAAAAGCGCCGATCTGATTGGTCGGGCAGTTTTTAACGCGCCGCGTCAAAAAAAAAAACGAACCCGAGGCATTTTTTAAAAAATGACGCTTTTACGCCTGACGTTTTACGCGTCGGTGTGAACACTCACATTGGCGCCCATTGTTTAGTCACGAGGCGTTAAACGTCGGCGATAAACGCGCGCGAAAATCGTCCCGGTGTGAACAGGCCTTTACTCTCTTTTGTGAAAAATGAACGCTTGCAGACCAGAAGCTCAGATCTAAGCGCTAGCCTGGCCCATGTTTTTTTTTCACGGTTTTTTTATCCTCCCTATTACCAGGGGCGGACTTACCATTATGGAAAGGTAGGCGACCGCCTGGGGCCCCCGAAAGCCAAGGGCCCCCTAAAATGCTTATTATAAACGATACATGTTCAGCGCTGATGCACAAGCGGTTGCTGTGGGGTTCATTACCACGACAACCCCCTTTGCATCCGCGTTGAACTTGCATCTTGTAGAATGGAGCGGATTCGTGTCGTTTACTACTGCAGCACGCGCGACGCTCGCCTTCACAATTCATTCACACAGAGACATGAAACATGCAGTATTCATATTTAAATATTATTTTTGCCGTTTAATATTCACATAGTAGTCCATATCGCCATTTGATTGAAGTGTGCTGACTTGCATTGGATTTATTCATCCAAAATTTGATTAAACAGTATATTCTATTTTTATGACTGGATTCCGCGAGTCTGCGTTTTCTGCATCGCGGAAATCATAGGGCCCTACACTTAACGAGCATTGTACCATTTCATTGGAGAGAAATCATAACACATACACACAGAAAAATATCTTCAAGGCAACCAGTCAAAATAAAAGTTTGGACAGTGTAGCGTAGCCTATGCCTTAATGTAATAATTTTAACAGTATAGGCAATAAACCTCTTGTGTAACACTTTGAATGTACACAAATTAAAGGATTTGTTTAATTTTCATTGGAATAAAAGATAAGTGTTGTATGCCTTCATTTGATTACCAGAAAAATGTAAATACATAAAACAAATATATATTTTGTTAAACGTTTAATAAATTGCTGTTAAATTAAATTTCATGATTTCAATTAATTAGACATGCCTTTTGATTAATACAATTTAATATAACCATCCAGAATAAAATAAATAAATAAATAAATTTAAAAAAGGAATCTGGAATTTTTTTTTTCTTCTGGAATTTGGAAAGAAAATCAAACTTATTTCATAGGGCTCTACAAATGAACATAACATATGCATCTGAAGTTATAATTAAATACGGAGCAACAGTGCGTATTATGTTTATCGTTTGAAATTGCGCTCACTCATTTCTGTGAAGGACACAAGTAGATGCACAGTATACTTTCCACACAAGACGCACTTCATTTTTGGTTGAAATAATTATTATGTGTGTAATAATTTCCTTCGTTCTAATTTAAATTTGTAGGGGTGGAGGGGCCGTGCAGCAGTAATCATCACAACAGTGAAAATAACCTCAAGGTTGTAAATGTGCAATTGTATAGGGCCCCATTCCTCTATTTTGCTTGGGGCCCCCAAATCACTAAATCCGACCCTGCCTGTTACACATTGTTGCAGCCATTAAAATAGTTCAGTTTTGTTTTTAATGTCAAAGTAGTTATATTTTGTTTAGTTTTTTTATTAAGTTAATTAAGAAAAATGTTTGGAGCATTTTTTTGTTTGTTAAATTAAAGTTTTTGTTTTTCAAAGTGATGACCAAGCGGCCAGCGGCTGACAGTGAGTTAACCCATTGCTTTAGCATCTCAAATCAACACTTGACTTGTCTTGCCTATAATAAAATCCGTAGATATCAAACACTTCAAGCATCACAATGTTAGTTTAAACTACTATCACCACCACCTCCACAGTAAAAAGGCATTTTTTATAAGTTGAGGTTAGGCGCTCGCAAACGAAACGGGCTACACAATCTAAAAAAATAAAAACATGCAGGTTACCATACACCTCTCCACAAAACGAATATAAATCCGATCTTCATTTCCCTCACTATATGCACATTTAACAGAGTTCATGTCAACGAAAGCAAAAGATATGAGCTGCATTTTATGTATCAGTTAAAAGATCAAAGACTGCAATATGAATGAGCGAACTAAGCACTGCTAAGATCATTTAGTCTCATTAGTTTTAATGAAGATGATTGTGTTTTTGAGCATCTAAGACTTACTTTCAGTTTCACTGGCGGCAGTTTGCGTGTTGGCTTGCTTTACTCATTTGCGGCGACGCGTGTTGCACCTTCTGAATTGGTTGTTTGAGTGATCGGATTTCAATCCATCTCGAAAAAATATCAGAAGGCATTTACTGGTCTGGTCTTTTCACAATCGGATAGATATCTGGTCAGAGAAAACGAATGAAGTGAGCAGGTGTAAAAAGGCCATAACTCTCCCAGTATACTCTCCCAGTTGCGCCGAGGGAACGCTCGCTGCTGCTGCTGGACACTAAACACTGCACTACTGCTTGATTTGAAGGTCTTTTGCCCTGTTGATTACAAGAAATAGGTCTAAAACTTGTGTTTGACTGGTCAGTACTGCTCATATTTACATTTAAAAAGCAGACATAAAAGTAACTTAAAAGTTACTTTCCCTAGTAACTAATTACTTTTGATATACAGTAATTGGTAAAGTAATTCAATTACTTTTAAAAGAAGCAACTAGTAACTAATTTTCAGTAACTTGCCCAACACTGTTTATTACAGAAAAGTACATGATTTGGGCAAGCCAATTAAAGGAATAGTTCACTTTAAAATGAAAGTCACTCCATAATTTACTCGTCCTCAAGCCATCCTAGGTGTAAATGACTTTGTGCTCCCAACAGACTGTGTTTATGTGAATACTCCACACGATGTGCATTTTGACAATCGTGTGTATTTGACCATTCAAGTGCAATAAGCTGTGAAAGAGAACTGAATTCGGATCGCACGCATCTGAGGCGGCATCTGTGCTCGAACTTTGGCTGTGTGTCTGTCAGCGCCTGCACCGCAATGAGTCCTTTTCCGCGGCTTAATGGGATGCAGGGTGGCCGTTAGGGCTAAACGATTAATTGCATTTGTGATATCACGCTATGATATAACACTATTTAACCGCAAAGGCTGCGATTACACTCTAGTCACGTGACACGCGAGAGTAAAGCAGTCTGCAGAAGAAGCATCAACGTGGCATGTTACGCCTAAAGGAAGGAACAGTTTGTGTTTAATCGATTGTGTTGGGCACACTATACAATAGAGGTGGGAGAAAAGATTCTCTCTCCAATGATTCTGGATCGATTCATAGCTTAGATTTTAACTGCAGGTGCACGATGGTGCTGTGTGTGTTTTAGAAACGCTCATATTCTGCTTTCTTCAATTTCCTCTCACACACACACCTCAAACCATAAAATAATCTTTCATAACGTCCGGAAAGGTTGAAGCGAATTACAATGGCATTCGCGGGCTTCATTGCACAGGATATGCGCGGTGAGAAACATGCACTTTGCTTGATGTTACGCTGACAGTGTGTGTTCTCAACCGCCGCTAATTTCCTTACAATGGCGTTGTTTATGTCGCTTATATATTAAAAGTAGGAAACTCACTGACAGAAGGGTTTCCGTTTCAAATGCTCGCGCTGTGCTTTGTGAAGAGTGCTCGCGCATGCAGCTGTGCGTGTCTCAAAATGCTTTTATGACACAAAATTAATGCAAACACAGTCAGTAATATCTCAAGGAATTAGACAGGACAAACCACATCTTATATTTGTGCATTAGTGTGAGTACAGATCTCCCGCTGTCTATCATCATTAATAATCAAACATCATTAAAGCTGAGAAAGAGAAACATCACTCACAGTTCAGATACACTCAAATACTGAAAGCACTCTTTGTTCATTGCTTGGAATGTGTTTATTTGTTCCTCTTTATTATTTACTAGTTTATGTTTTGAAGCTATATTAGTTTATATATTTAAAATTCTTAACATGAAATTGTTTTAATTCAATGTTTTAATGTGTAATTATTTAAAAATAATAATAATAATAATAATAATAATAATAATACACACATATATAATTTAAATTTTAATCTTAATTTAAGTTTTATTAATAAGATTAATTAATAAAAAAAAAAGTAGATCAAAAATTGTTTTGGAATCGTTATATTGCACTTTGACGCATTGTCACATACAGAGACGAGCGAAAAGTTTGAATCTGCATGGTGATAACTCAAAGTTTTTTTTACCACTTCGTTATTTTGGCTTGGAATTTCGTTTGTTGGAAATATAAACTGAATTTAGAAATGCTTTTGAAATTAAAAACTTTGCGTTTAATAAACAAAATATATTTTTGAAATTAAGACTGAAATGAAATGAATTTTGTTTTGTATAAATTAAATTGTATTTTAATTTTGATCAATGTTTAATACACTATTTGCCTGTATATTTAATAAATAAGAAGCCAACCAAGATCGTCGGGAACGTAACTGGGCTGTTTCCAGCTGTTTCCGTGGCCTTTGAGTAAAGCTGAAACTATAGCGTCTTCTGGCAGAAAGCCTGCCAGTTTTGAGTTACATGTTGACAAAACCTGTCAGATCTAAGTATTATGTTTTTTGTTTAAGTTATTTTTAACATGATTCTTTTTTATTATTATTATTTTGGAACAAATGAGGTCTCTGTTTAATGTGGCGTTCACACCGAACGCGATTCGCGCGAAGGTGGACGCTTGAACATTTTGAGTTTACTCGCTTCATTCGCGTGTGAAATTCGCGTGTGACAACTACACAACAGACGCGAATTCGCGTCATGGGAGGGGCTTCTATATGAGCCTATATGAGCCAGCTCGTCTCGGTCACTTTACGTCTTTTTTGTAAAAAATACTACTATTAATGTGTGACAAAACGTAGTTTAATGACTTTTTCAGGCGATAATATAGTTGTTTAAAGCTCAAATCTGTGGTTAATTTATAAAAAGAGTGCTTATTTGAGCATTTTATCTGGCGTTTTCGGAGTTGTGAGATCCAGGGGATCAGTGACATTCCACGCTCGTTTACCCGGCGAGACCCGTCTTTCCTCGGCTAGTCCTTCTCACATTTTTTCCCGCTGGCTCTGGCTCTTTTTTTCTGCTCCTGTCTCGTTGTGAAATGGCTCACTTGGCTCACAATAACTCACTTTCTTCCAAGCAAGATCCTTTTTATTCCTTTATTCCTGTTCCTGTAGTGATAGGATGATGTATCATACAGCTCCGGGTATCCACAAGCAGCCATGATAATCTTGTCCTCCATTGTTGTTCGGATTTCTGCCTCCGCTTGTAAATGCGTCACTACTAGAGCAAGCTCGTGATTGGTTAACGCGACATAACATGCAAATCACTCGCGCGAATCGCGTCCGGTGTGAACACACCTTAAGAACACCGGCTCGCAGCTGCAGGTTCCGCTGCTTTAGAGCACCGCATATGCACGTGCATATATGTTCGGTTTGCCTAACTGAACGTAGTTTAACTGTCTGCCACAAGTTGATCTTGTAATAAAGGTCTCATCGAGGGAAAACACGCCGTATTTTTGTATTCATTGCATTTTTGAATTATTAGTTAGAATATGTTTAACTCATTCTTTTAACTAATTGAAAAAGCAGAATAATCGTTCAAAATGCACTGATTAGTCGCCGATGTCAATGGCAATAATCGATGACAAGTCGATTAATCGTTCTAATAATCATTAGATTAATCGATTATTAAAGGTCCCGTTCTTCGTGATCCCACTGTTCTAACTTTAGTTAGTGTGTAATGTTGCTGTTAGAGCATAAATAATACCTGTAAAATTATAAAGCTCAAAGTTCAATGCCAAGCGAGATATTTTATTTAACAGAAGTTCCCTTTCAAAGCCTACAGCGAACGGCCGATTAGGACTACATCCCTCTACTTCCTTCTTTAATAGCGTCACTCGAACACTGAGCGCATGCATCTCTGGTAAGAGGCATGACCTTATCGGGCAACGTGCGCTAAGCTGCTGTCGAATCACAACCTATGATCACAACACAGGAACCGCTGGCACAATCAGAACTCGTTACGTATTTCTGAAGGAGGGACTTCATAGAATAAAGGAACTCATCAGCCGTTTTTAGGACAGTGAAAACAGCGGTACACAGATAAGTAAATTGTGTTAAAAATACTGTGTTTTTTTACACGCGAAACATGAACACATGTTATATTGCACACTGTAAACACAATCAAAGCTTCAAAAAAACAGGAAAAACGGGACCTTTAAAATAATCGTTAGTTCCAGCTCTACTAACAGGTCTGTGAGAGCCGGAATTCTCACTGGTCGGTAGGTGAGCAAATACTTATGTCATGCAATAAAATGCAAATTAATTATTTACGATGTGATTTTCTGGATTTTTGTTTCAGATTCCGTCACTCACCGTTGAAGAGTACATATGATAACAATTACAGACCTCTACATGCTTTGTAAGTGGGCAAACCTGCAAAATCTGCAGTGTATCAAATACTTGCTCTCCCCACTATAGATAAAAAGGATAAACAATGTAGATTTATTTTTACAGCCATATTTGATCATATTTCCCAGGGGTGCCAATAATTCTAACCACAACTGTATGTAAAAGCTGATCGAACACTGACTCCGAATAAACTATGTTTACACAATCAAACATCTTGGTGATGCTGTGCTTTTGTGGGGATTTGTTGTATGGGATATTGTCTGCTGATATGAAATGTTCACCGTATACATAATAAATAGCATTTATGACAGCAATTATATTGTTTTCTTTTTACATTAAACACATTAAATATTACATATACGCATGCAATATAATGTGCATTTCTATCACAGGTTTAGTATTAAATTTCATATAAGGTGGTATTAAAAAGGTCTTGTTTATATCTGTAGACGCCCTGTAATAACACTAACATCTCAACTTTATGTAGTACAGCAAAGTTTAAGAAATGTAACAGACATTTTTTCATCGATGCGAATCAGCTGATGATAGAATCGCGATTCATATGCAAATCATTTCCCCCCGACCCCTATAATTACATCAATTTTACCTTTTTGTGCACGGCCACCTTCTCAACTGGAGCAGATACAGGAGGATCATCAGGGACTGTTTCTTCTTCTCTCTCCTTCTCTTTCTTCTTCTCTGTACATCATTTCAGCGTTAGAGAGGGAACACAAGCAAACACAAAAATTGAAGGATGCCATAAAAAGCCACAAGTCAACATCCGCATATTTTTAATTGCTCACTTTTTTTCTTCTGGCTCATTGCAACAGGAACATATGCTGCTTCTTCTTCAGGTGGTGGAGGTTGAAGAGCATCTTCTGCGTTTCCAGCCTCCTTGTTTTTATTCTTCACTTTGTCTTTCTTTGCCTCTGGTGTGGCAGGGACGTCACAAGCTTCTTCCCTTTTGTGTTTTTTTCTTTTTAAAGTAGGAGTTTTTAGGTCTTGACTAGAGGTTTCCTCATTTCCCAAACCATTGGCAGCATCGTCTTTAGTCTGTGATTTAGATCGACTTTTCACAGGTGTTTCTGAAGAAGCGGCATGCTCAATCTCCACGCTATCAGCTGCCACCTTCCTTTTTCTAGGAGTTTTTAGGTCTTGACTTGAGGTTTCCTCATTTCCTAAACCATTGGCAACATCGTCTTGAGTCTGTGCTTGAGATCGACTTTTCACAGGTGTTTCTGAAGGAGCGTCAGGCTGGATCTCCACTGCATCAACAGCCACCTTCCCTTTTCTTTTTTTCGAAGAGCCATTTGTTGAGTCGGACTGCAGGACATCAGCATCCGACGGGACCGTTTTGGGCTTCTTCATGGGTGTTTCCACCTCAGCTTCTTTCACGGCTTTAGACTTTTTAGATGGCGTTTCAGACTCAAGCGTTCCTGATGGCCTTTCACTGGCCTTACGTTTGGCTTTTTTAGATGAAGAGTCTGGGTTAACGGATTCAGACGTTGTTTCTTGGTCAATCTCAGAAGGACCTTCTGTTTTCTTGGCTTTAACCTTCTTAGAAGGCGTCTCATTAGGAGCAGAATCCACAACACTTTTAGACTTCTTGTTTTTCACTTTCTTTGAAAGCGTCTCTGATTGGTCCGTTGTACGGTTGGCTTCTTCACAGTGAGTTTCCACAGCAGCTTTCTTAACCTCTTTAACAACTTTTTGAATATTTGAGAGACTACTGACAGTTTCAACATTACTGGCTCCAGATTGGCCTTTCTTTTTTTTAACCTTTTTAGATGGAGTATCAGTGCTGCTGGTTTCTGAGGTACCATTACCTTTGCAAGCATTTGCTGTTTCAAGAGTCTCAGCCTGCTGTGAAAAACTATTATCTGGTTCAAAATGAACTCTTTTAGGAGTCCCAGTGGCTTCTGAATCGGACACACCATCCTCAGTCCTTTCCAACAGTTTGTTCGTTTCATGATGCTCTTCCGCTTTATCAGTCTCATCCTGATCAAAGGAGTTGTTTTTTTTAGCTTTAGTTCTCTTTGGGGTCTCAACCACATCAAGACCTGCGATGCTACCATTTTTCTTCTTTCCAGTCTTTTTGGATGGTATCTTGACTTTAGAAACTTCAGCATCTTTGTCTTTCGGCTTTGTTGAACTAGTCTTAGATGCATTGGTTGTTACGGAAATGTCATCGGATTTGGCTGTTGCTTTCTCTGCTTCCGTATCGGACTTCCCCTTCTTGGCTTGGTTTTCCCCTTTTTTTGATGCTCTCGGTGCTCTCGGCGCTCTCGGCTTTCTCGTCCTTCGATTTGGTGTGATCCCAGAAGATTCATCCAAAATTGAAAGCACGTCCATTTTCTCTCTGTCGGCATCTGGTAACAAGAGACAAACTTTTAATGGTCATATTTCTGTTTGAATCTTATGAAAACATGTCACATTGGACCCGTTTCTGAATATTGCTTGATCAAGTATTGATCTAAATAGTCTTTATAAAGAAATAATACATTTTTGTTTCAAATATAGCGCCTTGAAAATCTCAGCAGCTCGTCAAAAATAAAAATGAGTTTCTCACACTGACATAAATAAAGGTAAAATACACAACATGTTACTTCTGTATCTAAATATATAAAATTAAAGCCATAAAATCAGATTTCATGTGCAGGATCTTGACAAGCATGACACTTGTTAATAAAATAATTTTATAAATACAATTTATTAATATGTAAAATAATTTTCTCTCAAACATATTAGAAAAAATAAATCGGTTAAATCCAAAAAGCTCTAAACGAATTTTAGAATTGTTAAGGCGGCATCAGTTAAGCTTTTAAACCATTTAAAAAAGTGAAATATAGGCCTAAACAAACAAAAAAAGTTTAGGTCACAGCTGCATCTGTCTATGAGCAAAGCAAATGATCAGTGATTTGATGTTTTTGATTGATTTGATGTTATTGAACAAACTCTTTTTTTGGTTTGAATGATCTGCATACATACGTTCTCGGCCACGTCAAACCGCGACTGACCTGACTGCATGTTCAATGCATTAGTTAGTTCATGCATTCATGACCTCAAGGCTAGATTATTGTAATGCTCTACTGGGTGGTTGCCCTACTCGCTTAATAAATAAACTCCAGCTGGTCCAAAACGCAGCAGCTCGAGTTCTTACTAGAACCAGGAAGTATGACCATATTAGCCCAGTTCTGTCAACACTGCACTGGCTCCCTATTAAACATCGCATACATTTTAAAATCTTTATTATTACTTACAAAGCACTAAATGGTTTAGCTCCAGTACTTGAGTGAACTCTTAACATATTATACTCCATCACGTCTACTGCGGTCTAAATTCTGGCCAGTTGATAATACCGAGAATATTGCGCTCTTCCCTCTGGCTCTCAGCGAAGGCGGTCGCATTCTCTCCTCTCGTCTTCCTCCTCCCTCCTCTCCTGCTTGCTTCTCTCGTCTCGTCTAGTCTACTGTTTTAAACTTGAGAGACTCTCCACGCACTGCTCTCGAACTAAAAATTATGGATTTGATCAACTGGTCTCTCAACGCAATTGACACCATCTTCTCGACGAGAAGCTTGGGTTCGGGGGAACCTGACTGCCCTGCCGGAACGTTTGCTGCTGGCTACACGATGGACGCGTGGGAGAGGTGGCATGTTGTGTGTCTAGCGGCACTTTCCGTAGAGGACATTGAAGACATCTACCTATTCGGTTTCATGGTAACAGGGTTTCTGCTGATTGGATCAGGCATTGCCCTGGGATATCGAAGAATTCAGGAAGCGGTGACAGCTGTTCAAAGCTCCACAAGGCTGCCCGTCATGATTGAAGCAGTGGGCAGAGCGGTCATCTCTCTAACTGGGACTACTAACCGCAACATGGATAACATAATGGAGTTGCAACGCAAGATGGATATCATCACGGAAAAGCTCACTGCTCTGCAAAATGGTTTCAGAGACCAGAACGAACTAAGAGAGTAATCATAAATTGTGGCTACTCGCTCCCAGATCAAACAAATTCCAATCTTATCTGCTTTCAGCTCCCTCAACCAGCACGGTCTTGGCCAAGGCCGCTGCTGAGACAATAACTCCCCCAGAAGAGCACTGCAGGAAGACGCTCTTGCACTCATCCCCCAACCACCTGCTGACTCGGACTGGGATCTGATCAAGGTTGTCTCCACAGCAACTTGCGGACTGGAGCACCGAGATTACGGTGCCAGGCGTGACTCTCCAGGCCTACACAAACATGCACATGAACTTTACAGACACACACACACTTATGCACACACCCATCTCTCACCTTCGCCGCTTTGTACCCCCAGTCTGACAAGCGGGTCTGTGACCAGCGCCTGAAATGGCTGCAGGACCGGGACGCCTGGCTGTGCTGGGACACCTCAACCCCCCACTCCTCTCCCCTGTTGCAAGTCGTGTTTCATGTTGTAATGTGTGCTCATGTTGCTGAGATGTTTTTTTACTGTTCTCAAACTGTGCTCCCGTAGGAGCATAGTCTGGGGGTTGCTTTTTTTCATCTCCTCACCCCTCCCTACCTATCCTCATGTTATGCTGTATTTTCTGTCCAACTCAAGAAGGCGCCACGATGGCGACTCGGTGTTACTCGCGCAACACCAAAACACATTTCACTGCCAGCTGTATATTGTATATAACTGTGTATGTGACAAATAAAACTCTCTTGAACTCTCTTGAAATCAACGGCAGGCGGTCGATCCTTTTCCTATTTAGCTCCTAAACTCTGGAACAGTCTTCTAGCATTGTTCGGGAAGCAGACACTCTCTGTCAGTTTAAATCTAGACTAAAAACACATCTCTTTACTGTGGCATACACATTTTCAGTTAAATGATTGTTAGGCTGCATTAACTAGGTCAGCCGGAACCGGGAACACTTCCCAAAACACCTGATGTACTCGTTACATCATCAGAAGAATGGCATCTACGGTAATGTTAGTCTCTCTGTTTTATCCCGAGGTCTACTGCAGTCAGCCGGATCCGGACCGCATCCAGATCAGATGGTGGACCTGCGCCAAGACATGAAGTGTCAGCAGAGAAGGGGTGGGAGAAAATGCAGAAGCATCGCGATTCGTTATCCAACGATTCAGAATCGATTGTGTTCAATTCAAACGGCCACTTCACCACTGTGCGCGCGGTCACCGGCCAAACAGAACAACCCGTTGAAAGGCGAACGTTCGTATGCTGGTGAATTGGCTTCGTTTAAGATAAAATGGACAAACTACGACCTGCTCAGGGGCGTCACACCCGTGGCGACACTTTTCCCAGTGAGAGGGTTCAACACCCGCACGTTTTATGCAGTTTTTCCGCAGTTTTGCACGAATGCCTTACAGCAGCCGCTCCTCCGTTTCTCTGGCCGCTCTGCGTCTGCGCTCGCTGCGGCTGCCTCTCCATTTCAAAAATGTATTTTGCCTATTAAATGCAAAGTTTTTAATTTCAAAAGCATTTCTAAATTAAGTTCATATTTCCAACAAACGAAATTCTGAGCATAAATAACGAAGTGGTGCTCAAGTAGGCTATTGGGTGCTTTCCTTGCCATTAACGCTTAATAACACTCCTATCCCGGTGGCCGGGACATAAACCTACCAACATCCGTGGCATAATTTTTGGAATGACTTATCGAATATTGCTGAACTACTGCACAATGTTTCAAACGAATGGAAAATTCTGAACAAAGACTTCGTTTTGGTGAGTGATTCATTAAATGTCTCTAACATTACTGTTGCAGCTCGGCAAGTTCTCATGTGAGATGTTATGCGCACACACAGAATTTGGCTTCTCAGCGAGCGCTAAAGTTGTTTTTCTTCTGCATTAGCCTATGTTTTAAAGATTGTTTTGTGCTCTAACCAAAGTAAACTTTTTTTTGCTTTTAAAGACATTTTTTGTTAAAATGTTCTAAAGAAACTGAAACATTCAAACTGAGAACTGTTTATTCTTAATGATTGTTCTTTGCAAAGCCATACAGGCTTAACATCTTTCAATCAGAGCTTGTTAATCTTGAATATAACTTTGTTAATAAAATAAAACTATTGAAAGAAATCTTCATAATTAGGCAATACTGTCAAACAGATATTCTAACTATAAACAAAACACATATTAGCTCCAATTTTGGTTCAAATGTAAAGTTCATGTATTTGCACAGCAGGATAATTAGTTACCAAAAATGTATGTTAAGAATCGTTTTGGGAATCGGATCGTTACTCCAAGAATCAGAATCGGATCGTTAAATCGGGAATCGTTAAGATTCCCACCCCTACAGCAGAGACCGTGTCAATTAGACTTCCCCCTGAAATTGCCTCATCAACATGGCATCCTCAATAAACCCGTCTCCGGCATGATGACGCCGATCTTTCGAATATTTCTATCTAATATGACTTTTGACCTGTAATGTTGCACTTTGTTCGTTGGCCAGAGGAGAACTGGCCCCCTGACTGAGCCTGGTTTCTCCCAAGGTTTATTTTTCTCCATTATGCTCCTGATGGAGTTTTGGTTCCTTGCCACTGTCGCCTTTGGCTTAGCTTGCTCAGTGGGGGGACACTACATTTTCTACATTTTGGTAATTTATATGACCCAACATTTTACCGTAGTTGATACTAAAATGTTGCATACAGGACAAATGAGCTGCCCTGTGTCTAAACCCATGGGCTTCATCACATTAAGTCAGTTACATGCAGTCCTGTCAGGCAAGCTGTCCCACTTCACTGTGATCTAAAATGTTCACTTGCTGCCTAAAATATCCCACCCACTAACAGGTGCCGTGATGAAGAGATAATCAGTGTCATAATGTTATGCCTGATCGGTGTATATTTATATAATACATACACTCACCTAAAGGATTATTAGGAACACCATACTAATACTGTGTTTGACCCCCTTCCGCCTTCAGAACTGCCTTAATTCTACGTGGCATTGATTCAACAAGGTGCTGAAAGCATTCTTTAGAAATGTTGACCCATATTGATAGGATAGCATCTTGTGGGATGCACATCCAGGGCACGAAGCTCCCGTTCCACCACATCCCAAAGATGCTCTATTGGGTTGAGATCTGGTGACTGTGGGGGCATTTTAGTACAGTGAACTCATTGTCATGTTCAAGAAACCAATTTGAAATGATACAAGCTTTGTGACATGGTGCATTATCCTGCTGGAAGTAGCCATCAGAGGATGGGTACATGGTGGTCATAAAGGGATGGACATGGTCAGAAACAATGCTCGGGTAGGCCGTGGCATTTAAACGATGCCCAATTGGCACTAAGGGGCCTAAAGTGTGCCAAGAAAACATCCCCCACACCATTACACCACCACCACCAGCCTGCACAGTGGTAACAAGGCATGATGGATCCATGTTCTCATTCTGTTTACGCCAAATTCTGACTCTACCATCTGAATGTCTCTACAGAAATCAAGACTCATCAGACCAGGCAACATTTTTCCAGTCTTCAACTGTCCAATTTTGGTGAGCTCGTGCAAATTGTAGCCTCTTTTTCCTATTTGTAGTGGAGATGAGTGGTACCCGGTGGGGTCTTCTGCTGATGTAGCCCATCAGCCTCAAGGTTGTGCGTGTTGTGGCTTCACAAATGCTTTGCTGCATACCTCTGTTGTAACGAGTGGTTATTTCAGTCAAAGTTGCTCTTCTATCAGCTTGAATCAGTCGGCCCATTCTCCTCTGACCTCTAGCATCAACAAGGCATTTTCGCCCACAGGACTGCCACATACTGGATGTTTTTCCCTTTTCACACCATTCTTTGTAAACCCTAGAAATGGTTGTGCGTGAAAATCCCAGTAACTGAGCAGATTGTGAAATACTCAGACCGGCCCGTCTGGCACCAACAACCATGCCACGCTCAAAATTGCTTAAATCACAGTTAAATTCAGTTTGGAGTTCAGGAGATTGTCTTGACCAGGACCACACCCCTAAATGCATTGAAGCAACTGCCATGTGATTGGTTGATTAGATAATTGCATTAATGAGAAATTGAACAGGTGTTCCTAATAATCCTTTAGGTGAGTGTATATAATACTGTATTTTTGATCAAATAAAATGCACTCTTGGTGAATAGAAGACACTGAGAAAATCTTTCCTTTTTATGAAAAGGGCACAATTTTCTTTATGCTATAAATATTTGAGCAAATAAAATAAAAAAATCATACCTTTTTCTTGATTTCGGGGTTGTGAGATTCACTCATATGCAGGGCAATGTGTTATAAACTAAAGCATTTCAATGCTTTATTATAGCCTGACGTCATCATACTCAATTCTAGTCAGAATATGAGTCTGATACTGCTCCATTGGGCTGTGATTATGGGGCGTGTTTCAACCAAACCAGTAAAGACCTCAATTGGATAGACCTAAAACCAATCAGTGCAACGGAGCGACGCATAACGTTAGTTGTCAAATGTCAACAGAACTCAACTGCACTGTGTTGCCAAGGGGTTTTCCATGTCCGTGGGTTAAGACGACTCCAGTTATGTGATATTTAGACCCAGGAATACGAATTTTAGCAGACAAAAAAAAAAAACATTTTACCCCCCAAACGGCATTTTTTCCAGAGAACCCCCCGGAAAGCTATTGGGCTAGTTTTGAGTAGCAATTGGGCTGGTTTTGTTGGGAAAACTTGGCAACCCTGGCAATTTAAGGACACACAGAGTACCAACACGATCATCATTTCTGAGAGAAATAGTAAAGGTGAACGCATATACGAACAAGTTCTCCATTTAGGATTAGAACAAATTCAAACCAAGCACTGTTGGTCATCTGTCCATCATCGTATAAAGCCCGCCCCGACAATTTGATTGGTCCGTACAGCTCTGGTTCCAGCATAGTTGCTCCACAACGGATCAAGTCCAGACCGAACTTCCCGACCTCAAATGTTGTGGGCGGGGCCAAGTTCGGCTGGCATCCAGGCTAGCTTTATTGTGCATTTTATAAAAATAATTCTCACCTGAAAATTGAGAAAGTAATTTCCTCCACTTATCCACATCTAAACTGGAGTCAGAGCCGGAATCATTCATGTATGACGGAGCAGCAACGGCCGGTTGAGGCACCAAAACATCTTCAGAGCTGGGCGTTTTCCTTTTCCTCGGTTTAGTCCCAGTTTCGTTTTTCTTCTGTTTCTGTGCAGTGGAATCAATGATGAATATGTCAGGTGACGTTTGTTTGGTGGCTCAGTTAAGTATGAATAAAAGATTTCATTCAACGTTAAATCAAATACCGATGATTTGCTCGCTGATCCTGAAGTTTTAATGATGCCGGCAGGTTCTTTTGGATTAAGTCCTGTCCACACAGAAGCAAACTAAAGTCAGTGCATTCTGGGTGATGGTAACAGTGATTTAGTAAGATTTGTGGCTTAACAGTTAGCATTTGCACAGATGCTCAAACACACATTACACTTCATAAGCATAATATTAAGTGACCACTGGTTTACCAGCAGAGGGAGCTGTGATCTTAGACTTGGTTCCCTTTCTCTTTGCAGGACGCTGGGGCTCAGGAGTCTCGACACCTGCGGATACAAAGAGTTCTGTAGGTTACTTAATATTATTGAGCCCTTGATAGGGGTTTTGAATTGTGAGTGCTGATATCTAGAGAGCAGGGTAGTCAGAAGAACATGGTGGCCAACATATTTGATTTATATCAAAACAGGCTGTCAAACATTCATGTAGCACAATCTTTGCCATGGACCACCAAACATGATCATCCTCTGGGCCCCCAGCATACATTTTAAAAGGAATATTTTTTAATATATAAAGACCCAAATAATACTGTGAAATATCCATCACTGGGTTTTTCTACTTACTGTAGGATGCATTTTATTTATCTCACACACATTCATTACATATATATCAAATGTATTCATTTAAAAAAATCATTTTAAATCAGTTTATTCATTTTTAGTTTATTTTTTAATTTAGTTTAATCTATTTATTTTAAACCACTTTTCTTATTTTTATTTAAATCAAGTTATTTATTTATTTAGTGTTATCTAATTTAATTTGTATTTAAATCAAATGTTATTATTTCTTTATTTTAATCAAATGCATTAATTTATTTTAATAAAATTGTATTTATTTATTTTAATAAAGTCATTTTAATCCAATGCATAACAGTTTTTCTGAATTGCTAACACTAAACCCCATTCTCTGAACCAAATTCTCAATTGCCTAAACCAATCTGTCGAATAAATCACTTTTTCTGCTTCAGTTCAGGCAGTTAGACACTGTTTGCAAACCTCATGCACTCTTTTTGCTAACATCCTCACACATTAAAACACATCACACTGTGACATTTGTGTCGCAAAACACTAAACACAGGCAGGCAAAAGTTACACAACTAAAGCACAGTTGTCATCGTTTACACATGACTCTAAATTGTTCACACTTATTTCTAAAGATGTGACCAAACCAGTGAATATTATGAAATATAGGCCAGTTCAGAGTGCACAGGTGCACTGAACGATGATACCAGCAATGAATGAAAACAATCTGAGAGGGAGAGGGGGAAGAGTATGTGTAAGAGATGGTGGACGAAGAGGAAGAGGATGAGAAAGACCAAGGTGTGGAGAGTTGTCAAGACTGCATCTGGACAACAGAGGGTTTTTCCCTTTGCCGGAGATGTGGACAAAGTCTTCGACAATATTCGTTGACAACTATGCTTCGCTCTGATTAGTTGTAGGTCTATCCAATTGAGTGCAGAGGTATTTTCTTTCCTGGTTTGGTTGAAACGCCCCATAATCACAGCCCAATGGAGCAGCATCAGACTCATATTCTGACTAGCCTCGGAGTATGGCGACGTCGGGCTTTCTTACTGATAACAATCACATTCATGATATCAGAAATTAACATTGTCACTAGTGGCAATTTAATTGTTGATATCAAGAATTCATATCCTGTGAATGAATAAAAGTCAAAACGGCTTGCCATACTTTACACTGAACTGACTTAGGCTGAACAATCACCAAACCGACGCCGACCAACTAGTAGCAACGAAAGCGGAGTTGGCTCCTCGAGTTGACGCTCGACATCCGACGGCCAAGTAGCACGTCCGTTCTGCGCCTGCGTAAGAGTAAATAGCTTTCTGTATCAGCTGGTGGCAGTAGTCTGTTTTCGTTATTCAAAGGGGAAACCGGAAGAGCTACAGGGATGTAAACAAAGCACCTCATAATCTCACTCACCACAGATGAAGGCCCTGTCCCAAATGGCACCCTAAACCCTCAAGGTCTTCCTCAGAGTCCGCACTTTCACGACGTAATGCCCCTTTGACTGCTGGGAAGAAGTCCGCTGCGTAACACCAGTGCGGGCTCGGCAGGAGTGCGCATCGAGGGCGCATATCGACCTCAAAAGGGGCGCTCGCGAGCACCCTTCTGAGACCTAAAATGACAAATGGGACACCCCGCGGTCTCGTGGACTTAAAGGTCCCGTTCTTCGTGATCCCACTGTTCAAACTTTAGTTAGTGTGTAATGTTGCTGTTAGAGCATAAATAATACCTGTAAAATTATAAAGCTCAAAGTTCAATGCCAAGCCAGATATTTTATTTAACAGAAGTTCCCTTTCAAAGCCTACAGCGAACGGCCGGCTTGGACTACATCCTGGTACTTCCTTCATAAATGACGTCAGTAGAACAGATTAACCTCCGCCCACAAGAATACGCGAAAAAAGGGGGCGTGGTCTTGTTGCTCTCCCACGTGGAGAAGAGGAAGTGTTGCGTGGAGAAAAGGAAGTGCTGCGTTTGAGTGTGTTTGTCGCCATGTCGTCGAGACGCTGTTATTTTCATCCCGGAGTCAAATCACCTTTGTTTGGCTTTCCCAGGGACGCTGTAGAGATCATTGAGCGCATACATCTCCCGTTAAGAGGCGTGACCTTTCCACGTTTGCTAAGCTGCTGTCGAATCACAACACAGGAACCGCTGGCACAATCAGAACTCGTTACGTATTTCTGAAGGAGGGACTTCATAGAACAAGGAACTCATCAGCCGTTTTTAGGACAGTGAAAACAGCGGTACACAGATAAGTAAATTGTGTGAAAAATACTGTGTTTTTTTACACGCGAAACATGAACACGTTATATTGCACACTGTAAACACAATCAAAGCTTCAAAAAAACACGAAGAACGGGACCTTTAACGGACACGCGAAGCAGCGGCCATTGTAAGTCCACAAAAAACGAAAGTGCACATGAAGTGTGCCATTTCGGACAGGGCCGATCACTTCTGTTTGTTTTCTCGTGCACTAGTTCGCTAGCTGAACAGCCAATCAGAATGATCAGATGGCCCGACTGACCGACCAGCGCCGATTCAACATGTCGAATCGGCTGAAAAATAGCCGACAAGGGCCAACGTCAGCCGACGGTGCGGAACACACAGAGAAAACTTAGTTTTGTCCTGCGAACCTTCTGATAAATATTATATAGTGAAGCTGATGTACATACCAGAAGGCACCGGAGGAAAGTCTCCATCATCTGAGCTGAACACATCATGATGGGAAAGGAAAGAGGGAAAATATATATATAAATTAGTTTGAAAGCTTCTCAATAGAGCCCACAATACGAGACACATGCACGTTACCTCGCCCACTTCTGAAAGATCTCACTCAAGGACACTTTCACTTCTTCAGTTTCAACCTGCAATTGAAAGCCACATTTAATACACTCATTCAGCCAGTTCATACATGCATATCATCACGTGATTCATTTTGAACTGTAGCATCTTATCTAGTGAGTATCAGAAAAATGCACCTTTTCTAGCACTCAGGTCATATGTAATGCACACATGCATGGGAATAAAGCTTTAACTCTTGCACTGATTTCCCTGTGAACTGATAAACAGTAAACAAGTTGTTGTCATGGTGAATGCATCGGATTTGCGACAGTTTAAAGGCTTTATTTATACCTCTATTGCCGTGTTTCAACAATGCATGCGTTAAAACCCAAATTCCCTTGATCTTGAACATGCACTCGCACTCTCATGCGCGCACACACACACATAAACATTTCTGCACCTGGGGCGCGTGCTTCCTCAACACGTGTGCTGCTTTCTGGTAGCCGTTGTCCTTTAAATGGTGATATATTAAATTGATCAGCTCGTCTTCCGATCCGTCTGTATTATTTGAGGTCATGTTTGTGATGGTGGTAAATTAAAAAAAGGTGCACGTGAAACTTAGGGCAAACTTTGCTGCATGTTTCTATTTCCGCTGCGCTAGCGCAGTAGCAACACGCGCATTCCTTCACTCCGACCCCTGAACTCTCCACTGCGCGCACTGCATCGTGGGAAATGTAGTTCTGAAAAGCGTGTTCTGTTGGCGCGTAAAATTGGCATTTACGAGTTGAACGCAAGGGGGTAATCTATGGAGTCAAAATAACGCCACATAGATTTGCAGAAGAATAAAATTTTGCACAAAAAAAAAAAAAGAATTGAGCAGTAAAAAAAATGTTTTGCAGACAAAAATAAAGAATTGCACATGAAAAATAAGGTATTGAGCGGAAAAAATAAGTTTTGCAAATAAAAATTATGAATTGCAAAATGAAATAAAGTAAAATATAATCAAATACAAAAATCAGTGACAGCTGTAATCCTATTTTATCTTTGCCACATATTTTTCATGCTCAAACCTACTAAATAATTTGCAACGCTCATTTTACTCTGCGTTTCAGTCAAGTGTGTGCTCACGATACCGCTCAATTCTTTTTTTTTTTTTTGTGCAAAACTTTATTCTTGTGCAAATCTATGTGGCGTTATTTTGACTCCATACACAAAAAAAGGTTCTATATGGCACCAAAAATGGTTCTTGGCTCGTAATCATAGGGGAACCTTTTTTAGTGCTACCAATTATGGTGCTTCAGTGGTTCTTCAGCGGTTCTTCAGAGGTGCTATATAGCACCTTAGTCAAAGAACCAGTGAAGAACCTCTGTAGAACCACTGAAGCACCAAAATTGGTGCTATATAGCACTAAAAAAGGTTCCCCTACACTCTAAAAATAAAAGGTTCTATATGGCACCAAAAATGGTTCTTGGCTCGTAATCATAGGGGAACCTTTTTTAGTGCTATATAGCACCAATTTTGGTGCTTCAGTGGTTCTTCCGAGGTTCTTCAGAGGTTCTTCATCGGTTTGTTGAATAAGGTGCTATATAGCACCACTACCATATACAGAACATGTTAAGATAGGGTGCTATATAGCACCAAAAGTGGTTCCTCTATGATTACGACAAAGAACCATTTTTGGTGCCATATAGAACCTTTTTTTTTTAGAGTGTAGTAATCCCTAATCCAGCCCCCGGAAAGCGTACCTTCCATAGGCGCGGCCATTGCCAACCAAGCCATCACCTGCTGTTAGCATCCCATTGACTCCCATTCATTTTGGCCTCACTTTGACAGCGAATATCTTTACATCTGAGGCGTTTAAAGACTCCAATTGTCCATTGTTTATTTCTAAACAAACACGACAATGTATAAAAGGCTCCATTACCTTGTATCTTCCACTATTGCCCCGTTGAAGCTGTTTTTGTAAAATATAGGCTACACTCTAAAAAAAAAAAGCTTCTATATGGCACCAAAAATGGTTCTTGGCTCGTAATCATAGGGGAACCTTTTTTAGTGCTACCAATTATGGTGCTTCAGTGGTTCTTCAGCGGTTCTTCAGAGGTGCTATATAGCACCTTAGTCAAAGAACCAGTGAAGAACCTCTGTAGAACCACTGAAGCACCAAAATTGGTGCTATATAGCACTAAAAAAGGTTCCCCTACACTCTAAAAATAAAAGGTTCTATATGGCACCAAAAATGGTTCTTGGCTCGTAATCATAGGGGAACCTTTTTTAGTGCTATATAGCACCAATTTTGGTGCTTCAGTGGTTCTTCCGAGGTTCTTCAGAGGTTCTTCATCGGTTTGTTGAATAAGGTGCTATATAGCACCACTACCATATACAGAACATGTTAAGATAGGGTGCTATATAGCACCAAAAGTGGTTCCTCTATGATTACGACGAAGAACCATTTTTGGTGCCATATAGAACCTTTTTTTTTTAGAGTGTAGTAATCCCTAATCCAGCCCCCGGAAAGCGTACCTTCCATAGGGGCGGCCATTGCCAACCAAGCCATCACCTGCTGTTAGCATCCCATTGACTCCCATTCATTTTGGCCTCACTTTGACAGTGAATAACTTTACATCTGAGGCGTTTAAAGACTCCATTCGTCCATTGTTTATTTCTAAACAAACACGACAATGTATAAAAGGCTCCATTACCTTGTATCTTCCACTATTGCCCCGTTGAAGCTGTTTTTGTAAAATATAGGCTACACTCTAAAAAAAAAAAGGTTCTATATGGCACCAAAAATGGTTCTTGGCTCGTAATCATAGGGGAACCTTTTTTAGTGCTATATAGCACCAATTATGTAGCTTCAGTGGTTCTACAGCGGTTCTCCAGAGGTGCTATATCGCGCTGTTGAGCAAATTACCGTATAGACCCGAGGAGAAGCTCGTAGGCAATCTTTTATTGTCTATGAGGTAATCGGGGGGACGTGGAGGCATAAACGCAGATGTTGCAGATCCTGCTTCATTCATCAAAAGTTGCTCCAGCTCGCACCTCTCTGTCTCTGCAAGATTCGGTGATTCAGATTTCACTTTGCACAACTACTAGAAGACTTGCCACTGTCGGACAGGTTGGTCACGTCACATCTACGTCGTCGAGCTCAGTCCGAGGCTGCGCAGTACATCAGCCATCAGGAAGTGACTGCTTCTATCTGAGTTCTTTTACTGTCTGTGGTTGAACGTATACATGAACGCCACAACAGTGTTTAAGAAAATTTTGTAATTTTCACTTTATGTTCTATGCAATCTTTTAAGTTATGAAGAGGCACGTTTTGTCATCACAACACTGATACTCGAGATAAGGGACAAAACCTACATGGTAGAGTCAGAATTTGTCCTAAACACAAAAGCCCTATTTATGTTAAAGGTCCCTTTCTTCGTGTGTTTTTGAAGCTTTGATTGTGTTTACAGTGTGCAATATAACATGTGTTCATGTTTCGCGTGTAAAAAAAACAGTATTTTTCACACAATTTACTTATCTGTACACCGCTGTTTTCACTGTCCTAAAAACGGCTGATGAGTTCCTTGTTCTATGAAGTCCCTCCTTCAGAAATACGTAACGAGTTCTGATTGTGCCAGCGGTTCCCGTGTTGTGATTCGACAGCAGCTTAGCGCACGTGGAAAGGTCACGCCTCTTAACGGGAGATATATGCGCTCAATGATCTCTACAGCGTCCCTGGGAAAGCCAAACAAAGGTGATTTGACTCTGGGATGAAAATAACAGCGTCTCGACGACATGGCGACAAACACAGTCAAACGCAACACTTCCTCTTCTCCACGCGACACGTCCTCTTCTCCACGTGGGACAGCAACAAGACCACGCCCCCTTTTTTCGCGTATTCTTGTGGGCGGAGGTTAGTCTGTTCTACTGTTCTACTGATGTCATTAATGAAGGAAGTACCAGGATGTAGTCCAAGCCGGCCGTTCGCTGAAGGCTTTGAAAGGGAACTTCTGTTAAATAAAATATCTCGCTTGGCATTGAACTTTGAGCTTTATAATTTTACAGGTATTATTTATGCTCTAACAGCAACATTACACACTAACTAAAGTTTGAACATTGGGATCACGAAGAACGGGACCTTTAAAAAGAAAGAATATCAACAAAATAAAAAAATACTTACAAAGTTACATCTAAAGGAAAATTGTATAGCTACTCAGGACATTCATTGCCTTTAAGTTATGAAGTGAATAAATATAATTTTTACCATGGTTCATTATCTGACACATTTGTCTACAAAAATACCAGTTTGTAATAATGTAGTGTTAGTTTTAATTTGTTTAACATCTAAAACATGTTTCGTCCTCAAGAATTCGTGTGGTCTGGTTTGAACATGTTACCTGAGCAGTTCACCGGGGTCGTGCTCCTTGTCTGATTTCAAAAACAGCAGAGTCAGCATGTCCACTCGGGAAAAACATCTCTGTGTAAGTGTAAAACCACAAACACCCGGCTCCGACCAATCGAGACCAATCAGATCCAGACATCCAAACCCCGCCAGTGTGGTGAAATGAATGTGAGCAGGTGTGTTTGGATTAGGGTTTGAGCTGTGGAGTGTGTATGTAGTGTGAAGGGTGTGTATGTGTCAATATGTTTATTTTAGGGCGATGCAGCCCAATCGTGTTTATGTGTTCCTCTAAAAGGGATTCAGGGTGGTAAGAACAACCTGAAATAAACCCAAAACACAACAGCGGTTTCAAAGTTTCATGAAATTAACCTGACAATTACCTAACATTTGGCTCTGTTTGCGTGATTGATGAAGGAGAAAGTCTTCACTAGCTCTTTGGGGTGATGGGAAGCAGGTCAGCTGACAGGGGGAGTGGGGTAACTAGCGTTCACAGAGCTCCATTCATGAGTATCTGAGGAAAAAGAAGAGTGTGTGTGCCAGGGGTTCAGGGTTTGGCTGGTTAGCAGTTATCTTACATGCTGTAACTACACCATTATGTGGGCACAAAAGGGTGTTTCTCTACTGATGGCAATTCATCGGCCACAGTATATTCAGACTAAGGACTGGAGAGAGGTTAGCAGTCTCATTAGCACTCGATTCTCAGTCATCTCAAGCTCGATTCTCAGGCTTTCCTGTAGCTCAAACAGTGGAGTGGGGTATAGCACCGCCAAGGTCATGGGTTCGATTCCCAGGGAAAGCAAGAAACTGACAAAATGTAGAATGTGTACCTTGAATGCAATGTAAGTCGCTTTGGATAAAAGCGTCTGCCAAATGCATAAATGTAAATGTAAATCTCAATATCAGCAGCTCATGGGACCGCACGTATAAGCCAGTCACCTGAGCCGTGAAGGTCATGTGTGAAAAGTCAGCATGAAACTGAAGTCGCCAGTCTTTTCTTCTCTATTGTGACGTATATATCCGAGAGAAACGCTTCTCAAACAAGAACAAATGTAGGGCGGGGCTTGATTTTGTCTGTGGGGAATTGACAGGGTTGCCAGGTTTTCAAAACAAAACACGACAAAACTAGCCCAAAACAAGCCCAATCGCGTTTTTTGAGAAAAAAAAAATCACGTTTGGGGGGTAAAATATGTCTTTTTGGCAGGGTTTGTCTGCTAATATTTGCATTCCCAGGGCTAAATATCACATAATTGGGGTCGATTCAACCCGCGGACATGACCGCGGACTGGGCAACACTAGGAATTGATTGGATGGTTGTGGTTTGCTATTGGTGGACCTCATGTGAGTGATAGGTTTCCCCGCCCTCGTCATCAGAGAAGAGATGAAGAGGGAGGGGAAGATATTCTGATTCAAGATTACCAGGAACATGAATTTAAAACAATCAATAAATCCACGATAAATCATTTACAATTACAGTTTTTTTCAAATTGCTTAGACACTAAAAGTGAAACTTGAGGTCCTCTCAGCGAAACCATTCACTCATGTGCCTAATCTTCTGACCAAGTCTGCAAAGCTACAAGCACATTATACATATATATATATATATATATATATATATATATATATATACATATATAACTTTTTGCAACTGTCACCGTCCCACAGGTGGGACGCCTGGTGCTCTTTTTTTGATCGCCCTTTTTCGTATCATATATTTAGAAGTTATCATAAATTAGGTATAATTTGAAAGCTTACAAACTCAAAATTTATCCTGTGAAAACCGCTTTGTGCTACCATGGAAATGTTACTCCAAATTATTCTAGCGGGCTCCTCCCCCTAGGCCTAGTGGGAGGTGTCATGTTTCATATTATGACAAATATTTTAACTGCTTTATAATCAAAATCTTTTCTAATCTTGACAAAACACATATCGTCGGAAAGGTCTGAGTCTCAAGGGTCCATATTTGGTGACTGTTTTGTGATGGAAGTGATATTTGGACAGAAATTTACAGGAAAATGCATCAAAATAGCACCCGGTGGCTATTTTGGTATAGCGACCTAAACAAAATCTCATGGGAACTTCAATTTTTGTGATATCAACTTCAAATTTGGAACACACATATGGCTTTGATTTTATAGTAATTTAGAGTAAACATTTTTTGTAAAATATATATTTTATATGAAATAAAAAATATTTAGTACAGTATTTTTCATTTACAGTAAATGTAAACTTCCATAACTTTTTCATACTTTCATATTTTGAATTGCTTTCACTTCAGCAATAATCTGCAGAGTGTCGTCTTTAAAACGAGACCAAACTTACGTCTATATTCCAAAGCATTCTTGAATTACAGCCCTTTAAGTTTGGATAGTGCATTGTCATGTGTATTCTCAAAAAGGGGGGTGACAGTTAAAGGGTTAAACATTTTTTTACATACATCGCTCAAAACGAGCAGCTCTTGTGTTTATTTTGAAAACACTCATTTACTGATGACCTACACCCAATTATCATGAGTGACAACACTAAATTGATCACTTAGAAATCAAAACTCAGTGTTTTGTAAAAAATAAGAAATTATTTTTACCCCCTTACAGTTCTGTTTATAGTGTAAATATTACAGGGCCGGCCCAAGCCCTTATGGGGCCCTAAGCAAAATTTTATTTGGGGGCCCCTCGGTACCACCAATATGATTGACTATTGTCAATTCTTGATAATTCGCACACCCAGTATCAATTTTAGTAGTTGTAGCTGTGTTGCTTTCATCATGTCTAGCTGTAATGGTCTTACCCTTATACGGTCAAACCCACAGGTGTGGTCAGGTGTTAATATTCAAAGCCTTACAGTACTACAGTTCAGACTGGGATATGTACTTAAAAATAAAATAAAAAATGTAAGTAGTCTCTTATGCTGAATATGCTAACTTTTCCCCAGGATTCTTTGATGAAGAGGAGGTTCAAAAGAACAGCATTTCTCTGCAATAGAAAGCTTTCAAAAAATCCTAAAAATATTGTACACAACTGTTTTCACCACTGATAATCATAAATGTTTCTTGAGCGTCAAATCCTCATATCAGAATGAATTCTGAAGGGTCATGTGACACTGAAGACTAGAGTAATGATGATAAATTCAGCTTTGATCACAGGAATAGATCACACTTTACTATATTCATATAAAACAGATGTTTTACATTATAATATTTCACAATATTACCGTTTTTACTGTATTTTTGATTTTTGTTTATAGTGTAAATATTTATTAAATATTAAATATATGCTCGATTGGATTGAGATCTGGGGAATTTGGAGGTCAAGTCAACACCTCAAACTCGTTGTGCTCCTCAAAGCATTCCTGAAGCATTTGTGCTTTGTGGCGGCGCATTATCTGCTGAAAGAGCCACAGCCACCAGGGAATACCGTTTCCATGAAAGGCTGTACATGGTCTCAACAATGCTTAGGTAGGTGGTGCGTGTCAAAGTGACATCCACATGGATGGAGGATCCAAGGTTTCCCAGCAGAACATTGCCCAAAGCATCACTGCCTCCGCCGCCACGCCTTCTTCCCATAGTGCACCTGGTGCCATGTGTTCCCCAGGTAAGCCACGCACACACACCCGGCCATCCACATGATGTAAAAGAAGACACGATTCATCAGACCAGGCCACCTTCTTCCATTGCTCCGAGGTCCAGTTCTGATGCTCACGTGCCACTGTTGGTGCTTTGGGCGGTGGACAGGGGTCAGCACCCTGACTGGTCAGCGGCTGTGCCGCCCCATACACAACAAACTGAGATGCTCTGTGTATTCTGACACCTTTCTATCAGAACCAGCATTAACTTCTTGAGCAGTTTGAGCTCCAGTAGCTCGTCTGTTTGATCGGACCACACGGGCCAGCTTTCGCTCCCCACGTGCATCAATGAGCCTCGGCCGCCCATGACCCTGTGGCCGGTTCTCCACTGTTCCTTCCTTGGAGCACTTTTGATAGACACTGACCACTGCAGACCGGGAACACCCTGAAGGGTCAAGGGTCAAGCCAAACATCACTTGTCTCTTCATCAGACACATATCCTTCAAGAATGATTTTATGTTCAATATTAAAATAAGAATCAATGATAATCAAGTTATAACTATTTTTTTCTACATTGGATAAATCAGTTAATCTTTAACCTCTATATTTTAATGAGTGATTTTAGTATTATATTTGCTGTGTGCTTTTGTATCCACATTCTACAGTTACTTCTCTGATGTCTGTGTCAAGGCGTGCTGACAGGCAACTGTCCTTGGGGTGTAAACCACTCTAGGAGCAAAGAGAACCCCTCTCTGCATGTGTTGAGCTATATGTCATCCTAAAGTGACCTTAGTCCACATAGGTTACAGGTCTACGTGACTTTTTGGGGACTCAGAGAAATGTACCTCTCTTATGTGCCTTTCTTATTAAAAGAATAATTTCACTTCAGTACTAAAACGTGATATCAGGATGTTTTGGAAGTGCTTGTTGATAGTTAGTTAAGATGTTCTCAACCTTGAGCAAACTGTTACTCTTTGGAGCTTTTGTGTGTATGTGCGTTGCATGATCTGTGCAGGTTCAGCATTGGAGATGGACTTTTCTGCAGATGATACGAGACGTGGAGACGCCATTCTGCGACCTCCGAGGTCATGACGATCTAAATCTTGGCCTGGGCGACAACTAGTCTATGCATTTTTAGTGATATGTGCTCCTATCTGTTTACGTGTGGAAAGTTGCATACGTGCATGTTGTTAGAACCAATCAGAATCATTCCACATGGCAGTAATGACGTGTCTAGACCTTGAAAACAGTATAACTGTTCAGGAAATTGTATGTACGTTAGGCGGAGGTGGGGAGACTGTTAGAGGGAGCGCAGCCTACGAACTCCTTGAGAGACTTGAAGCTGGCTTCTGCTGATGAAACTGCAAACTATTCTTCAGTAAATTTTCTTTAATTAATCTAACTCCTGACTCTTGGTCTTCATTTCTCACTACTGGTCCTGGGTCCAAAACTGTTACCCCAACAGTTTTTGGTGGAGGATGCGGGCAATCAGTCCTTGGTACACCTCTGGCAAACAAGTAGATAAGGTAGTATATTTTGATTATTAGACTTGTCTGACTGGAAGAGACTGGGTAAGGGGAACGGCAGAGCTTTATTTCGACGGGAATAAGGAATAATTATACCACGGGTTATGTTTCGGCTAGAGATCTTGAACATTACATGTTAAAGAGGTAAAAGCGTTTGAGAAACATAAAGGGGTATAAGAAGTCGCCCAGGTAACCATAAGGTGGTACCGTGGGTGCAAGCGAGTCCTGCCCAAACAGAGGAGAGAGCTCAAAGGGGGCTTTGGTGACCACACCACTCCTACAGGGGCAGGCACACTGGTAAGGGTAAACAGTGACCACCGCAAACCTTCTCCGTCTCTTCCAACTCAGACAGGGGGCCCCCGAATTTAGGAAAATAGACAGTTAGGGATTAAGTTATCAGTTAAACAAAATAAAAATAGATTCAGGGTTGTTTGCCAGGGATGCATCAGGAACGATCCCGAGGAAAATGTAAAGTATGACCCAAATTGGCATGGACCAGTATGAGTGACTTTTTCGTACAAGTATACTTTGCAGTTTCATCACGCAGAAGCCACAGCTGTGTTGGTTAAAGATCGCCGCCTCCATCTCCGCTGGTATAATTTCAGGTGAGTATGAACTTTGACTAAAATAATGGCTAACAATTTGTGACATGATCAGTCCAGATAAAGATTTTGAGACAAAAGAGAGCAAACGCTGTAAGCAGCTCTGCTCTGAAGCCCTGACATCAAAGAAATTTGAAGGAATTATTAAGGAAATGGGCAAAGGTTTTAATTCTAAGTGGAAAAAGTTAATCTTAAGTTAACTTTTGTGAGATAAATTGGCAGAAATAATTGGAAATGATGTAGGATTTGGTCTGTGTAGTCTGAGTAAAGGACTGGAAGTTGTTTTTGAAACAGGAAAAACAAAACAAAAAGGCCCAGAGATGTGTGAGCAGCGAGTCTTATCTGCCCCCTTCCCTCCTGCGCTCTCTTCTCAGAGCAGCTGCAGATAGAGTCACGGACACGGAGGGATTTTAAACAGAGGGGCACAGATTGAAAATAATGAAATAAGTAATAAGTTCAATAAATTTAAGTCGTAAGGAATTCCTGTTAAAAGGCAAAATCAATGATAATTTTAATATAAATTATGAGGCAAAATTAAAGACAATGATGATACAAAGTGAGCAGAAAAGATATATAATTAGAGACATAGTGGGTTTAAATGATAAAAATGTATAATATATTTTCCTGTTCCTCTGACTCGTGAAAAGTTCTGATAAAGTTTATTGGACTGGATGTTGGTAAAAACACTGCTCGTGAGACAATAATTGGTGTTAAAAGCTAAAAACCCTAGAAGCTGATGTTTTGGTTTCCAAAGATAAGCTCATGCGGAGCTGTAATAAAACAATTCGCTTATCTGAATCTGGCCCACCATGTCAGTTCTGGTGCTGTGGCTAAAATTAGAAGAGTAACTCAGACTCAGTTTGGATGTTTGAAGTTTAAATGTATTGTATGGGCAAAAGACAAATATGAAATTATGATCATTTGAAAACGTAATTTCTGGCAAACGATAGAGTTAAAGGGATAATGTCTGATGTTTATTGCAAAACAAATGTAATCTCTAGCCAAGTCTTATGCTGTTCTAGAGTGACAAGTTAAAAGTTTATGAAAATGCAGTACCAGTCCTGAATGCCTCAGAGTCTCTCTCTATTTTGGAAACCAGCTATCTGATATCTGAGACTGTGCCATAGATGATCGAAGATATTGATGAGTAAATGCACAGGGCATCACTTGAGAATAATAAGACATGTTTTAGGAAAACATGGTGTGTAAAAAGGTATAAGATGTTTTTACACACAGACTTTAAATGAGAATGAATTTAACATTAAAGTTAAAGCCTTAGAAGACTGTTGAAAAAGTTATCAGAGAGAGAGAGAGAGACTGCTTGTGGAAGCAGGGATGGTACAATTTGTTATCGCCCTGCTAAAGCTGAAACAAAACAAAGAAATGATATCAGAACCAAAACAATCCAGCTGACTTTTGTAGAGACAAATTAATAATGAGCAGACGTAAAAGCTGAGTTAAAATAATAATTTGAGTTAACACTAAAAGTAAAATTTGAGAATGAGCAATTCATGTTTAATATATGTGTGGGTGTGACTGCACTTTATGTTTTGTATGTGTCTGTTCCTAGAACTGTTCTGTCCTGATTGGGTGTCATTAACCTCTGGAATGAGTGTTTGACCATTACAGATTGGTTAAGGTAAACGACAACCTTAAGAGATACTGATAATTTTGAAGAAATCTGGTGAAAAGATGATCCAGAACACAGGACGAGCTTTAAATGGATTCTTATCCAGCTCTGTCTGTTGTGACGACTTTTGTCATTTATGATGTTGATTTGAATTACTCTCTGGATTAGTTAAAGTGGAATTGTAAAGTTAAAAATTGCCGTCCATCATGGGTTAAAACCCTTGTCTAAATTCAACTGAGGGCCTAAATTTAAATCATGTCAATTGATTAAAAATGGTAAACGTAAATATTATAGACTTGATGGCAGAGACAAAGTGACAAATTGGCTGAAGTCACTATCTAAATTATCCAGAGACTCCCTCAAAATTCTGAAAGGCCGGAGGGCGACCAAAGAGATAACTTTTAAAAGGAAAAGTTTTATTTTTACTTTATTTTCATTTTTCATGATATTTTGATTTATACAGAACCACAATTAATGTTAAAGAAGCAAGTGTCTTTAAGTCTTTCTGTGTGACTGAGATTGAGATAAGAGGAATATAATATTTTGGTTTCTGCAGAGCAGTAGAGATAAGAAACAATAATGATCATATTGTGCATCTGCAGACCATATTTTTGATAGAGGAATAATGAGAAATAGCCCCAAAAGATAGATTTTTTGTGAAAAATTGATTTTCTGACAGAATTTAGGAACACTTGTAAAGTTAAATGGAGTCAATATAGATATGGCTGAACAAATTATTTTAAAACGGCTTTAAAGAAATTGATGATGACTTATAGTCTTATAGTCCAAATTTAAAGTAATATGGGAGATTATGAAAATGTGTTCTTGGTAAAGTTGTGACACTTTTGGGTGTAAGAGGCAAGATAAGGCTAGTGAGGATTTGATGAAGTATCACTGCCAAGTGACAAGAATTAAGAGGTTTAAGATTTTGGTCATTTGGAGCTTACACCTGAAGAGTTTTAATGGACAACACATTGAGAACAGAAATAAAGCAAAATTTAAAGAAGGGTACTTTAAAGAAAACCCTGATGAATGATTTTGAATGTTTTACTAACAACAAGCTGATTGGATGTAATAAGAATTGATAATTAAGTCATTTTTGATTAAATGGTTTTAACATTAACTTTTATTTTTATTTTTATGGATATGTTCATCAACGGTCATGTGGGCTATGAGGGGTGAAGAATGGGTCTGTTGGAAATAGTACATTTAACCAAAGGTTTCTTGAGTAAAAATTAGGAACAAGTTTATGTTTTAAGTGGAAAGAATGTTATGGATGATATGAATGTTTTCTTTTATTTTCTATTCTTTGAGAAAGAAATGTATAATGTGTTATGCAATTAAGGGGGTACATGCTATATGAGACTGAATGAAATTGAATGGATTATTCCATTGTTTATTTTTATTTATTTACCTTTTATTGTTGGTTTATCTTTTTTTATTATTTATTTAATTTTTATGTCTATTTCAGGCCACTATTGAGTTTTATACCTGAAAAAGATTTGTTTTGAGAAAAAAAAAAAAAGAAAAACTTTTAATTACAATCCCTATCTTTGGGTGATATATCTTGGATAATGATGAAAATGGGGGTTAAGTGAATATGTAAGGATGCATATGTGCTTTTTGGTGGGACATTGTAAATTAGGAAGAAGCCTAAATTGGTAGAAACGTGAAGGGTGGGTTCTAAAATTAAATTTATAATCAAAGACTTAGTCAATATTTATCTTTCTATATTATTATCATGAATTGAATGATCCTCCCTAGGTATGATTTTGTTTCCTCCTTTATATTTTCCTAAGTTTGTATTTGGTCTCTGAGTGGTGACTGAGGGTCCGTCCTAGACGTGTGTGATGTTTCACGAGAACACTTGATCAGGAGCTATAATTAACCTGTCTCCATGTTTTTACTAATTTGAAAGCAGACCGGATGGCTCTGGTGACTCTTGAATGCACTTTCCAAAAGGTTCCAGAAAAATATCGGATCCTGTTGCGATGACCAATGAGAATGAGGTGATTTCCCGATGACGGGTAAGACCTTCTTGTGGCCAGCAGAGGGCAACCCACGCCAATGGGGGTCACCACTCTTGGGGCACCTCCAAGAAGGGGGGGTGTTTTTATGTGAGGTGTGTATGAGAGGTGAGGCAGATGTCTGTGAGGCCAGCAGCATCACTGTGGGAGGGGAAGCTGTGTTTCGTAGGGGCCAAGGTCAAGACTGGACACAGCAGCCCCTGCCCTAATATTGGCCCCTCTATACCGTTCACCAAATACCGCATAATTGAGAGCCAGGAAACACCTTAAAGATTGGCATTCGAGGGTCGGCTGAGATCATTCTGGTCACTTTAACCTTGCAAATTTCAGTCATGTGTTCAGATTTTGGAGGCATCACACACCTCTAACTTGATGGAAATGCAGCACCAGTGAGTGCTCGTTTAGCCCGGCTTCCAGAGATTAAATATGGATTTGTCTTTCATTTTATTTATTTTATTTTGTTATTTTATTTTATTTTATATTTCCTTTTACTGAAACCCTAAAGAATTGTATGAATACTATTGTACTATATTGTCGGTTCCCCTCTCAATGAGAGAAAGCACGTTATCAGTATGTTGATCAGGAGTTTTGAGAAAAGAAGAACATTGGGGCCCTGTTTGTGAGTGGAAGGGGTAAAGAGCCTCGGAACGGGGACTGGTCTTTTTAGTGGCCAGCATGTCCGTGATGAGGTGAAGAGACAATTGTGACCCTAAGGGAAACATGCGTCACCACTTGACCTTCCGTAGTGACCTCACTGGTAGACCAGACGTGGCGGTATGGGACCCCCCCATATGGTCTAAAAGGGGGGAATGAAGGGTCAAGGGTCAAGCCAAACATCACTTGTCTCTTCATCAGACACATATCCTTCAAGAATGATTTTATGTTCAATATTAAAATAAGAATCAATGATAATCAAGTTATAACTATTTTTTTCTACATTGGATAAATCAGTTAATCTTTAACCTCTATATTTTAATGAGTGATTTTAGTATTATATTTGCTGTGTGCTTTTGTATCCACATTCTACAGTTACTTCTCTGATGTCTGTGTCAAGGCGTGCTGACAGGCAACTGTCCTTGGGGTGTAAACCACTCTAGGAGCAAAGAGAACCCCTCTCTGCATGTGTTGAGCTATATGTCATCCTAAAGTGACCTTAGTCCACATAGGTTACAGGTCTACGTGACTTTTTGGGGACTCAGAGAAATGTACCTCTCTTATGTGCCTTTCTTATTAAAAGAATAATTTCACTTCAGTACTAAAACGTGATATCAGGATGTTTTGGAAGTGCTTGTTGATAGTTAGTTAAGATGTTCTCAACCTTGAGCAAACTGTTACTCTTTGGAGCTTTTGTGTGTATGTGCGTTGCATGATCTGTGCAGGTTCAGCATTGGAGATGGACTTTTCTGCAGATGATACGAGACGTGGAGACGCCATTCTGCGACCTCCGAGGTCATGACGATCTAAATCTTGGCCTGGGCGACAACTAGTCTATGCATTTTTAGTGATATGTGCTCCTATCTGTTTACGTGTGGAAAGTTGCATACGTGCATGTTGTTAGAACCAATCAGAATCATTCCACATGGCAGTAATGACGTGTCTAGACCTTGAAAACAGTATAACTGTTCAGGAAATTGTATGTACGTTAGGCGGAGGTGGGGAGACTGTTAGAGGGAGCGCAGCCTACGAACTCCTTGAGAGACTTGAAGCTGGCTTCTGCTGATGAAACTGCAAACTATTCTTCAGTAAATTTTCTTTAATTAATCTAACTCCTGACTCTTGGTCTTCATTTCTCACTACTGGTCCTGGGTCCAAAACTGTTACCCCAACAACCCCACAAGAGCTGCAGTTTTGAAGATGCTCTGACCCAGTCGTCCAGCCATCACAATTTGGCCCTTGTCAAACTCGCTCAAATCCTTACGCTTGCCCATTTTTCCTGCTTCTAACTCATCAACCTTGAGGACAACATGTTCACTTGCTGCCTAATATATCCCACCCACTAACAAGAGCTGTGATGAAGAGATAATCAGTGTAATTCACGTCACCTGGTCATAATGTTATGCCTGATTGGTGTATATCCATATATACATACTGTACACACACACACACACACACACACACACACACACACACACATGTCAGAAAGTCAACTTTATTTCTAAAGCTCTTTATACAATATCGACTGTTTGACAGCAGCTTCACAATAACAAATTCATATTCTGCTGTAAAGGAGCTCTAACAGGCCAATGGTGTCATTATTCAGCTCAAGTCGGTTCAGTGTTGATTCAGTTCAATTCCATAACTGTGTCCAATTCATCAGCTGTGCATACATACTGTATATACATGATGTATACATGTACATGTGACAAACTCCTGTACCCACTGCACTCTGAACAAACAAAAGATAGTAGTGTTTTACGTCTGTGTGTAGTTTGGTGTGTATATGGCAGTTATTTTACAGGTTTTTTCGATTGCTAAACGCACAACTGGAGCTACATGTGCAAAACTCTAACTAGTCTGCACTACCAACAGTCACCTGAGCTAAACAGTTCACATCACCTGCAAAACTCATTCCAAGCAACACAACTCTAAACACATGGCTCAAAACAGGCTCAGTGCAGCAAAACATATGCACAATCATGGGCGTCGGAATCAGTGAGTCAATTCAGCGGTTCAGAGCGTTATGAATCAGTGAGTCGATTCAGCGGTTCAGAGCGTTATGAATCAGTGAGTCGATTCAGCGGTTCAGAGCATTATGAATCAGTGAGACGATTCAGCGGTTCAGAGCGTTATAAATCAGTGAGTCGATTCAGCGGTTCAGAGCGTTATGAATCAGTGAGTCGATTCAGCGGTTCAGAGCGTTATGAATCAGTGAGACGATTCAGCGGTTCAGAGCGTTATGAATCAGTGAGTCGATTCAGCGGTTCAGAGCGTTATGAATCAGTGAGTCGATTCAGCGGTTCAGAGCGTTATGAATCAGTGAGTCGATTCAGCGGTTCAGAGCGTTATGAATCAGTGAGACGATTCAGCGGTTCAGAGCGTTATGAATCAGTGAGACGATTCAGCGGTTCAGAGCGTTATGAATCAGTGAGTCGATTCAGCGGTTCAGAGCGTTATGAATCAGTGAGTCGATTCAGCGTTTCAGAGCGTTTTGAATCAGTGAGTCGATTCAGCGGTTCAGAGCGTTATGAATCAGTGAGTCGATTCAGCAGTTTTGAGCGTTATGAATCAGTGAGACGATTCAGCAGTTCAGAGCGTTATGAATCAGTGAGTCGATTCAGCGGTTCAGAGCGTTATGAATCAGTGAGACGATTCAGCGGTTCAGAGCGTTATGAATCAGTGAGTCGATTCAGCGGTTCAGAGCGTTATGAATCAGTGAGTCGATTCAGCGGTTCAGAGCGTTATGAATCAGTGAGACGATTCAGCGGTTCAGAGCGTTATGAATCAGTGAGACGATTCAGCGGTTCAGAGCGTTATGAATCAGTGAGACGATTCAGCGGTTCAGAGCGTTATGAATCAGTGAGACGATTCAGCGGTTCAGAGCGTTATGAATCAGTGAGACGATTCAGCGGTTCAGAGCGTTATGAATCAGTGAGACGATTCAGCGGTTCAGAGCGTTATGAATCAGTGAGTCGATTCAGCGGTTCAGAGCGTTATGAATCAGTGAGACGATTCAGCGGTTCAGAGCGTTATGAATCAGTGAGACGATTCAGCGGTTCAGAGCGTTATGAATCAGTGAGTCGATTCAGCGGTTCAGAGCGTTATGAATCAGTGAGACGATTCAGCGGTTCAGAGCGTTATGAATCAGTGAGACGATTCAGCGGTTCAGAGCGTTATGAATCAGTGAGTCGATTCAGCGGTTCAGAGTGTTATGAATCAGTGAGTCGATTCAGCGGTTCAGAGCGTTATGAATCAGTGAGTCGATTCAGCGGTTCAGAGCGTTATGAATCAGTGAGTCGATTCAGCGGTTCAGAGCGTTATGAATCAGTGAGACGATTCAGCGGTTCAGAGCGTTACGAATCAGTGAGTCGATTCAGCGGTTCAGAGCGTTACGAATCATTGAGTCGATTCAGCGGTTCAGAGCGTTATGAATCAGTGAGACGATTCAGCGGTTCAGAGCGTTATGAATCAGTGAGTCGATTCAGCGGTTCAGAGCGTTACGAATCAGTGAGTCGATTCAGCGGTTCAGAGCGTTATGAATCAGTGAGTCGATTCAGCGGTTCAGAGCGTTATGAATCAGTGAGACGATTCAGCGGTTCAGAGCGTTATGAATCAGTGAGACGATTCAGCGGTTCAGAGCGTTATGAATCAGTGAGTCGATTCAGCGGTTCAGAGCGTTATGAATCAGTGAGTCGATTCAGCGGTTCAGAGCGTTATGAATCAGTGAGACGATTCAGCGGTTCAGAGCGTTATGAATCAGTGAGTCGATTCAGCGGTTCAGAGCGTTATGAATCAGTGAGACGATTCAGCGGTTCAGAGCGTTATGAATCAGTGAGGCGATTCAGCGGTTCAGAGCGTTATGAATCAGTGAGTCGATTCAGCGGTTCAGAGCGTTATGAATCAGTGAGACGATTCAGCGGTTCAGAGCGTTATGAATCAGTGAGTCGATTCAGCGGTTCAGAGCGTTATGAATCAGTGAGTCGATTCAGCGGTTCAGAGCGTTATGAATCAGTGAGTCGATTCAGCGGTTCAGAGCGTTATGAATCAGTGAGTCGATTCAGCGGTTCAGAGCGTTATGAATCAGTGAGACGATTCAGCGGTTCAGAGCGTTATGAATCAGTGAGGCGATTCAGCGGTTCAGAGCGTTATGAATCAGTGAGTCGATTCAGCGGTTCAGAG